>OX454265.1:20359944-20959944 GCA_949715065.1 Periphyllus acericola
GCTATATTTGGACCCGATCGGATAAAATCGGACCGATTTAGAGCGTTTTTAAATATTTTGTATCCGAATATTCTTCGATATATTAGATTATACATTCATATTGTGTACAATAATTATCGTAAACGATAATTATTGTATACATATTATTGCATTTTTAGCCGATTTCAAATAGTTTTTTCGCAATTTCTCGGTCCCTATTAGACTTAGAGAGCTGGAAATGGTCTCATTGGAAGCGCAAGGAAATTCTACGTCGATTAAGCTATATTTGGACCCGATCGGATAAAATCGGACCGATTTAGAGCGTTTTTAAATATTTTGAATCCGAATATTATTGCATTTTTAGCCGATTTCAAATAGTTTTTTCGCCATTTCTCGGTCCCTATTGGACTTAGAGAGCTGGAAATGGACTCATTGGAAGCGCAAGGAAATTCTACGTCGATTAAGCTATATTTGGACCCGATCGGATGCAATCGGACCGATTTAGAGCGTTTTTAAATTTTATGAATCCGAATATTCTTCGAAATATTAGATTAAACAATGATAGTTAAATCGACGTATAATTTTCTTGCGGTTCCAATGCGACTAGTTCCAGCTCTCTAAGTCTAATAGCAGCCGTGTTATGGCGAAAAAACGATTTCAAATCGGCTAAAAATACAATAATATTCGGATTCATAAAATTTAAAAACGCTCTAAATCGGTCCAATTTCATCCGATCGTGTCCAAATATATCTAATCGACGTAGAATTTCCTTGCGGTTCGAATGAGATAATTTCGAGCCCTCTAAATCTAATAGCAGTGGAGTTATGGCGAAAAAACTATTTGTAATCGGCTAAAAATACAATAATATGTGTACAATAATTATCGTATACGATAATCATTGTATACATATTATGGTATTTTTAGACGATCTAAAATCGTTTTTTCGCCATAACTCCTCTGCTATTAGACTTAGAGGGCTGAAAATAATCTTATCGGAACCGCAAGGAAATTCTACGTCGATTAAGCTATATTTGGAGCCGATCGGATATTCTTGTGGTTCGAATGAGACCATTTCCAGCCCTCTAAGTCTAATAGCAGCCGATATATGGCGAAAAAACGATTTGAGATCGACTAAAAATATATTAGTATTTCGAAGAATATTCGGATTCATAAAATTAAAAATCGCTCTTAATCAAAAATTACCAAGTCATTACTGCCAACTAAATGTTTTAAAAATTATTCGAATTATTAATTAATCAGTTGTTTATGATATATTTTATTTTATAAAATATGTTTAAAATGTATTGATCACACTATTCACACGGTACGTATGACATTGCATCTATTAAGTATAAGAAGTGAGTAGTAATATCACAATTCCGACTACTACAGATTTAATATCGGCATAATGTAACTATTATAAAATGTTAATACACGAGAAATCGAAAAAATTTTATTAATAAACAGTGCCTATTTCCATATTATAATAGAGTCTGAAGAAAATTAATACAATAGATTTTTTTTTTATGACAAATCGCAATTTTGATGTTTTACTTTTATATTTTTATTGTATATTGTATATATGTATATATTTTTTAATATGTACAATATTATACATTTTGAACGATATACAAATGTAACTGTATGGTTTTATTATACTTAAATATTTTTTATAAGATACATTTTTCATAATAATGTGTTTTTTTATAAGTTTTAAATTCAAAATTGTGTTTTTATTGATTTTAAATACATCTTTAAAGTTTTTTAGGGCATTTTTTTAAGGCATTAAGTCGTATTTTTTAAGGACATTTTTCTTATTTTTTATGGTATTAATGTCCATTCCCTATTGATAATATATGTATTTTTCGAGTAGCTACGATTATTATTTATAGAATAACAACCAAATAAAGTAAATCTTAAGAAACAAGTGAATAATTTTTTGTTCAGTTTTTCTCAATTCATTGTTAAACTTTCATTATAGTTTTAGATTAGTGTACAGCGAAGCAATCGTTCTAGTCGGAATCGTGTACACAAACATACATCATGATTAAGCCAATAAATTCTTCATTTCACTCTGAATCTAAAATGGCATTTATATTAAAATTTTAAATTTTAAATGAAGTCTATAACAATAATCAAATTTATTCCAATAACCAAAATAATATTTTACAATATCAATTATAACAGTAACATAATATTTATTTTGTATCCATTGTTTTTCTAACTAGAACTGTAGGTATAGATACCAAACGATGCCTAACATTCATACAGGACTACATGTCCTGCAAGGAATTGATCAATAAACTATTGGATCCAAGGTAGGAATCAAAATTTCTTTAATAATAACTACAGTTGTTATAATTATCTGTTGTGTTTTCTTTTAGTATGTCTTCTAAAGTTGCTGCCATCTTTGAATGACATTTCACAAATTCCGCATTTGTATGGTTTTTCATCGGTGTGCGTCCTATAATGTACAGACAATGTTGTTTTTTGGGTAAATGATCTACCACAAACATCACATATGTAAGGTCTTTCACCAGTGTGCGTTCTATGGTGATCACTAAAAGTCTTTTTTTCAACAAATGTTTTACTACAAATATCACATTCGTATGGTCTTTCACCAGTATGCGTTCTATAATGACTACGCAAATTGGATGTTGCAGCAAACGTTTTTCCACACACGTCACATTCATATGGTCTTTCACCCGTGTGTACTTTAAAGTGCCTGCGCAAGGTTTTAGTTTCCACAAATGTTTTCCCACAAATATCACACTCGAAAGGCCTTTCACCAGTGTGTAGTTTACAGTGATTACGCAAGGTGAGCTTTTCAACAAATGTTTTATCACAAATGTCACACGCAAATGATCGATTTTCAGTATGTATTTTGTAATGTTTGCGTAGATTGGATTTGTTTGAAAACATTTTCGAGCAAAAACTGCATTCAAGTAAGCTTTCATAGTATTGTAATTTTTTGGAATACATTGATGCAGCAATATTGTTCATCAAATGATCATTTTGACATACAGTTTGTTGTTCATGTATAGTCTCTTTTTTTGGAGCAATTGTCTTTGTCTGACTTTCCACCTAAAAACAAACAGTTTAAATATTACATAATATTACCAATTAAAAATAAAATCATGTGTTAAGATAATAATGATAATAATAAAATAAATAAATAATAATTAAATAATTAAATTAAATTAAATTAAATTAAATTAATAAATCATAATTAAATAAATAATAATCATCATGTGTTAAAATATATAATCTCAAACATTTTTGAAAATATTCAAAAATTTACCCAAATAAAAATATTGTTATTGAAGTTATACGTGGAAACTATTGGCTTTACTCATTAAATTAAAATTAAATTAAAAATATGCAATGGAGACAATGATAAACAGTCGATATTTGTGAAAGGTTATAACTGCTAAGTAATAATAATTTTTCGATATTCCATTGTAAAGTAAAAATTATAAAACTAAGTTCTAATAGAGACAAATTGCAATGTTTTTGGTCTTCTTATCTTCTTATATTATTAGCTGCAAGTTCATTGACACTTAAACTATTGGAAATATTATGCTCAATGTTTTAGAACCAGATAAACATTTTTTTTTCATTTTATTTATCTACGTAAATTAAATAATTTTTAAATTATAAACGAGAAATATTTATAAAATATCAAGCATGTAATTTGTAATAAATACTAAATTCTTATAGGAAAAATAATTGAATTCATGAAAGAATAGTACATACTTAGAATGAAAAAAACATACTAGAATAATTATGAAAGTTCTACCTTCTCTTTTCAGTCATTTAAAATATCTTATGACTATAAAAAATGTAGGATTATATGATCATACATTTATTATACCAAGTAAATTTTTACTTATTTTTAATCTTTTTAATTTTTATAGGTAGTTTTATTAGTTTGAAGTATTTGTTATTTTCTATTTTTCTACAAAGCTTTTGAATGTAAAAGACTTTCTTTATATTTTTCTCAAAATACTAAAAAATTTAATGAACAATAATTGGACATTAGATGTTGGATATTGAGTATACTCTTACTGGGTATAGAGAGAACTTGAATCCAGTTGTATGGTAAAAATCTAACATCTAAAACATCCTTCTGTGCAATGCCTAACAATGAGAAGAAAAATATAAATATTAGTAATATGTAGCATAAATCATAAAGGTATATAAAATCTACAAAATACTATATAGGTACCTACAACAAATATTTTTGTAATCATTTGACCACCTTTCAGTCCTAGGCAAATTTGAATAGACAATTCGATTAGCATATTATACATAAGTCATAACATCATTCAGTATAAATTCTAAATACACATGTATATTCCACATGCCCGACATTGTATGCAAATGCCTACCAATATGTATGTATGTATGTATACATTTCTTTATAAATAATATTATCTAAAGTACTGAAATAAACCTTTTCTGGTAGTTTAAATGGCAATCCAGTGTTCAAAAAGCCCACATGAAGAATGTCACTTGAGTTAAGAGAAATATCATCTTCGACACAATTGCTCTTGTACTGTAAAGTAAAACCAAATCAATCAAATTAACTGAACTTTATAATTTGTTTTAAACAATGAGTACATTTATTACATTTAACAATTAAATGTTAAAATACAAAGCAAATTTGAACACTCAAATCGCATAAAGACAATTATCAGTTTTGGGAAATGAAATAACTTTCCAAAGTAATCTTACAATAAAATATGTAATATGTCCATAATATAATTTCCTATGGTTTATAATAAATACATAAAATCAGTTTTGAAGAAAAACTTGCTGATTTAATAAATGTTGTTAAATGTTAATTAAAATTGTTTATGTAAAATATATCGGTCAATTTATTTGTTAACATACACCAGTAAAAAGGGCAAGTGAAAGAAGATAGTTTTTTTTTTACACTCGTAACTGATTAATAAAACATATTCACTCTTTTACCATTTTATTATTGATCATGTCCTTAGTTAATGATTACGGCTTCTACATTACATCTCTAATAAATGAGTTCAAAATATTTACCCTCCCATTTTTCAACTAATCCCCTTGATGTAATTTCTTGCAATGTGTTACCATGCAAACTGCAATTGCGAGTTTTTATTACAACATGTTAAACTGTTGTGGCGCGTATCAAATAATACGATGGCAATTAAAAAACAAATATAATTTCACGAAACCAACGTATTAATAAGCTTATTATTTATAATAGGCGTATCATTAATAAGCTTGTTAGATTTTGCGATTTAACGACTTATGGTAAGCCCTGTTATATTGTTACAAGTCTAACCATAACTTTGACAATAATAATAAGGTAGGTAATTGTATGGATGAGCTCGGAGTAAATACGTACGATTTGGTCTTGGGCATCGAACTCCGTTTTGACAGTGTCGGACATTTTATCGGAAATATAACAGGCAGTTTGCGGCGGACACTTCACTTCGACACGGTCCATTCCAATAAAATGCCGTTTCCACTTTCCAATGACGACGGGCTGACTATTAATAAATAATTAACGAATATTATTATTGTTTGAATACTTTACGTAACACACACAGGGCACGGCGCACATACTATTAAAACGAAATTCAAATAAAAAAATTGTTTTCCTTTCAAACGTGATAGCGCAGAAGCCAAAACTGATAGCGCGCTGCGGATACAGGTTGATTGATCAGTAGATATTGATAAGCAACGACTGTTTTCGAAAATGAACCACGACTATACAATGTTTCATGTTTTTGACGTATCAAATTCCATCGAAGACTAAACAATATATTATATAATATTATGATTATAATATTAACTATTTAATACGTAGTGAGTAATGACCATCAAGAAAAAAAAATTAAAACAAAAATAATGAATGTATAATAAATAATAATGCTAAATAACACGGCCTCGTCTGGGAGATATTTCACTTTTTTAAATTACAGCAATTAGTAATAACTAATTACCATTAAGATGTAAAAACGATTTGAAAAAAAGAGCACAATCGTCGTGAATTCTGTATTTACATTTTTTTTATTTATTCATAATATTGAGTTGGAAGAGTAGCTCGGATAGGCCTATTCTTGTTTGATAATTTACCCAAACGTAGAACGTATATGGTCAACAGTGACATCGATTTGATGAAATATATAAGAAATACTCAGTTTGTCGTTAGCATTTTATTGGGTTTCAGGAAGATTAAATAAAATTACATTGCAACTTCTAGAGTGACGATCATTAATCTCAGAAAACATTTTGATTTAATTTAGTTGAACTGGTATGATTAAACCAAAATGTTTTTTATTTTAAATTAAGTTGTATTTTGGTTTCAGTTGAATTGTTTTTAGCCAAAATTTCATTAAATTGCTTAGATATGTTTTCTAACTTACCGCTAAGATCATTGAATCTTGAATCGAGTGACTTTTATTCCTCCCGAAATTGATTATGAGTAAGGTCACACGAGCGTTTTATTAACGGACGTTACTTTTCCGGTCACACTAGCTAGGAACAACGTCAGTTATTATCAAAATGGATGACGAGGAGGTTGCAATTTTTGCGTATACTGCTTTAAAAATTATTAGCGAAAAAAAACGAGTGCAAAGAAAATGGTGGGTGCACCCAATTAATAGTGAAAGATTATTGCATGGTGATTTTTACACTCTTTATAGTAGATTACGAGCTGATAATGTAAGTTTTTTAAATTATTTTCGTATGTCTTTAACGTCATTTGATGAACTTTTTGCCAAAATTAAACATAAAATCATACGTCAAGATACGAATATGAGATATGCGATACCACCTGAAGAAATGCTAAAACAAACTCAAAACAACGTTCGTCTGTCTTAGTCAATTGAATCTAATAATAATCTACAACGCTGATAAGGAAATCGTAACGGACGTTATAGCGTGTCTTGCCTATCACCAACGTCGAACGGACGTCGCGTCATATGTGTGGCTGCTACGTATTATTGTAATGAATTTCAACAACGGACGTCATGACGTCCGTCGTAACGTCCGTTAATAAAACGCTCGTGTGACCTTACTCTAAATGATGCTATAATTTTGTTCTGCGTAGATTTCATTTAATTTATATATTTAAATATTTTGTCTAATTTATCCGAAGATAATTTATATATTTAAATATTTTGTCTAATTTATCCGAAGATAAATTAAATAAAATTAAATTAAACAAGAATTTGTGTCTTCCATAGTAAAATAAACCAAAGATATAAAATAATTAAGAGTACGTAAAAATGTACAAAGAAAAACGTATGACTGTACAAGTAGCGAGTAACATATAATTATTTATGTGTCCGTTATGACAGACAGCTAGCGACTGAATTAATACAGATAATTAATTCTGTTATTTATGAGCATCCCTTGGTAAATGCGATTTTTCTCACAATTGTTTGGTAAGTATAAATGCATTATTAAAAAAGTTAAAATCATTTAAAAACTTTTTTACATTTCGAAGATATTATTATATATACATACCTATATTATAGGGTTTATTTTTCTGAAATATTTTTAAATATTAAAATTTTGATAGCTGACAAGAAAATAGTGTACTATTTACACAATTTTAAATTTTAATAGCATTTTCAGCAAACCTTATCAGAAAAATGACGAGGTAATAATAATTTACATTATTTCTTTTTAAACTAAAAAATTATTAAATATCAATAAGTTAATGAAAATTCAAAGCTAAACCGTAAACATTTTCAGAAAAATAAGTCCCATAAAATGGCCATCTTCGAAATGTATAAAAGTTATAAAATAAAAAGGTAATATTTGATCTTCTTTAATAATACACTTATATATTTACCAAACTGTTTTCAACAAATTTTTTTTTTGCCCAGGTGTTGTAAGCATACCACGTATTACTAAAGCAATAACACGTATTGCTAAAAAAACAATAAGTAATTACTACGAGTGGTGTACTGATTAGAAACGACCACTTAAGAACTATTGGCCTTTCTAATCAAGGACATAATAGACCACCTCAGACGCACATCCTGGTATAATTTAGTATATAACCACACTCGGAAGCTATCAAAAATCACTCTTTGATTGGGACTCACGAGTGTGGGATCAGTATATTAAATTGTCAATATCTTACAGTTGTTTTATAAGTTCAAATAAATATATAATTCTTTATACTTATTACCAGTATTCGTGTTTGAATTTGTTTGTTTAACCTAATTCATTTAGTAGCAATAAGTTAACTACAGTGAAAATCAACCGGTTCACAACAGGGAAAATTTTGGTGCCGAAACCAGGGATCTCTAACAAGTCATCAACGACCAAGACGGAGATCTATCATTTTGTTCGAAGAAGCCAGGCCAGCTTTCCGAGAACAGAACCACGACTGCGGTGAACCTAACAGGCAGAATACAAGCAACAAATACGAATCAGGACGAGCATGAACATCAAGCAGTAAGATTAATTTAATATATGAGTAAAAGACGTTGTAGTTTAGATATAACGCTAGAGGGAAATCCTGAAGTCGAATATACCGATTCAGAAGTCGTTAGGATAATAGTAGGACCTCCAGAACCTAACATGTCAATGAACGAAGATAATCTTGAATTAGTAGCTAATGATTATGAACATAATGTACATGGGGATAGCAGTAGTAGAAGTAGTCATAAAATTAAGCCCCATGTAGAATTTAGTAAGACCGTAGACCAGGTAATCAGAGTAGTACCTGAATTTAGCGGCGGCCCCGATGAGAAATTACTTTTCTTTATAAATGCATGTGAGATAGTAGTGGGAATAACTCCGGAAGAAAATACGGAGATTATGTTACAGACCATACTAACCAGGCTACGTGGCCAAGCATATGGGGTGATCCAGTATGAAAGTATAGAGGACTGGGAAACACTAAAGAAATTATTAAAAAATACGTACGATAAACCCAAAAGTGCTGCATATTTACAAATACAATTTAATAGTGCGAGGCAACAATTTAAAGAAACCGTGATAGAATACGCCACTAGGTTACGGAATTTAATAAGTCAGGTTTCGTAAAGTAAAACTAGAGATAAACCTGTAGAGGAGGCTCGAATTTTAAAAAGGGATTTATTGGAGCAAGGACTACTAATCTTTTTGGAAGGCATAACAAATAATATAAAAATCATGGTAAAAAGTAGATGTCCCAAAACACTAGATGAGGCAGTGCAAATAGCGTTAATAGAGGAAAAAAATAATGATGCTAGTAATAAAAGAGATAATAAATTTGCTGAAAAAAATCCGAAATATAATAATAAGAAAGGGGCGTGTCATACTTGTGGTAAAATTGGTCATTATTCTCGTGAATGTAGACATAATAAGGAGAGTAATAATAAATATATCAATAATACAGGATCGGGAAATAAAAAAACGATTCAAAGAACATTTATAATATGTACATTTTGCTCAAAAAACGGCCATACCATAGATCAGTGTTATAAAAAGAAAAATTTGGATAAAAAGAAAAAAACAAAAATAAAAATGATAACGATAATACAGATAATAACACCGAGTCGGGAAACGCGACACGATCACAGGAGTAAATACCCCTTGTGTGGTCGGAGATCTCAGGGTAACACACGATATAATGCAAATAACTATAGAATTAGAAGACAATCATCTTTCATGTGAGTCTTCTAGTCTTATTAATGATAAAGCGGAATTTTTACTAGATACTGGCAGTAGCATTAATTTAATACGTTTGGCAGAATTAAAAAATGAGGTAAAACTTATGCCTGGCGACCCCATCTATCTAAAAGGAATAAATAATAACTTAATTAAAACAATAGGAAAAGTAGAAATTCCATTAACAATAAATAATAACCGAATAGGGGATACAATATTCTATATAGTAGAAAACAGCGTACCCATAGTTAAGTCAGGAATATTAGGACAAATGTTTTTAAAAGTACAAAACTCTATAATAAACGTAGCACGAAACACAATTACATTAGAAGGTGTAACAAAAATTCCTCCGCGTGTAGAATATATTATGGCAGTAGCTACCCATTCAGCTGCACGTGACAATGATGATATATTAATCGAACGTACTGAAATAAACGATCAATTAATAATACATAACGTGTTGAATAAAGTTAGGAATGGGCACGTGTTGGTCAGTGTAGTTAATTTATCGGAAGAGGAAAAAACAATAGCACCATTACATTTGGACAGATTAAAATTTGAGACGTTTACAGGAGACAGAGTAGCGAAGATGAGTATAGAAAAAACTAACGATAAAAAAATAAAGGATCCCAGTAGAATAATAAAATTAAAAAAAGCACTAAGAACTAGTCACTTGAATAATGAAGAGGTTGAGAGTATAGAATCCATATGTATGGAGTATGAAGATATCTTCCATCTAGAAGGGGATAAATTGACCAGTACCTCATCAATAGTTCACGAAATTCGTACACCATTAGAGCACCCACCTGTTTATCAACGACAGTACAGATTACCCCATAGTCAAAGGGAGGAAATAAATTCCCAGCTAAAGCAAATGGAAAAGGATGAAATAATAGAGCCCAGCGAAAGCGCTTGGAATTCTCCAATATTATTAGTTCCAAAAAAATTGGATGCATCCGGAAAACCTAAATATAGGTTAGTAGTGGACTATCGGAAATTAAATGATATCACAGTGGGAGACAAAATGCCTTTGCCACAGATACGGGATGTACTAGATAGATTAGGGAAGTCTAAGTATTACACAGTTCTAGATTTAGCATCAGGTTTTCACCAAATACCATTGAGTAAAGAATCTAGAATTAAAAGTGCATTTAGTAGTGACATAGGACATTGGCAATATACAAAATTACCAATGGGGATAAAAAACAGTCCTCCTACATTTCAAAGGTTAATGAATAATGTGTTATGTAATTTAATCGGATTGAAGTGTTTGGTATATCTGGATGATATTATTGTATTCTCGGTAGACTTACAAGAGCATAATAAAAGAATTAGGGAAGTATTCAACCGGTTGCGGTCACATAACTTGAAATTACAGCCTTTAAAATGTGAATTTTTAAGAAAGGAAGTAATTTACCTAGGGCATACGCTCACGGAAAACGGAGTAAAACCCGATGAACGTAAAGTTGAATGTGTAAAAACCTCCCAATCCCAGCAAACACAAAAGATATCAAATCATATTTAGGACTCACAGGATATTATCGGAATTTCATACCTGACTATAGTAAAAAGGCGAAACCTTTAACCAATTTATTAAGAAAGGACATCACATTCGAATGGACTACAGAATGTCAAGTAGCGTTTGATGAATTAAAACATGTACTAAGTAGCAGTCCGTTACTACAATACCCAGATTTTGAGAAACCATTCAATATTACGTGTGACGCTAGTAATTACGCAGTAGGTAGCATTTTGAGCCAAGGGGATATGAAAACCGATTTACCAATAGCATACGCGTCTAGAACTTTAAACAAAGCAGAAGTTAATTATTCCACGACCGAAAAGGAGTTAGTAGCAATAATGTTCGGGGTTAAGCAATTTAGGCCATATATATATGGAAGAAAATTTACTATCATAACTGACCATAAGCCACTGACGTGGCTATTTAATGTAAAAGACCCAGGAAGTCGCTTATTAAGGTGGAGGATTAAGCTAGACGAATACGACTATGACATAAAATATAAAAGTGGTAAATCGAATATAAACGCGGACGCGCTTAGTAGAATTAAACAGATAAATTCAATAAACACCACGACTGAATATGAAAAGTTTCTAGAATGTTTCCAATCGAAAATAATTATTAATTCCCGAATAAAAGAAATAAAAGGAAACCTTATGGACGCCACTAGTAAATTAAATATAGCCATAGAATTACCCAAGGACAAAATAATAATTAACGAATTAACGCGAGCCATCACTTCTAAAGTGGATGTAAAAGCACTTCCCCAATGTTTGGAAGTAGGTAACATAACTCACGTACAGAATGGTGAAAGGTATATGATATTTCTAATAACAAAAAACCACAGTAGCAATAGTCCTGAATATAAAAATATATATAATACAATTGTCAAACTAAAACAATTCTGTGAACAGAATAAATTAATTAAGGTGGCCTTACCACAAATTGGTATAGACAATGCATTGGGAGAACTAAGTTGGTCACAAATACGTGCCATGTTTAGGTATGTATTCAAGGGGACGGCTATAAACATACTTATTTATTCAGAGGTGGAACTAAACCAAATGATAGAGGAGGAAAGTAGTAGGAATAAATTGGAAAATAAAAGTGATTTACATACGTACTTATTCATAGTACTAGTGGTTATAGCCTTAACTTACGTAGGAGTAAAAATAATAAAAAGACGAAAAAACAAAAGGACATTGCAAATTCTAAGGCACAGTGTAATAGTACCAAGGAACTCCCCGGAGGTAGAGATGATAAATATATAAAAGTAAAATATACTCTTCATGTACTGCTCTGAGTTACCCATTACGTAAAGAAACACCCCAACATACACTCCAGATCATTTTGCGATTACTCAAATATAAAAGCTAGGAAACTACTACTATTACACTAACCTCATTAGTTGAATCCATAAATAGATTATAAGTGATAAGATAATTATTTATGTATAAGTGTTGAAAAACACAAAATTTTTATATAACTGTGAAAAAATCATTATATGTATTTAAAAATAGTAAAAAAAAAAAAATGTATTTTTTATTTATATATTGTATATTTTATGTTTTAAACTTTATACTATGATTTTTTTTTTGTAAAATTATATTCGGATGTGGCGGATTTAGGTCTAAACCCTAATTTTGTGGGGGAGGTGTTGTAAGCATACCACGTATTACTAAAGCAATAACACGTATTGCTAAAAAAACAATAAGTAATTACTACGAGTGGTGTACTGATTAGAAACGACCACTTAAGAACTATTGGCCTTTCTAATCAAGGACATAATAGACCACCTCAGACGCACATCCTGGTATAATTTAGTATATAACCACACTCGGAAGCTATCAAAAATCACTCTTTGATTGGGACTCACGAGTGTGGGATCACTGGATCAGTATATCAAATTGTCAACATCTTACAGTTGTTTTATAAGTTCAAATAAATATATAATTCTTTATACTTATTACCAGTATTCGTGTTTGAATTTGTTTGTTTAACCTAATTCATTTAGTAGCAATAAGTTAACTACAGTGAAAATCAACCGGTTCACAACACAGGGATACTCTTAAAAATAACAACATAATTTGATTTTCTCAATTAACACGGGAGATATTGCTCTGTGTAAATCCCGGTGGGACACCCTGTATATATAAATACATGAGAGATAATATTAATGAATACAATACTATAAAAAGGTACATTACAAACGTAATTAAATAAATAAGAACGATAAAACAATTCAAATGCTTGATATCAGTGGCGGCTCGAGGGCTTTGAAAGTGGAAGGGCGATTAATTTTTTTATTTTTTTAAAATTAATAGAGTACAAATATATATATAAATTTAAAAGATTATCGAACCAAAATTAATACTATATAGAAAAATAAAATTCTAAACACATTTTAACATTTTACATTTTTATTGCAAAAAAAAAAATAAGAAAGTCATTAATAATTTACAATAGTTTTCAAACATTTTTATACTTTAAATCTAAACGCCGATCTTTCATTTCACTAAATATATCAATAACTTTTTTGTTAAAATCTGCATCATCAGAAATAATTTCATTTTCAATGCTTAATATGGCTAGAGCTTGGTACCAAGTACTTTAAGATTAGCTTCATTTTCAAGATTTTTAAATGAATTCTCGTGTTTTTTAATTAAAATATATTGTCATATACTCTTAAAATATTGTAATGTTAACGCGTCATAAACTCAAGAACTCGGAACGAACGACGGAACAAGCAGTAAAAACTAAAAACTAAAATATACCTTTGTCTTTTAGTTATTATGTATAGTTTTCCGCAGACCGCATGCATGTCGGGCGATTATTCGTATCGCTCCGGCGGCCGTATTTTCACCGAATCCCCCCTCCTTTGTTTTTGTATTTGATCATATTATTTATTATTTTATAAAAGTTTTTGACGGGCGATTGTTAGCGTCGCCCAGCGCCAATCGCCGCGCTGTATAACAGATAAGATAATATTATACTGATTCTACACTCGATAACCGCGTGGCACGTAGTGGCGTAGATGGGTATTACCATTGATTATAAATACTAGTATTTATAATCAATGGTATTACCTATATCAACTATATTATTATAATGACTTATTTTTATATTTTTAAACTCCGATTATTTGACATTTTTTTCATAATAATAAAAAAGTGTTTTTACTTTCATTAATATTATAATATTATACGAGATAATTTTAATATTTGAATCAATATCCAATATCTGAAAAAGTAACTTGCTAAAATTTTAGCAGGGGGGGGGGGGCGACCGCCCCGTCGCCCCTACACACGAGCCGCCACTGCTTGATATTGTACAGGAAGAGTACATTGTCATTACAATTCTCGGTTCCTGTTTATAATTATTTTATCTCTATTATATCCTACGTCTGACATGTACGCACGTCAGTGGAAGACATGATTATGAATATAGATCTGTACGGACAATTTTTTTTTTACATGTACCTCAATTATAAATGTCGTTATAACCGTGGTTCATTATTGTAAAGACTATATGATGTAATTAGTGTGTTTTTTTGCCTTTCACATTGTTATATGGTAATGCAAAGATATAATTATGACGTAATGATATAATGATGTAATTTTAAGTAAATAAATAAATATTTAAGTATTTTTATGTTGCAGGAATCAAAAATGATTTAAATGCATACAATACCTGGCTATTATGTGAATCATCCATTCATTCCTAAGAAAGGAGTAATATTGCTATTACCATAATTTCAATACATTTATCAGTTTTTAGTTTTTTAATTTCTAATTAGTTGATTAAAATTAGTCATACATAATAAATGGTTAATTATAATAGATTGTTTTTATCATAGACAAATTAGGTTTTTTTTAATATCAATTTAAGATTCAGCACTTTGGTAGAGTGAAACAATTATTGCATTGTACGTATCAGTATTACAAATAATCTTATACCTCAAAAATAAATCAAATTTAACAATAAAGAGGTATTTTTTAAACTTGATTTTGTGTCTTTTAATATATTATAATTATCTATACAATAACAATATTTTAATAAATTATCAATACTTAATGTTTATTTATTTTTTGTTTATTAAGCAGCCCAATAAAAAATAATATAATTTAACATTTCTATATTTAGTACAAACATAATTACAACAGTAATATATACAAAAATTTCTTAATTTTTAAAATTACTTATCATAGTACATATACACCCAACACATCCTTAAAAATAAATTCGACTAAAAAAAATTTACATTTAACTCAATAATAAAAAATGATTTTTTAAATTAATATTATTAACACGAATATATAAAATATTATATAAAAATTTATGAGAAACATCTTTCGATTTCCAATAAAGTTTTATTTTCCGTTTCGGGCAAATAAAAATACAAATAAACTACTCCAAAAATGCCAATAACTCCGAAAATAATCAAAGTGTACTCTAAGGTGAAGAGAGATTCAACTGATAAAAACAATTTCGTTAGAACGAACATTAATAAATACGATAACCCTGCACACGAACCAGTAGCAATACCTCGGCTTCTATAAAAATGAAAAACAAAAATTTAAATTAGACAAAACTAGCGTTAAAAATATTAGTTCATTTTAAACTTACGAGTCCTAATTCAATTTTTAACCGAAATTCACACTACTTTAACATGTAATATTATATATTATATATTATATATTATATATTATATATTATATATTATATAATATATATATATATATATATTATATTTATATAATATATAATATAATATAATATAATATAATATATATATATATTATATATATTATATTATATATTATAATTATATTATATAATATATATATATTATATAAGATATATAATATGATGTAGGATTTACTTGTTAGGAAACACTTCACTGATCAGCGTCCAAGGTAAACTACCAACACCAGCCCCGAAAAAATAAATGCAGCATATCATGGTTGTTGGTATCCAAGGAGTTGAACTAATGCAATCATTCTTCAAAGTTATGACGTATATTCCAAATAACAGTAGCAGTACAGTGTTGATTGAAAATGCACATATGGCTAAACATCTTTTCCCCACGTGGTGAATTATAAAAATTATAATGAAATATCCTATGTTTTGCAAAACAGCCAAAATAACCTACAAAATAAAATTTATATCATCAATTTGACCTATGTCCTCATCATGTCTAAATTGGGATGACTAAGTAGTATAACTGTAGTTTCCTTACTAATATTAAACTATGATTGTTGTATATGCCAGCATTCTCGAATATTTCGATGATAAATGATCTGCCAGGCGAAAGGCATAGGATATTGGAAACGAAGAAAATAATCATCACTAATCGTAAGGGTCCATAAACTGAAGGGTCCTTAAATGCGCCTAATTTCTTTAAAAAATTACCGCGCATACCGTCGTTATTGATTCCAGACACTTCATTATAATGAATGAGTTCCAGGTATTCAGTTTGAATTGTTTTAGGTTCTACCCATCCTCTGAGCCAGCACAAAGCCTTTTCGGCTTGTTTATTTTTCCCTTTAGAAACCAACCATATGGGAGATTCTGGAATCTAAAAACCGTACACAAACAAAACATACTGTAACTATTGCTGCACCATTGATACATTGATAAATACAAGTGTATAATAATAATAATAATAATATAGTCACATTACCAAAGTTACTAAGCACATACTAGTGATAGGGCACAGCGTGCTCAGTAACGCAACGGTTCTCCATTCGAATAAAAATCCCAAAATGAAAATTAATAATGAACCAAACATGACAGCGGCACTCGTTAAAGACGTCATAGAGCCTCTGAGTCTTGGCTCTGTGATCTCTCCAACGTATGACAATATTGGAGCTTCGCTAAATCCTATGCTCAATCCCATCAACACACTTGCCGTGAAAAGTAAAAACGCGGAATGGGTAAAATACAAAGTGATCCATCCTAATATACTGGGGACGTTTGCAAAGATCATACAACTTTTTCTGCCAAACCTTTCTTGAAGCCACCCAGATACAAAACTTCCGGTCGGATGAAATATAAACAATATACTTCCTGTTATTCAATAAAAAAAAAAAAAATTATCATATTAGAACATTTTATATGTTATGGATTCTGAGCCACTAATTGGCAATAACTATTCGGTTTTCCGGGTTTTCCTACTAAGGTCTTCCTACTTTTCCTCTTAGTTTATCTAGCGTAGTTCGAATATATTGTCCACGTATAAAATAATAACAAAAACAATTATTGAATTAGAATGTTTCAAAGTAAGACTTAATTTAATTTATAATACATAAAAAGTTGTATACTGTATGGCTAAAAATAAACAAGTTGTTCAATTGTAAAGACTCGTACGGTTCTTTGGACATCATGGTTTTGTAACTTTAAAAAAAAATGGTTCTTTCCCACGAAAAGGTTGCCAACCCCCTGTGTTACAGGCTCGTACTCTTAAAGTTAAGAATATTCCTCGAAACGAACACAACATACGAAAATGACGTACATATAATAACAAAATGACTTACAATAATGTGATATCTAGCGAGTAATAATGGTTTTCCTTTAAATATAACATAATCTATCAATCAAAATCTATACATACCGTACCAGGAGACTTGAGATAATGTTAGTGAAAAACTGCTGTTTGGATTTTGGTACAAGTCTTTTATTACAATCGTCGGAATTGATAATTCCATGCCTAATCCAATCAATAGAAAACTCTGCACCAAAGTGGCTAAAACCTATAATATTGTTCATACATGAATAAGATAAAATCGTCCGGTTGATGTACATTTGTTCTTGGTGATCAGTGATCACGATACCGACCTGTGCTATCGTCGCCTTGGAGCCATACTTTTTTGCAGGAAGATCGCGAACGTTTATTTCACAACTATTGGACATTTTGATAAAAAAATTTATATTACTATAAAAAACCCGTTATTCAGCACCAGTATATAACTGAATATGTTGAAACACAAGCTCGTTATGCCATATGAATATGAATACTATATTTATTTGATAGTGTACTAATTATTAAACGTAAAAAATACAACCATTAATAGTATTAGTCAGAGTATTATAATTCAATACCAATATTTTTGAAACCCCACTCATTACAATGTTAACGAGTACGGAGTAACAGATAACATTTTAAACGTGAAAGATTAATTATTAAAGGCTATTTAAATATTATTAACTGATATATCAATTGCTTAATGGTTTTCCCTTGACAATTATTTGTTGAAATCAAAATAAGTAGTACTTATCTAAAAGCTAATGATAAAATGTTCATAGTAAATTTTATTGTTTTATCAATATATCAGATAATATAATAATAATAATAATAATAATAATAATAATAATAATAATAATAATAATAATAATAATAATAATAATAATAATAATAATAATAATAATAAAAAAAAAATAAGTAAATATAGTTCATAATTCCTAAAGGTTTTTAGAATCTATAAGTCGTGTTATAAAAAGTTATATAAAAGTGTCATAAAATCAGGTGATACAAAAAAAAATTGTGGCTAAGTGTATAGGTAATACTTGTTTAATTTATTGATTCTGAGTGAAACGAGGAATGTATTGGTTTTAATGTCTTATGTGTATTTTTAAATTTTTTTTTTTATCTTTGTACACGTTTTCAACCAGAAGGATTGCTCCAATGTAAACAAACCTCATACTTTTCTGAAAACAAATGTTTCCAGTTTAAGTAATTTTTTGAATTTGCCAACAGTTTTCCGATGAATTTAGAAAAATAGAGCAAAACATGTCAACCGATAACCAGAACCGAACACTTCACCGTCTAGTATTTTTGTCACGCACTACCCACTAGTTCATTTTACATAAGATTTCGTTTAATTGGTTATTATTTTATACATTTTAATCTTTGGTACTCGAAATATACATACGAGTACATTATACATAAATCGATATAACGATATTACTATTAGCATTTAATAGACGTCTCATAATTTTCAAAACATTTTATTTTTTAATAAACAAAATTATTATTGAACACATAAATAATTTACTAAAATTAATAACGTTTTCAATCAAATAAATGAAAATAAAAAATAAAATAAAAAATAAAATAAAAAATAAAATAAAATAAAATATAAATATTGCCCTGAGTATTATGGAAAAAGTGCTAAAGTATACGACCGGTTTCGATTTCAAAAATCATCGACAGTTATAAAAAGTGCACTGAATATAAAATAAAATGAAAGAATACTAAATATGAATAATGAATATACATAGGAAAACTATTTTTTATAATATGATTATTTATTATCTAAATATTTTTTCTTGCAAAAGTTAAACTTACCTCATTAAAAAATTTGATTGGATTATCACGCTTTGAATCATGGATGAAATTACGTCAACGTTAATTACATTTTCGTTAAAAAAAATAAGTACCTAGGTTCTACATGTATAATATTGTATTTTTTGCGAATCCCTGGTTTTACCGCAGTGGGTGGATGGGTGCTCCTCTCCGCAACTGATACATCTTGATTCTTGGGGAGTAGGAACAATATCTCTTCGAATGACCGTAATATTGACAGTTCAGACATTATATAATGTCTCTACGTTTATGCGGCTTCTCGATTTTCACTTTAGTAGTATGGTGTAGCGAAGTTACATTGAATATATCTGTGTTTATAGCCGCCGGCTCGAGATCGATAAAAAATTTTGGAAGGTTATTTTTTGTAGTTTTTTGAAGAACGTTTGTAACTTAACGTACCAAAAATCCAATTTTTTTTTGGCGATACCGATCTCTACTGTCGGAGTAGACGGTTGTATATTACGGACTACTACACGGACCGCTTTGTCTTTGTGGTTGATACGTATGATATTGCGCATTACTTTATTTTAAGAAGTGGTAATGCTCTGGTTTGGTTGTTTGGATTTTTAAGTAATATGAGGAAGATTTGAATACGAAGTTTTTAGATCCGATTAAGTCAATTAATTTGATACGAAATCCAACAAAGTCTAAAATGCCGTGAACCATTGTTGAAGGGGGGGAGTTTTGGTTTACTATTTTGAGCACCATATGGATCTTCAGTAATATTAGTGTCGTTTATTTGCGAGTTATAATCATTGTCGGAGAGATTGTGTTCATTATTCATGTTGACGTCGTTTATTGCGAGAGGGTTATTGAGAGAGTTATTTGTTAACTGTTATGAACATTTTCTTAGGCTCAGGAGAATCGGTCGATGAACGTTTACGTTTGGCGGTGTCTTTTAATTTAGGAAATGTACATTTTACCTCATCTGTTTCAGCGGTTGGAATAAAGACATAATTTGGTGCACTCTGTAGAGTGTAGACTGTAGGCGATTGCCGCGTTTTGCTTTGGAGATTATTTAAGCCCGATGTTGATTGTCTTGTTGTTTTGGGAGTATGTTGGCTTCATTTAAATTATAATATGCTATCTGAAGATAAGGTTGTTAGTGCGCGGCCGCCGGCTTAGTCCAAATAAAAGTGCCGATATATTTGTTGTATACTTAATTTGGTTGATTAATTAAATTTTTTTTAGATATTTTGAATTTAATTAGGAATTTAAGTTGGATACATATACCTAGGCTTAAGTGTGTGTGTGTGTTCTCCACTGTTATAACTATATAAAATAAAATAAATTATATTTATATTATACGTACTAGATATATAAAACATTAGAAGACATTTTTAACGTGTGCCGTGTCGAATGATGTTCGGCTCGCAAGTAGGTTCTACGTGTATAATTATAATATTGTATTTTTATATGGAAAAACAACGGGAGAAACACCTAGGTACGGTGAAACTCCGCGGTCGGGTATGAAAACAAATTTTAACGCAACTCGAAAATATTGCAGCCTCTTAACCTTTGGCACCCGGAGCTTTTGACTCCTTTGCCCTGCCCCCCTTAGACTGTGCCAGTGACTGGTTGCTTTTAATTGTTGTAATTCACGTAAGCATATTTAAATGTTTATAACAAGTATTAAATGTGAATTATTTGTTTCAGTCCGAACCACATCTATGAAGCCTAAAATGAAGAAATATCTAATATCAATCCATGAGAATTAAAAAGAATTAAAATAAAAATATATTTTTATTACAATTAAAAAACTCCCAGGTTGTGTGAGATACAGAGAATATGATATTGGTCTATTAAATTTGAAAACGATTCTGAGAGAAAGAGGTTGGGGGGTCAGTTTATATTTCTAAAGGCGGTCCATATAGTAGTAAAACCAAATTTTTTTATAAAGTAAGTTGAACTTTTAATGTTTCGAAAATAATGAAATGTCTATGAAATACTATAATAGAAGTACTTAGTATACTTAATGCTTGGATATTTAATATTGACAAAACTACAAAAATCCGCTACACTTTTGTAGTTCATGAAACTTTCAATTTTAATACTTGAAGGTTAAGACTTGAAAACTTGATACAATTTTTAAGTTTTAGATATGTAGACAATATTATTTAGAGGTACAAATACTGACCAGCTGAATGTATGGTTAAATTTTTAAACAACTGCATAAATAAACATATTTACATTTACAATCCAAAACAGATAAATGATACATTTATTTTCTTATATCTTACAGTAACCATAATTAATAATAAATTAGATTTTGATACTTACAGAAAATCAACTAAAACTTATACAATAATATCACACGATTCCAATTATCCTTATACTCAAAAAATTTCATATTTTAATTCAATTTTTTATAGGCTTGAACGTATACATATCAGTAAACTAATTATCAACGTGAACTCAACATTATTTATTATATTAATCAAAAAATTAATTTTAACTTCAATACTATTAAAAAAATCCATAAACGTGTAAAACAAAAAATAATAATAATAATAAATCCTTCCTATTTATAATATTGTTTTTGTGTCATCATAATAATCTGTAATAATGCTATTGGGCGGAAGAAACATTATAGGTGTACCGTGTACTATAAATTATTTCACAATAACACAGTCAACCACCCTAATCCACTCATTTCCAATCACTCCTCCCTCACTTTCCCCGATAACCCACCAAGTCGTCTAAAGCGTAACTGGCTCAGAGACCTCCTCAACCATCAAAAGAATAATAGTCCATAAATTTCCAATTAAAAGTCTAGAATTGAAGTGGTGTTGTTACACCCCCTTCCATCAAGCCGTCCAGTTTTGTAAATATTAACCGTATTACTTATTGTATAATATAGTACAGATTGTATATATTTTCTTAAATAAAAAAAAAAAAAGGTGTACCGTGTACAGGTGTCCCACCGGAATTTACATAAAGCGATATCTCCCGTGTTAAAATTGTGTAAATAGTATTACATTTTCTTGTAAGCTAAAAAAAACTATTAAAAAACAAAAAGTTAATGAAAATTGAAAGTTGAACCATCAACATTTTCAGAAAAATAAGCCTTATAAAATTGAAATCTTCGAAATTTATAAAATAAAAATGGTCTTTGTCCAGGGATGCTCATAAAAAAAAACAGAATTTAATTATCTCTATTAACACGGGATATATTGCTCTGTGTGAATATCGGTGGGGCACCCTGTATATTCACGGTATCCCTATACCAGATTTTTACAGCACCTATACTAGTGAACAATTTTGTTGTCACATTCATTTTTGTTCATATCGTAGCGTTTTGTTATTTTTGATAGCTATCGAAAATTATCATAAATATTTGTATTTACGATTGTAAGAAAATTTTAACAACAATATATGAAGCTCTAAATGTAATACTGCCCCGAGGCCCTAAATTTTAGCTACTATATTCTGCATTTCTGATGCAAATACAAAACAACAGTATATTGCACAGAAATCATTCAAACTCAACTCGAAATCAACTCACATGTATAAAGAATGTACTCGTATTTGTTAAATTACTTTTCATGAAATCATGGTCACTGATAAATGCATGGGGATTTTATACAATCGACTAACAATAGATAACAAGCAATTTCATATACTATAGTATATACATCTTGAATTTAAGTTATACATTGGTAGTTTAGAAAGCTAATACATTTTTAATATAAGTAAATTATAGATAATGATAACTGCGGTGATGTAATATTTCAAAGAAATAATAATACGAAGCTAATATTATCACAATAATAATGGTCGGGCAATAAATTATTCGCCTAAATTTAGGCGCTTCTTCAAATTTACCAAATCTTTTTTTTTTTAGATTCTCTTGCTGTTATGCCCATATGTCTAATCTTGCACACTCGACCAAATTGTATTGTACAGAATTGATTTATATGTTAATATATATATTGATTTTTATAGATACAAAAACTATTTGTTTCAACTAATATTTTCACTAATTTTATAATTTTACTACAAATTTGCAAATAACATATTACAAATATACTTTAATTATGTACATACATAATTTAATTATGACATTTTTCGTATTTCAATATCGTCCGGTGCAATTGACATACACCCCATTGCACTGCTGGTTTTTGAAATTGGTTAAAAATTATAACGTGCCTATTAACTCAACAAATCAGACAATGATAGGAACTTTGAAAATCGAGCTTTAACGTTTTATTTATACGTTATAATAATAACGTTCAATTGTGTTAAGTCTTTAGCGTTGATTTAATTAACAGGTTTAGAATATTTCAGTACACTTGATCGTCATGAAATGAAGCTAAAGCGGTGAGGAAAAACTTACACTTTTGTTTATATTATATAATATAATTAATTATTATTATTTATTTAGTTAAATATTACGGACTTGTATTATTCAACTTGATCACATAGCATTACTTAGGGGTGGGCTGTTTGACATTGTATATATATATAATATATTGTATATATTATACATTTATTTATACCTGATCAGGTAAATGGCGAAGGATTTCACATTTCACCATTGCGATCAAGATATAATATAGTAATTAATAATAGTTAATTTTTTCTCACCAATAAGCTCCAACGAGAGGTAATATTCATCTAAACTGTGTTGTTCCTAGGCTTTAAAACTATTTTCTGTTACCGTACGACTTTTTTTTCATTGATTACATCGAAAAGATTTTTTAGGAATCTTTAGGAAAGATTAGTGTGTTGTACGGACATACGTCCGTAGTGGTCTGTGTTGGTTTGTGTCATTTTGTCAAATTTATTCGCCATGGAAGTAGTCAACGGTAAATTTACAATAGAAGAACGAATCTTTTCACTCGTTTCTTATCTACGGTTGGATGCCGACTATGTTACGATTTTCGCTGACTTTCAGGCACGCTTTCCTAAACCTTCTCGTCGTAATGTAACAAAAATGTACAATAAGTTTCTACGAACGGGTTCTGTAGCAGACACGCCGCGCTCCGGTAGACCAGTTACAGTGACAACACAAGAAAACACGGAGACGGTGGCTCTATCTCTTGTCGAAAATAGGAATATTTATTATGGCTACAATATGTTTAGTTATCATTTTTTAAAAAAGAACACAGAAATTGACATCTGGACATTTGTCCAAGCACTCACTAGTAAGTTGCACTGAAATTGCTTAACAAAGCATGCATATCAGGATTCACCTCAACCAACTCAGGTCGCTGGGACTCTAGCCAATTATAATTTTGGTATATGGAGTTGGTTTGCCGCACCTGTGGCGACATAGTCACATTGTGTAACCGCAGTCCCTCGGATAAGTCCCTCTCAAAAAGTACCCAGGCCGCATGATTAGTTTGGATTTTCTCAATCGATGCGGTAGAGGCACGACTCGGCATCCAGCTGATGACAGTGTCTTTTTCTTCCTTCTCCTCATCCATGTCACCCTCAAAGAACTGTGCCTCCCGTAACAGGTTACTAGCTGTTTCACGAAGCAGCTTCACATGAGTAGCTAATTTAGTATCTGATGGGCGGTATGAATGTGGCTGCTTCTGTTTTACAATCAATCTAAAACAAATTCTAGTTACATATCCACCTAATTATCTGCTTCCTATTAAGATTTAGGATTTTGGCCATTTTGGGGTACATATCATTTTAATACTGTTATAAAATATTAAAAATAGTTTTACAATATATATGTATATTATAAAAGTAATCAAATAATAAATAAAATTGCAGAATAGGTATTTTATTATGAAGGGAAGCACAATTCACTCTTAGTATATATAAAGTATTTTTAACTAAAAATAATATTAAAAACTTCACTAAATACATCCTTATTTTAACTATTATTGAAATTTGTATTAATCAATTTAAGTTTGAAAGTTAATTGGTACATTAAAAATTTAAATAATTTTTAAGACAGACTCTCTGTGGTATTAATTGTAGTATTTTGAAAATTTGTATATCCCACCCACCCATTGGATGAATATTAGATAAGCCACTAGCTAAGGTTTGTAATTTATCGAGACATTTCTCTCCGGACATACACATTGCAGACCTAGTAATCTTACTTAACCTAAATCTAGTTCCATACAGTTTACTGTATTGGTATGGACCATTAATGGCATATTTTATAGGAGAGTCCTCCATAAAACTTACAAAAAATGGCCCAATGTACAAGTAATGAGCATAATTACTACATATGCCTATAAAAGTAATTAAATCCAGACAACATAAGTTAAAATAATTTTATTAGATCCAACGAAACATTTAGAGGGATATTTTTAAACTTAGTTTATAGATTATTAGGAATATCCAGGAATTAGGTATTCAAATTTCACCATTTCAATAGAGGAAGCCAAACTCAAATATGTTGTATTTGTCTTACAAACATTCAGCATACCATATCTACTTTTAGTAATTAAAATGTCATGTAATTAGTTTTAATATTAGAGTATAATGTATAAACTGACCTATAAGAACATTATTTCTAAAATAAGTGTTGCTACTTAGTATTCTAAGTTATAACTAATAAAATTTAAATTGTCCATTATAAATGTATAACATATATCAATGTTTTGAAGGTAAAAATTAAAATCATTCATCATGTGCTTACATAGTAATTTGAAAAAAAGTAATTGCTCACAAGTCACAAGTAAAGTACTTTAACAAGTAAGTTAAAGGTTTTATTAACTAACAACAAACCCAACTAATATATTATATTACAAAACTCATTAAAATATACTAACATCAATTATATAAAGTAACTGAGTTTTTATGAATATGAATCAAAGTTTACTTGAGCAGGACTTCAGGACAGATGCAAGGAATAATGCAATAAGCAAACAATTTTAAAAGCCACTTCTTAATGAGATCAGAAAAAAGGCAAGAGAGGAACTCTTATGCCACTCCTTAAATAACATTTTTAACTAATTAAAGAACTATACAATTGTCTTGTATAACTAAATTACCTAGTACCAGGTATAAAGAATTCAATAATTTTCAGTTTGAAAGTAATCATTTTTAATTTTGCACCTCAGCAAATCAGCAGCTTAGGCATCCTCTTAAATTACCTACATTGTGATCCATTTAATTGGTACAGCAAAATGAAAAAAAACATAAAAGTTTAAATTTCTAAATTTCAGTTAGGTAGGAACAGTTGAACATTTAAAAAAATCTATAAGAATGAGAGGAACCACAAAATTCATACAACACAAAAAAAAAACTGTTAACAACAGAATTAAAGCCTACCAAAATTAACTTTCATAAGATACATTGTTAAATGTTGAAAAGTTAAAAACGAATGGTACAGTACCATCAAGACAGTACTAAAATTGATATGTACTCAAGAAAAATTTATTATCTCAAAATGAGTGACTAAACATTTTAAAGAATTGAAAAAAATAATTTAAGTTACAAATGTTTATAAAATTCTTAATTAAAAAAAGATATATTAATCCACATAGAATATTAAAAAAAAAACTATTAATTATTGGGGTGTAAAAAAATATAATTAAATTAAATTGCTTTGAAATAACAAAACACACAAAATAATAAAAATAAAATTATTTTTTTAAAATAAAAGGAATGATTCCTTTATATTTTGCACATAACTAATATTATGTTTTGTCTTATCAGTTATCAGTTTATCACCAAGGAAACTATCATCAATGACTCGGTCAGTAGGGTCTTGTTCAAACAAAATGTTTTACTTAGCATATTTGATGATGGTATCACGAACTGCATACCTCATTTTACAAATACTGCATGACAAATAGTGGTCATCTTTACTCTGTAACTTATGATGATCCATTTGAATTTGAGAAGTCTTGAAAGTTTTTTTACATAAACCACAAAGAAACGGTTTGTCAAATGTATATTTTTCAATGTGACTAAGGAAATCATCGTACTGGCTAAAAGTTTTAAAACAGAATCGACACTTTTTGATTCTTTCCCATTCATGAAATGTAGAATGTATGGACAAACTACGAGGGCATCGAAATGTTTTACTACATAATTTACACCCAAACACAGAATCATTATTATGGATTGATTTGTGTCTATTCAATATTGAAAGGTAAGAGAAATTTTTACCACAAATATTACATGTATACAAAGCATTATCATGCAATTTCAAATGAATAGTAAAATATTTCATAGAGAACAGCTGTTTACATACATTACATTTTACTTCATTATTTTTGGTACGAATGGATTTATGTTTATGTTTAGTTTCCATCTAAAAAAATAAATATGAAAAAGTCATAACTCATCATGCTATTTCATAGAAAATAACTGTTTACATACATTACATTTTACTTCATTATTTTTGGTACAAATGGATTTATGTTTATGGTTAGTGCCAATCTAAAAAATAAATATGAAAAAGTCATTATTAAATATTAATACCAATTTTTTTTTATATCTTTAGTAATAAATACTAACCTTTATATCTTTTGTATTTTTCTTGTTTAACATTTCATTAACTATTTTTTTTAATCTAAGAACAATAAATAAAACTATTAATTCAATAACATATTATATTTATTATATTTATTATATTTATATTTATTTATACCATATTCTCTTTAAATTTGTTATATTAAATTTTAGTTTATTAATTTTAAAAATTGTTAAACTTATAGCTCAAAAAAAATGTGAATAACATAGAAATATATTAGTGTTGAAAGTTGGAGCTTTATGATTAAGACGAGATAAAAAAATATAATGTGGGAGCCCCGAAAAAATTAAATCATTATTCATACTTACAATAATGTGTACTCGTCATCACAATGCATACTTTTTGAAGTATTAACTATTCTAGTATTAATAACATCTAAAACAAAAATATCCATTAAAGTTTAGTCAAAGTTTAGTACAACATTAAATTTATAATGTATCCGCGCGTGTAGTCGCGGTCGAAATGATCACATGTGACATGTTACGATTTACTAACGGCGACAATTTGACGATGTATATTATAATTGTGATAACACGCGCAGTCAAAACGCACACACAGCCTTGGTTTGCTACAACGGTGAGCGATGCATGAATGTGTGATCCCGCAAAAGTTGAAACCATGAAAAACTATAAAAGTGTTTATCAATAAGTTACACACTTTATACCGTGTGTTCGATTTTAAAGGTAATAGGAAATATTTCGATCGTGTGACCTTGAATTTGATTCTGGGTTTTTATACTGCATATAGGACTTATAAATACATATTTTTTTAATAAATTCAAATTTTTTATTTTTTTTTATCAGCGCATGCGCAGTAAAATAAAAATTTCTTAAATAGCAACCACTATTTTGGAGACCGGATTTCGATTTCTTTATTTTTTCTGAACAACTTTGATCTTTATAGTTTGTTGATATCTTCAAAATTGCCATTTTTATGACGGTCGAAAGTTTTAAAATAGTTAATTCGTAAATATCGCATTTTTCAACGCTCTTTCTTAATTTATAGGTATAGCCGGTATATGTATCTTAATTTATAACAATTTATTAAATTAAAAAATGAATTAAATAAATTGTTATAATAATACCTATAATTACCCATAAATTAGCAAAAATTGAATGATTTCTTTTCGGTACTAATGAAAATGGCTAATAAAATAAAATACATAGAATAAGCGAATAGAATGGTAATATTTTAGACAGTGGACATAGAATATACTTCCGTATCATGTGCACAACGGGTGATTGATAAAAAATCAAGGACATTAACAAATAACAATACTTTTTTTTCTCTAACGATTCGGTTTTGGAATAAATAAATATTAACTAAAATTTCGGTAAACGGTTTTTATGTCTATCTGAATAATTATTAAACTTAATTTCACCCAAACCTACACCATGAACTACTAAAAACTTTTAAAATTAAATTTTATTTGTTATAACTTATAACTTATAAGTAAGAAAATATTGAAATTTAAGAATGAAAAAAAAAATTAAAGCCAGAGGTTTTAATGTTTTACATATTTATATATTTATTACAATTTGGTATTGATTAAGGATATTTTTGAAAGTGATTTATTAATATTTAATGTTTTATAAATATTTTCATGGAAAAATCGAAGTCGTTTATTACGGTATTATTTAGATTATTTATTATTTACAATTCAATTTTAATCGAAAATAAGTTGTCGAACCAAGAAAAAAAGGATAAAATATTAATATTCAATAACATATACAATTAGCACACATAAATATATTTACTATATAACGAGTATTAATATTGTCAACATTTTAAAAGGGATGAATATTTCAATTACATATTATGGCAAAGGGTAAATTCCTCAAAAAGAATCAATCGACTTTACCATGATTCACACGAATCACACGCGATCACAAATCACCTTAATTATTATGGAAATATCTAACGCCATACTACATTTTATGTCTCTATTATTTTTGACCGTAAAATGTACATACGAATATTTTATGGCTGCTTTATTCTAATGGTTGGTCAAACACTATGGTATTACAATGAGACAGAAAATTACACTGTTATTGTTCTAAGATGGTATTAAGTTACATAAATTCAAGGTAGAATAACAATATTATTTTTCATATTTTTATAGCTCACGTCACTAAAAAGTAAAAACTATATTTTGGTGATCATTTTTTTAAAATTATTTTTTAAATGATTAATAAGTATTATATTATTATTTTTGAAAAATATTTGAAAATATTTTATCTTATTGCTTTTGAAAAAAATTGAAGATAGATCTTTCTTTTAAATGACGTTTAATGTACGGGTGGGACTACGAACTTAACTCCGACGATGAACGCGTGGGATTCCTGCAACGGTGAAAAATCGACATTCGGTGGTCTGGCTCTATATACAGTAGTCACTCGGTAATTCGAACCTCGATAATTCGAAAAACTCCATAAATCGAACTTAACGCTTAGTCCCCTGAGAAAACCTCTATAATTAGAAGAAAATACATGTATTCCGGTCCCCTCGATAATTCGAAATGTCTGTCAGTGGTACACACTCAATAATTCGAATTTTTTTTCCAGAACCTCTATAATTCGAATTCCCTTAAACGCGGTTATACGTATGTTCATATGTATAAAGATTATGTACAATCTGACGTATTCGCAATGAAACTAATAACGACAGTGATTAAATATTATCGTAGTTAATAAAGAAGCAAAATCTTTTATGTCAGGATTGCGTCAATTTTTCGAGCTGAAATGGACGAAAAAAGAAGCGATACAATTTTCAATGCCATCAGTAAATTAGATAACGCTATGGGACCAGATTGTGGCCAACAATGTAATACAACAAAAAATAACAGATTTATTTAAAATGTAAAATATAATAATATAATAAACTAGAAGACCCGGCAAACGTTGTTTTGCCATATAAATTATTTCTAGGGAATTTATAGTGTAGAAAAAATATAACTAACTTATTGTAAGTGTGTAAGGATGTAGTAAATGAGTGAAAGAGGCATGGAGCGCTGTGAACGATGAGGGAATATAAAAAAAAACACCAAACATTAATTTTTGAAATTTATCATACTTTATTCCTCAGAATTATATATATCATTAATAATTAATGACGACCGTAACACTAACAAACAATATCAATTTCTTAATGCTATAGCGTGAACAATATTTTTTGTTAGCCCATCTTTAGCTAACACAAACAAACTGGATGGTTTACCCACTCGAGCGCATGTCACGTATAATTGTCCGTGTGAAAAACATGGTGTGTTCCAATCGAAATTATAGATCACCAACATAGATTATATTCTGAAGTATATCAAGTTCTATCCGAATCCTTTAACATCGATCAGATATACAGCTTTCGAAGGGGGTTATGATCACTGGCAAGTATATGACCCGAATTATCTAGGCCATTGCCCACGAAAACAATTTATTTGGATTATTAAAATTATAAATATATACAATAATTTGTAATAACGAAAACAGTACAGGGCAGTATTCACAACACGATTGTTCACTCTCACAACGGTCTATGGAATGGATGAATTACTTGAAATGCAATATCGCTTAAGTCAGTAAAAATAAAGGTCTTATAATCTTAAAGGCAGAAGGAAGGAAGGAAGAAAGAAAGAAATAGATAGGATATGGGTATAAATATATAACAACTTATAACAAAACGGCGCGTCAGTCTTTGCTCCAATCTTTGTTGTTCATTGCGTTCAGATCGTGCCTCTTATGGTTGAAATTCACAAAATTGCGCCATACTCACACGCACATTCATATCATCGGATTGCATTTGTTCTTCCGTTCTTTAAGCTATTCTATTTCTCTTGTTTGTAGCCGCATTTATTCGACGGCTCAAATTTGCCTCTTTGCGTCTTGCTGGCATCACACACACACAAATAAGACAAATTTAAGTACTTAATTATGAAAAACCTGATACTGATACAACTTTCAGTTGTAGATAGAGCGGTAGCGTGCCTGGCAAATCCAATGGTTTCAAAAACTCTGTTGCATAATTTACAGCTTCGTTCGCATCGCAAATTGTATCGATTGATTTGTATGACACTAAATCGCCTGGCAACAACTCTTGTATCTTTAGATATAATTCTGTCGCGTACGCGTGTCTTTATGATATTATTATCATATGATATTATCGCCTTTATGATATCGGCCGGTCTCTACTTGGAACGGTTTATATCGGCACTGGCACGATCGCGATACGAGCGACACGTCGCCCATCGCGAGCACATTTATTTTTTGGTATCCGTACAATTTAAATCACAATAAACTCATTTTCACTTATTTTTTTTTATTATTAAAGTCGAGTATTTCATTACAACGACTTCGCGACATGGTCCTTCGAGCCTGATAGAGTGAATTAGCGAGAGTTTTTTGTAATTTAGTGCGTTTCGGTACCGCAAGTCTACACGTTCAAGTTTAAATAAAGTTTAGTGCGTTATATTATCGTATACTTTGCCAATCGTGAAGTCTCGTTTCACGCATTTTGGTTTCAAGTCGTCAAGTCACACGGACTACGAGTCGTCGAATTGTAAGCGGTGCCAGATCCGCGGTTCAAGTTCGGCAGAAAGTCGAGTCAAGTCAGGTCAGGTCAGAATCCTTTATTATTATTCTTTTTTATTTATATTTCCTATCCTATGGTGGTGGTTTCTCGCGTTTTCGAGCACAGTCGATTTACTCACGCGAATCAAATAATATAAGCACTCGGCTTAAAATATATTCGTTCGCACGCGCTATAAATTATGGCGGATATAGCCACGTTAGTTAGCCGCCGTGGCCAATTAAAGGGCCAACTGACTCGGTTCGGCAATTATATCAAGGAAAACCCAAATAATATTGATTTAGAACAGCTCACGCTTCGCAAAGAGAAGATTAGACAAGTATGGGACGATATCAATAAAATTCAATCGCGGATCGAAGACGACAGGGGAATTACCGACGAGAGCGAGAATTATAGGTACGAGTTTGAAGAGCAATATTTCAATTATATGGCCGCGTGTGATAAGTTGATAAAGAGCGTATCGACTCAAAGCGACACCGCGGAAATTTCGGATAACACACCTAGTACTGCCACGCCAACAAATAGTGTTGGATTTGCCCTTTCGAATATAAAATTAGCTGCGCTAAAGATCCCTACCTTTTCCGGGGAATATACAGAGTGGTCATCGTTTCAGGACATATTCACTGCGCTGATTCACAGTAACGACTCACTCAGTGAAATTCAAAAATTCTTTTATTTGCGGTCGTCATTAAGTGGTGACGCAGAAAAAAGCATCCAATGTATGCAAACCACGGCCGATAATTATTATAAGGCCTGGGCCAGTTTGATAGAAAGATACAGCAACAAACGAATATTGGTCAAAATGCACACGAAGGCGCTCTTTGAAATAGAGCCGATACGTTACGAGTCGTCAAACCAGTTGCGTAAATTGTATGATACACTTTCGGGTCATATCAAAGCTCTCGAAACACTCGAACAGAACCCGTGCCAGTGGGGCTCATTATTATTACATTTGATAACTACTAAATTGGATTGCTCAACGCTGCGGCAATGGGAGATAGAATCGCACAAGGCACAAGATATGTCGGCTGAACAATTAATTAAATTTCTGCAATCACGCTTTCGGATGTTAGAGGCCATGGAGTCGACCGGTCATAGTAAAAATAATTCAAAAGTCACCCGTGAACAATATAACAAGGGAAAGGGACATATTCAAAAATCTACGTCGTTATCGGTCACTCGAGAGATAGAATGTTATGTATGTAAATCGCCGCATTCAATTTATCGATGTCCGGTATTTTTAAAATTATCAATTTTCGAGCGAATTAAGAAAATTGAAGAACTCAAATTATGCAAAATTTGTTTACGGCTGCACCCTGGAGAGAAGTGCAACAATCGAAAGTGTCCGAAATGCGAACGCCCACACAACGGTCTTTTGCATATAGTAACACGTAATAACAAGTACGATAAGACGATAGACCCGACGACGAGCACGGCAATAATAGGTAATCGTGACGCCGATAACGACGGCACAAATGATGTTCAGCCGGCCCCGAGCGTTAGCGCACACGCGTCGCACACGAGTGTAAGTAGTCAGATATTATTATCAACGGCGGTTATATTAGCCCAAAATGATTTAAATGAATTTATATTGTGTCGAGTATTGCTTGATTCGGGCTCGCAGAATAATTTTATGACCGAATCAATGGCCAGGCACCTGCGATTAAAACGCATGAAGAATGACTACTCGATTATCGGTATCAATAATTCGAGCCACACCGCGTCATACCTGGTATCGACGAAAGTTAAATCGCGGACGACAGCGTACGAGGCGCATTTGGACTTTATCGTTTTGCCCAAATTAACTGGTTATTTGCCTGTGACCTTCATCGACGCGTCGAATATAAAAATACCTGAGGGCATTCAACTCGCGGACCCATCGTTTAACACGCCGCAAAAAATAGATATGATATTAGGGTCCGAAATATTTTTCGATTTAATATGCGCGGATCGAATAAAACCTGTACGACAGGGCCCCGTAATTCAAAAGACGTTACTGGGTTGGATTGTAGCGGGAACCGTACCGAGCGAGAATAAACACGTTCGAACAGTGACTAAAAGTTTCGCGATGGTCACTAGTACTAGGCATCAATTGGAAGAACAAATTGCGAAATTTTGGCGTTTGGAAGAAATACAACAAAAGGTATACTCAACGGAAGAAAAGGTGTGTATGAGTCATTTCGAGGACACCGTTGAACGGGCGTCCGATAAACGGTTCATTGTATCTTTGCCATTTCGGGACTCGCCCAAGCTAGGGAACTCATATGATATCGCGTTACGACGATTTTTGTCGCTCGAGAGACGGTTGTCGGCTGACGACGGACTAAAGTATGAGTATACGAAATTTTTAACTGAATATTTATCGTTGAAACACATGGAGCTCGTACCACCAGAAGAACACGACGTTTATATTCAACACAATTATTTACCACACCATGCTGTTTTAAAAGAAAGTAGTAGCACAACCAAGTTACGTGTGGTATTCGACGCCGCCTGCAAGACAAGTTCCGGCGCGAGCCTGAATGACGTATTACTCAAAGGCCCGAGCATTCAAGAAGACCTAGTATGCATTATGGCGCGATTCCGCACGCACAAATATGTGATTTCCGCCGACATCACAAAAATGTACCGACAGATTTGGCTAACCGAACAACAAAGGGATGTGCAACGAATTCTATGGCGTCCAAGGCCCGATCAGCCAATACGGATTTATCGTTTAAAAACAATCACTTACGGAGTGGTTACGGCGTCATATTTGGCGACAGGCTGCCTTCGGAAATTGTCCGAAGAGCAATATAATCGATACCCGTCAGCCTGTCGTGCATTACAGCAAGATTTTTATATGGACGATCTGTTGAGCGGAGCGGACACGGTCAAAGAGGTTATAAAGCTACGCGACGAAATTATAAGGGTGTTAGACAGCGCGGGTTTCGAGTTGCGCAAGTGGGCAAGCAACGAATCCGATCTAATACAAGGTTTAGATACGTCCGAGGTAAATACCGATGAAGATAGCACAGCTGATATCGAAAAAGATAGTGTAAAAAAATTATTAGGCGTATATTGGAACAAAAATAATGATTCATATCAATACAAAGTTGCGAGATACAGTAATACACGCGTCACGAAACGAAATATACTCGCGGAAATAGCGTCTGTTTTCGACCCGTTAGGTCTTATTAGTCCCGTGATTGTGCGTCTTAAGTTAATTATGCAAAAACTATGGCAAATTAATATTAGTTGGGACGATACATTACCTAATGAATTGACCACCGAATGGCGAGGATTTCGCGAAGAATTGGAATCAATCAATTCATTAGTGATAAAGCGATTAATAACCAACTCGAACAAAAACACTCCAGTTCAAATACACGGTTTCGCGGACGCATCCATACACGCATACGGAGCGTGCCTATATATCCGTACCATAGGCGAAAATGGTATTACAGAAACAAGTTTGATATGTTCAAAATCACGAGTTGCACCGTTAAAGGTAATTACATTACCACGGTTAGAATTGTTGGCTGCCGTGTTACTGATCCGTTTGGCCGCCAAGTATATACCATGCTTACAATTACAAGTCGACGCTACGTATTATTGGACTGATTCTACTATTGTATTAAATTGGATATCAGCTCCATCGTCGAGATGGAAAACGTTCGTTGGTCATCGTGTTAGCGAGATCCAAGAATTCTCCTCGATATCACAATGGCGTCATGTTAATTCGAATGACAACCCGGCGGATATAGTATCGCGAGGTTGTACAGCGTGTCAATTAATCGACTCGGAATTATGGTGGAGCGGACCAAAGTGGTTATCGGCCGAAGTGAGAGAATGGTCTGAGATCAATTCGGATTTATTAAAGACCATCGACTGTACATCCGAAGAAAAAACAAGTAGCAAGATTACGATAATGTCGGCAACATGTGATATATCTGTTTTAAGCAAGTTTTCGTCGATGTCAAAATTATTACACGTAATCGCGTACTGTTTACGTTTTATACACAACACAAGAGAGAAAAATGAAAAAAGAACTGGATTGTTAGATTGCTTCGAGATCAAAAGAGCCACAGTTACCGTAATCAAATTGGTACAGGGCAACTCGTGGCGGAAAGAAATAAATGATTTAATCAACTCCCGCGCATTAAAATCAAATAACAACTTATTGCGACTTCAACCGTTTGCAGACAGGGACGGGTTACTTAGGGTGGGTGGTCGACTAAAAAACTCTAGCGCAATCGACATCCCTCAAAAACACCCGATTTTGTTACCGGCCGATAGTCCTTTTATGCGGCTTGTTTTTGTGGCCGAACACGAGAAAACACTACATGGAGGGCCGCAAGCGATGTTAGCAAATGTACGTCTCGAGTACTGGCCAATGAACGGTCGAAATATCGCGCGAAAGGTTATGAGACAATGCGTCAAGTGTTTTAGATATAAACCAGTAGTCATGGAGCCAATTATGGGCGATTTGCCGAAAGACCGCGAGGAACCTGCTAGAGCCTTTTCCAAGTGTGGTGTTGATTTCGCCGGTCCCGTGTACGTAAAATCGAGTTTAAGACGCAAGGCTCCGGTTGATAAGGCGTACATATGCGTGTGGGTGTGTTTCGTAACTAAGGCCATACACGTAGAATTAGTGAGCAATTTGACCACGGAAGCATTTTTGAACGCCCTCAATAGATTCTTCAGTAGACGCGGAGTATGCACGGACATTTATTCTGATAATGCGACCAACTTTGTAGGTGCCAATAATCGACTTCGAGAGTTAAAAGAGTTATTCCTGTCCGACGCTCACATGGAACAACTGCAACTCAACTTGAATAAATTTGGCGTACGTTGGCATTTCATTCCGCCACGTTCTCCCCATTTCGGCGGTCTGTGGGAAGCTGCGATTAAATCTGTTAAAACGCACTTATATAAAACTATAGGTAATGCCGCGCTCACGTATGAGGAATTATACACTGTGCTCGTTCGCGTAGAAGCCATACTAAATTCCCGTCCTCTTACTTCCTTATCCTCCGACCCATCTGACCTGTCTGTACTCACACCCGGACATTTTTTAATTGGTGACTCACTGTTAGCGTTACCCGAACGCGACGTCTCAATGACACCACCGAACCGGCTATCACGATGGCGAAGGGTCAGTCAACTCGTTCAACAGATTTGGCAGCGATGGAAGCGCGAGTACTTGCATCAATTGCAAGTGCGTGAAAAATGGTTTCAGTCCAAGGGGCCCACTCTATCAATCGGCACGATCGTTTTGGTGTGTGATGACAACCTCCCTCCGCTCCGTTGGAAGATTGGTCGTGTGCTCGAAGTTCACCAGGGTTCTGATGGGGTGATTCGGGTGGCTACAGTTCGCACGATGGAGCGCGTAATGAAACGAGTGGTACGGAAACTATGTCCGTTACCGTTTGAGGGAAATCTATGAATTGTCGCGAAACTTGTAAATATTATGTAAAATGTTAATTATTTGTAACAAGTATTTACTTGTCATTTTTTGATAAATTATTTTTTGTATGATTTCGATTTATTATTATTATTATTGTCCACGATGCACGATTAATTATTTTTTGTATGATTCAGATTTATTCTTATTATTATTGTTAGCTATACACGATTATTATTATTTGTTGATTGTATCGGAAGATTATTATTATTATTTGTTGAAACGATGTTTCAAGGCGGGCGGTATGTCGCGTACGCGTGTCTTTATGATATTATTATCATATGATATTATCGCCTTTATGATATCGGCCGGTCTCTACTTGGAACGGTTTATATCGGCACTTGCACGATCGCGATACGAGCGACACGTCGCCCATCGCGAGCACATTTATTTTTTGGTATCTGTACAATTTAAATCACAATAAACTCATTTTCACTTATTTTTTTTTATTATTAAAGTCGAGTATTTCATTACAACGACTTCGCGACAAATTCTTTGGTTACCAAGGTAACCCACGAATCAACAAATATATTTTATTTACCCACTAAGTCTACGCAACAGGTCATTATTTATGATAGTTGATAACTCCTTTGTTTTTAAAGTTAGAGAATCGATCAAATTCCATAAACCTTCTCCGTAATGAGCTCTTCAATTTAAAAAAAAAATCATAACGATCGGTTCAGTAGTTTCCGAGAACATATCAGTCAAAGGTTTTATTATATTTATATTTTTATTTTTATCTGCTAGAGGGCGCCACCGGTGTAACTCAGTTTTTGTCTCTAAATCTCTAACTCACAGGAGTTAGGTCCATAATTTATGCTATAAACCCGCTCCCCGACATAATTTGAGCCAAATCGGCCCAGCCGTTCTCAACTGATGCAATTTTGAATTTTTTGTCTCCATTTTTATATATATAGATAAATGTCACTTAATAAATGTAAAATATAGTACATAATATATTAATTCTTCTATAATATAAAAATGAATCGCAAAATGTGTTCGAAATTGCATGAGTTGAGAACGGCTGGGCCGATTTGGCTCAATTTTTTTTTAAATGATAGAGAATGTCGGGGAGCGGGTTTATAGCATAAATTATGGACCTAACTCCTGTGAGTTAGAGATTTAGAGACAAAAACTGAGTTACACCGGTGGCGCCCTCTAGCAAATAAAAATAAAAATATAAATATAATATAAATAATAATACAAATATCGATAATAGCAGGGCTTGAAGTTAGGGGCCCGACATCCTTCAATTCACTGCGTACTGTCGATGGTGTACTGTGCACAACTTTTCGGGAAGCTTGCCAATGCTTAAATTTGCTCGAAAACGATTCACATTGTGACTTAACACTCGCCGGTGTAACCGTTTCTGCGCCAGCAAATCAAATTCGTACGTTGTTTGCGATCATCATAGCCACATGTCATCCATCGAACCCGAATGCATTGTGGGAGAAATACAAGGACGAGATGGTTGATGACATTTTGCACAGAGTTCGAACGATAAATTTAAATTTTGATATTGAAAGTAACGACGATATGCGCAACGAAGCATTAGTTCTGATCGAAGACATGTGCGTGCTCATGTGCGGCAGTCTGTTGTTAACTTTGGGAATGCCAGAGCCAAATCGTTCGAGGCACGCTGCATTCAATCTTGAATTGATGCGAGAATGCAAAATCATCATTTGGGATGAATGCACGATGGCACATAAACTAGCTTTGGAGGCAGTTGACCGAACGATGAAAGATTTAAGAGGTAATTCGAGACGATTTGGTGGGGCAATGATATTGCTCTCCGGAGATTTTCGTCAAACACTTCCCGTCATTCCGAAATCTACTGCTGCCGATGAAATTAATGCATGCCTGAAATCGTCGTTTTTATGGCGGCATGTCAAGAAGTTGAAATTGACCACGAACATGAGAGTTGCGTTGCAAAACGACCCATCGGCTGCTGAATTCTCGAGACAACTGCTGGCGCTTGGTAATGGACACATTCCGATTGATGTTTTGACTGGATTAATATCGTTTCCGGCAAATTTTTGTGAGTTCACATCGTCGAAGGAAGAACTCATTACAAAAGTGTTCCCAAGCATTGAGGTCAATTATAACAATCTTGATTGAATGAGTGAACGGGCAATACTAGCAGCGAGGAATAAGGACGTCGATAGCTTGAATTTTACAATTCAGAGTAAAATTGCTGGAGAACTGCGTTCATACAAATCCGTTGACAGCACGACCGACGAAAACGAAGCGGTCAACAATCCGACAGAATTGTTGAACTCGCTTGATGTGCCAGGAACTCCACAGCATAATTTACAGGTAAAAGTGGGATCGATCATAATTATGTTGCAGAATCTAAATCCTCCTAAATTGTGTAATGGTACACGATTGTCCGTCAAGAAACTGATGAACAATGTAATACAATCAACGATCACCAAGGGAAATTTCAAAGTGGAGGAAGTCCTTATCCCACGAATTCCGATCATTCCAACAGATTTTCCATTTCAGTTTAAGCGGATTCAGTTTCCCGTTAGATTGGCTTTTGCGATGACAATCAATAAATCGCAAGGCCAATCGTTGGAAGTCTGTGGGATCAATTTGGAATTTCCATGTTTTTCGCACGGGCAGCTGTACGTTGCCAGTTCGCGTGTTGGAAAACCGTCTTTGTTGTTTATTTTTGCACCAGAAAACAAAACGAAAAACATTGTTTATCAAAATACAATATATTGATTTCTGTAACAATTCATTACAATGGAATACTTGAATTTTATTATCAATCTAGACTATATTTGAAGGCGTTAAGTTCACCGGGTCAACTTAATTTAAAAAAAAAATTTAGGCAAAACAACGTTTGCCGGGTCAGCTAGTGTTTAATAAATAAATGTCAATTGATAAATGTAATACATACATATAATTTTTCACCTTTCTTTAATTCGAATTAATTATTTTTTCCTCGATTATTCGAACACTCGTTAAATCGAAAACCTCTATAAATCGAATTTTTAGCTCGGTCCCCTGAATTTCGAATTATCGAGTGACTACTGTATACGTATTTGAAACAATAAGCCCGTGGTATTATAAAACACAGAATTTGATTATCTTCATTATCTCAAGAGACACTTACACACTGTATAGTCGGAGACACGGTATCTAAATGTGACTCACGGTGCACCGAGTAACAAAACGATGACTAATGAGCTCATTTTTTACACTACACTTATGAGTTAATTGAATCAATACTCAATAATTAATTCATTACAATTATAAATATTATTTAAATAATAATAATTAATATACCTACAATTATAATTCAGTACTACAGTCGAGACGTTCACATTTGATAAAATCGCGATCGTTGTCCGTCCCTGACCCTCGACAACAAAACCAAAGTAAGTACCTATCTAAAATGACTAGTGAGCAATTGCTATAAAAAAAATAAATAGTACCTACCTTATTTCCCGTTTCGATAGATACAGTAACGGCCGGTCGACGCACAAAACGACGGAACGCGCAAGCGCAGGACATGAGCAACAGTGGGTCCTAGATAACGTGAAAATATTTACCGTAGTAGTGTGATAACATTATTTTGCAGTTGGTCAAGCAACTGTAGCCCGTTTCGTTAATCGTTTTTCAATCGTTATTGTCTCCGTACGAATCGTACGATCAGTCATAATACAGTAATACACCTTATACGTACGATTGCGTGACGTCTTCAGAGTGATGTCGTAGGGGAGTTTATTAGAACTTGGAAGTGTATAATATATAATTATTCACCCGGGCCCCGTACGTTTTCTTAAAGCTTTGAATAATACAAGCGAACGATATCGATTTGTCTAGCTTACAAGGTCAGTCCAACGAAGTATATGCATGCCTGTGTGCTGGTGGTCGAGCTTTTTCTTATTTTTAGCGCTTACGATAACTAAAAACGATAACTATGTCTTCGAAACCAATGTTGATGAAGGTGTTCTATCGTTCGCAATATTCGCTTGTAGTGTACGTATTCTTTTAATTATCTCGTTTCAGGAGGAGCGGTTTGTTGACATGGAAGGCATTAACATACAGATCGAACCGTGCAAAACGTACTTCAGTGATGGATGTGTGGACACAGCCGGACCGGACGAAATCGATTTGCTAAGAGAAGAACTGAAAACCAATTCCAATGAATCTGTAAGTGTTGCGAGTGTTTTGCTATTGTCGTCAAATTGTTGTACAATCAGTTATCATTCCTAGGTTAATAATTGGTCGTCGTGGATAATGAAACGATCCGCATCATTTGGTTCCAGTGCATTAAGTACAGTTGATTACCTAGGCGAATCTTTGGCTAACTTTTTTGGTATCACTACACCTAAGTATCAGTTTGAAATTAACTACCACAAAAACATTATGCAAGAAGTAAGTATTAATATAGAAAACTGTTATAACTTATTGATAGGACTGGTTAACACATTCATTAAAATGAAAATAAGAATTTTTTAAGGTTTCCTGATTTAAACTACCATTTAACTTGTAATTTCAACAAAGAAGTTCTTTATGTTTAAATTAAGTTAAAATTAGAAAAGACACTGAATTTAGACAATAGTTGGTCATAGTTAATGTTACTGCACAATTTGTACTTGAAAAATATATAGGTGAATTAGTTAAAATTTATTTTATTCAAAATTTAAATCTATGATGTATAATAACATTATAACTAACAGTTATTTTTACTGGTTCTCAATTATGAATATTTTTATTTAATTATTATCAGCACATACTTAATTCATGTTGAATTTCAATGTGTTTAGATGAATGCAGAAACAGTTTCAAATGAAGAAAATATGAAAGGATGGACTCAACCACCTCAAAAAAGTATTATTACTGCTGAACCATGTTAAAACCAGTAACCAAATTTGGTCCACTTATTTATTAGAGTTAAGAACCCAATAATTTATTCAACAAGCTCAAATGTATTGAGTACTTTATGGACTGTAATTTTTGGGCTCTTTATTTTCAAATAATATGGATTATAATATTCACATTATTCTACTATTTATAATTACTTCGAAGATTTCCCTTTAGAATAGGGGTCTCATCCTTTTTATGCAGCAGGCCACAAATAATTTTTTTTAAATCTTGCAGGCCGCATTCTTAGTAAAAACATGTATTTTATATAAAAATTCAGTTTTAATATTACAATTTTTTGATTGGGTACATTTAAAATTACAAATTATTATTATTAAAACATGTATTGATAAACATTCTTTTTTAATTACAAATTTTTATTTTATTTTTAATGTGAAAACTGTCAATGCTTTTCACTAACTAATTTTTCGATATTTGGTTGGATCTGAGATGATGCAATTCTGAGTGAATTTTTCAAGTGAATGTCAGTTGTTAACCGAGCTCTAGTTTTAGATTTTAGTCAAAACGGTTAAGTGCCGAATTGAATGCATTAAAAATATCAAAACTTTTTCTAGTGCCTTTCATTGGAAAAATCACAGCTAATTCTTCAGTGATATTAAAATTAGAATTGATACCCCGAATAAAAATTGCTAATTGCGTAGTATCTGACAAATCTGTACTTTCGTCCATGGCCAGCGAATAAAAAATAAATTTAGAAATACGTTCTTTTAGGGTACTCTCAATATCAATGTACATGCTAAATTTAAAATGTGAACGCGGGCTGCATATTGTGATAGGGCGGCCCACGGGTTGAAGACCCCTGCTTTAGAGCATACACTGGATATTTTACTCTATGATACTGGTTGCATTTTTAATTATGAGAACATTGAAGCAGCAACATCATAGACCATACTATAAAAAATAGCAAACATAAACCATGCTATTTTGCCTATCTATAGCTAAGACTCGATAATCCGTGTAAGCACGCCTGTACACAAAAAAATATTTTGGAGGGTTTTATGTTTTTAAGGTATAACAAGATAACAATGAAATTTGATCTAATTACCTTTACTTATTTAATATCTTTTACATGGTCGAAAACTACTGAAAATAAAATACACATTTCCTTACAACTTTGGGAAGAGGGTAGAGGGGAGATAGTACGCTAAGTATCTTAGTAGTAAGATTTTCTTCACTGTTTTTTTTTACCTTTGTCAGTGTCACAAGATAAAAGCTCAAAATTATTATATATATTTTTTTATTTTATAAGATTTTTATTTATATATTTTCATATATAAATTAATCAAAATTTTATCCAATTTACGAATTATAATGATTACCACATACCATGAAACTCATGATGCTATTTACCAATTATTTTATATTTTATAAATAATTTAGATTTTAAAAACATGAAATTAATTTATTATTACTAAAAAAGTATTTTATTTATTACCTCATATATTTATTTAAGAATATTATTCTTTGTAATGTTAAATTATTTTGTAATCAAAAAATATAAGTATTAATTGATACCATAATATATTTGTGTTAAATTATTAAAAATACTTGACTCTAAATAGGATAAAAAATAATGATTAAATCATTTAAATTATTATAATCCATCTTATTGAAAAGGGAAATGCATTGAAAATAGTTAACTAAATAGGTAATTTATTTAACAAATCACTAGTAAGTTCTTGTATACTTATCACAAACAATACACAAGTGAACTTTCTAAAAAAAAAAAAAATTAAGTATTGGAAACTTGTACAATATAAAATGTAAAAATAATCTTTATACTTGAAGAAAAATCAGTTTCAAGTTTAGGAATGTATTAAATTATTCATAACATGATTTTAATCATAACCCATGAGTAAGTATTTTAATTACGCACACAATTTATTGCATTACCTGTTTGAGACAGTACTCAAACAACACGGAAAAAAATAGATTTTATAAGTATTAAAATTTGTACTTATTAGTTATACCTAATGAATAGATGTGTGGAATGTGAAAAACCCAAGGTATATTAGTGTTCAAACTATATAATAGCATTGATCATAGAATAAAAGTTTAGACTTTAACCAATGGTAATAGTTAACTTATATAAATTTGACATGATTTTTTTTAGTCATAACAATTTAAAAATAAAATATGTAAACAATATAACAACTTTAAAATGTCTTATATACTTAAAATCAACAAAAAACTAAATAATTAGAGGTATTAAAGAAATGTTTTACAATGAAAAAGTAGACAGAAATTATCAATTACATACATTAGTACATTTTATACATATGGCAATATAATAAAACAATTAAAAAATAATATTATAAGGCGGTCCTTCAGTATGAAATACATAAATATACAGTAAAATGTTATACATTCAAACCAAGTAACCAACATTTCAAATATACACAATATATGTTTTTTTTTAAAGGATGGATTCATTCTGCATAATAATGCACTTCATTAAATTAATGAGCAATTTTAAATTGTTTTCCTTAAATAATAGATTATTTTTACAAAATATTAAAAAACTTACTCTTATTTTGACATACTATTGAAGTTTTTTTTTTTTAATTTGATATAACTTTGATTTACAACATTTATCAGCTTTCGTTACGCTCAATAAAATCCAAGATTTGTTTTGTTACTATATTAGTAGCTGTTTGTGATTGTGGTATTAAGAATCTAAACATAATCAAATGGAAAAATATAATTTATTATCATATAAATTATAAACAATATGGTTTTTAAATGAGTATAGCAATTCAAATAAAATAATAAATTATAATTAATTTTGGTAGAATAGTAAATAATTAATTGACAGAGATTGGTTAAAGTTAAACTAAATATAAATTATTCTAAAACTTGCTTTTCATTATCAATAATCAAACATGTTTTTTTATGAAATATTTGCTTGTATGTAGAAAATGTGATTCTTAGTATTTAATTAAATAAAAATGATGAAACTGATCAATTCAAAAAAACCAAAATGTTTTTAAATAATAGATAATAACACATAACTCAAAATGAATAGTAAATAAATGTAGTATAGTGTACATTCAAATTAAATGAAAAAAAATACTATCAAAAAAGTAAAAAAATTAACTAAAGTTTAACATGTTACACTCATTATCGCCATATTGTATAAAAAACAAATTATAAAATATTATCAATAACCTGTCGATATCTTTGTCTTTTCCAGAATACTCAAAAATAATTAAATCCGGTTTCTTCTTGCGGCATTTAATATTCAATATTGTTCCTAGTGAATGATTGACCAAGGAACTTATTTTGTTAGAATCTCTTGAGTCAACTTCAACTATTACCAAATTGTTTTTTGTCAACACTAATTTCCTGATTTTAAAAAGTTATAAGCAATTATAAAACTAAATTTTAACAACAATTTACTATTTAGTTTATTTAATGATGTATTACCCTGGAATTAATGTTCCTTCATTTCTTATATGTTGACAGTCAAATGATGCAATTACATTAGATTTATTTAGTAGCATTGATATACTATTACATTGAGCTGCTTCATCTAATTCATCTATTTTAGATTAAATGCTTAGCATTTGTAAATGATTTGTAAATAAGTTCATTAAATTTGAAAATACCTTCTGAATCCTGGTTATTATCATCCTCATCAATGGCAAAAACAGGTGCCATATTTCTATATCTCTTACTACTTCCACTTGTTTTTTCATTTTTTGCACTGTTGTTGTTACTTGACAAAAAATCCATTAATTTTCCTTTCACTTCAAATGATTTTGATCTCATGGCCACCCTATAAATGTTTATATTAATTAATTGTACAAATACTCTAGAATAATAAAACATTAATTGTAATTTTTACCCCAGCTTAGAAAATAATTCATTAGTTGAATTTGTCTGAGTCAACCGCTCTTTACTTTGCTGCGGACTACGCAAACACTGTGAACATTTACTTCGATCATGATCACTCAACCCGTCAATGTTATTTTTTTCAAAGTATTCATGAAGTGCTAATGAAATAGAAATAATAAAATTCATTAAACACAATATAATTTAAATATGTCCTATTTAAATTATGGAATTGATTGCCTTATTTTTTATTTTAAAACTATACTTAATTAATTTTTAATATATTGATTAATATTTCGACAAGCAACCCTAGTTTAAATAATTTGCTGTTTATAAAATGTTTTTAGTAAAATTGTTTATATAAACAAGGAGAAACCTACAAACCTTGGTAGCCACCATTCAACATAGAAACATAGAGAGAATGTTTCTGAAGAAAAGCAGAAACAACCATGTGAGTGTTTTGATTAGCATCTAAACCACTTCCACAGCCAGAGAAACACCAATGTTCTCCTCCACCTGATCGGCCTTCAGCAAAACTTTGTTTTTGACATGATAACAGCCCTTCAACAGCAGTCCAAAAAGAAACAGGATCTTCCAATAGCTTGAATAATAAAATAAAAAATATTTTTATTTATTTTATTTACAAAAAAAACAACAATAAAAATGTACATACTAAAGTACTGTCTAAAGGAAAGGCTATAGGTAAGTGTCCAAAATTATATTGTTCTGCTGGTCTGCAATCCATCACAAAAAACTTCAAGCTATTAGTAACTGTTCTATTTGTATGAGAAATCAGTTCTGTCACACTTATAGGAAGGCATAACATTTGTGAAATCCCTTTATCTGGTAATTTAGAGTCAAAGATGTAACCAGCCACATCCTAAAAATTATCATAAGTAAAATAACAAAACCTAGACTTTTAAAAATCTTCATTATAAAAGTACCTTTTTAAAGGATGAAGGAGTTTTCTTATCATAATATTCTGCCAAAGACCAAAAATCATTTATATCCTCTACAGCCAATTGTGCTGGTAAATTCCCAAGTATTTCAATCAATTGAATTTTAGGCTGATGTTTTAAAGAAAAAACATGGTCCCTAAAATATAATTTGTAAGTTCTTACAATATAGTATAATAAAATATTATGTTTTAAATATTTCCAACCAAATTATATACCTGGCATTGATAATGAACACTAAAGCCAAAAAAAATATAAAAAACCTATCTTTTTTTGCTAAGTATAAATCCCAAATAGTAAGTATTACTTCCAAAGAACATGTTTCTGCAAATAAAGTTTGTACCTAAAAGACAAATTAAAAAAAAAATATAAGTAAATATCGGTAGTGATATATCGCTTCTTAATAGAAATAACTAATAATTAATAATAGTTTTTAATAATAGGTACCCATGATTCACTATAATGCTCTGGACCTAATTTCAGAGAATCTAGTAAATTACACAATTCTGGATCATGGTATAGTAACAATATCCGTAGTAAATGATAACAATCTTGATGCTTGGCCAAGTATTCTTCGTCAACAGCACGAAACATAGTATATGTATCGATCCGAGGTAATTTTAATGAGACAATTGGGCGAATTATTGACGGCCATCTCTTAGTTACATCATATGTATCTGTGTTGTATATTTTACACATTGTAACCAATATAGCTTCAGTATCTGACAAGCAATTTAATTTTTCTTCTTCGTCTTCTATTTCTAATGAAGCTGAACACATCAAAACATATAAGTATTTATTTAATGCTATAATTTGGTGTTGTACTCACCGATCAACATTTGACAGTCAACCTCTAACTGTTCGACATTTTTTATAATTGGTCTCTCATCCAACAAAGTTTGAATGGTATCGTCGTCACGTGTTAACAACTGACGCCATACCTGACCCCTACATTCATTAGCGATCACAGTAAAATGTTCAGATTCTTCACTTTGTGGAGACATGTCCTTCTCGCACAACGCTTTTTCCAAGTCTTTCATCCTGCACAAAATCCCATCATCAGTGTCAACACACAAACTGGTAGTCTTGTACACTTACCATCGTTCATCCTCTTCTTCCGACATTTTGAATTCCGCACCACGGTTACGAGCCGTAACCTCGCTATTGTCGTTGTAGGAGAACGTGCGAAGAAATCATTAAATTATCAACAATTTTACGTAAAAAACATGGAGTATTTAATCGACATTCATTGTTAACGACCGCACACACATTAAACACTTAAAATTCAGCATGAAGTCATAAAACCAGTTCACACAATCGATTTCGGCGTTATCTGAAAACGTTCGAGAGTAGCAATAATGAACAAGACAAGTGCATTTTTCTCGTGAAATGTAGCATTAGTGCATTACATATTAGTTATTTTATTACGGTTATTAAAATAATGTTATCTAATATTTATTTATCAATATTTGTTATGACAAATGATAAGGTTTTTTGCTTTATCAGCCTTCGTCCGATTAGGTTGGCATTAATGTGGAAAATAGGATCATTAGGATATGTTGGGTCCTGAATCTCACCGAAGGTCGGTCATTTTTATGGCACGGTTATAGAACCGTCAAATAATACAGAGTTATTATTGTTATTATTAAAGGACATCTGAGTGTACGGTCCAAGTAGATTGACTACGAAACGGTGGCGGGTGGAGTAGAATAAAAAGAAAACTGAAAACTCTAAGGCCATCGACTAAGAACCTATATGACAAATTAAATTATTTATAACTCTTAACTTTGACACTATGTTTACCTACGTAACATATATGCACAATTATTGTGTTACAAAGTAACGGTGTTATAATGAATTTATAATTTAGTTATAATGTGTATTATGGCACCCTCTAGGCTTACTTTAAACTTTAAAGCATATTTCAATACAAGGCCATCCAGCCGAGATATTTAGTGTTACCTGAAACCGTGATTACAGATTGCACTGTATGTTTATTTTGGAAATTATCATTGATAAACATTCATATAAAAAATGCAATAAATAAATTAAAATTTAAAGTATTAACTTTTTCACGCCGAAAAAAAGTTTCACCTTTGACCATGTCCTTTGAGGCTTTGACTATTAATTAAAAGTATGTGATAATTTGTATTTCTTATATATATATTATATATATATATCGGTTTATATTAATGTTAGTACTATACTATATTTATGTTATACACTATAACTTTATACTTTACACTATAAGTTTCAACAACCATTAGATAAGGCCGAAATCCTTTTTATTCTAAATTAGTCCACATCTAATGCAACACCTTTATTTTCAATAGATATATATTTGTCAGTGGAATATAATTATAAAAATAACAATTATTGTAAATAAATTGGATTAAAATTATACATAGGTATACAAACTATATTCATAATAATCGGCATTTATGAATTTAAAAATATATAATATTGCTTAAAACATACGTTTTTTTCAATAATTACTTTTTTTATATTTACTCCATATAGCTGGTTCTCTATTTATCCTGCTACATCGATGAATTTATGAAGAATTCTTATATTTACAAACATAAAAACAAATCATCATAATAATATTAATAAAATTCTTTGTAATAATAAAATTATTTATTAAAAATCTTTTTTTTTATGACACAAATCAATTTTTAACTTGGTATTTTTAAACTCAGCCTTGTAGGTATTATAAATATCTCTCGCCGCTGTACAAATAAACAAATAACAATATTCTAGGTCGATAAAAAAAGTATGCAAACATATATATTTTATATTGGTTTATACAAACAGTAATTATAAATATATATTTTGAAGAAATTCAAACTTAAATTTAAATATGATACTAAAATTTTTTTTTTTCAATTTTCAATATTGGCATTAAAAATGTGTAGGTACTTAATTTTAATCAAAAAGTTATTACCATTATAACGTTATAACTTATAGTTATTATTATAGTTATCTTCATAAAATATCCGAAGATCATTCATAATTTATAATTTACTCTGCCCCTTCTCAGGCACAAAATCGTGACAATGTAATGATTTCGAAGAAATTCATTTTTACTGCATCACTTTGTTATTTAATATCGTTATTAAATTCAACTAAAATTGGTATTTAGTATTAATTATTTGTATATACATTTATTTTTTAGAATCTAATAAAAGTCCCCAATAATGCTTGGGATAAAAAATACTTTGTTATGAAAAAAACAAAATTTGTTCGTAGTTTTCTGACATTTGCCTCTTACGATTGTTTTCTAAGGATGGCACTGTGGTAAATTGTAATACGTAATATTCGATACAATATACACTATATGCATACATAATTACTTAGAGTCGATTGCAGGTAATGTTCATACATTCATAATCTTATCCCTTCTCTTTAGAGAAAGTTAGTCATTTCAATTATATGCAGTTTATCAATCACACACAATATACATTACCTATAATTATTCGTTATAATTGATGTACCGACTACCTAGTACCTACTACCTGGTTACTACTTACTGTTAAGTATTATTATTTATTACCTACCGACTGTTTGGCTACGGACACTGTATAATATTTACTAATCTACTATTTACTAATCACTAGGGCCCGGATTTAAATGCACTTAAAACCATACAGATATGCTCTAAAAAATAGCCAAAAATGCCTTTAAAAAATGCATTTTACCACAAAAATGACCGTAAAAATGCCCTTATAAAATACAATTTACCACAAAAATGACCTTATAAATGCCATATATTTTTTTTATACAAATTATAATTTATAAATGAGACATAATAATATAACGCAAGCGAGAAGTAGATGATTTTATTTGGGGCATTATTGAACACACTATTTAACACATTAAAATCACAAACGCACGTAATACGAGCAACGACTGCGATATAACACGAACTGACTGATTATTTGTTATTTTACCGAATACGGGTGACGATCTACAGTCAATAATAAATTAAGATAAGATAAAAACTAAATTGAAAAAAAAAATTGACGATGTGTATGGAAAATTTATCTTAAGATAATTTTTTGAATAGTCCAAGTTTTATATCTATATTGAACAAATATGCACAAACCAACAAAATGATCCAATAATGCTAAAAATGCTCTAATAATGAAAAAATGTCGAAATATGCAAAAAAATGCAAAATAAAATGTGTAGCTTTCAAACCCTCGTTACATGAAACGAATTATGTACTTAGAAAGCATTGTGTATGATCAACCAAAAAAATATGCACTTTGCATTGAAATCCGGGCCCTACAGTAATCACTAATCAGTATATAGAACCTAAATAATACTCCACGATAATAAATTGCAGTATATACGAATTTTGGTTTATTTCGAAAATTGTAAATTTGTGAACTAGGCACATAACGTTTTGTTTTATGTGTAACACCATAGATTAAGTAATATTTAGTATATTTAATCTATGGTTATTCTATAATCAATGGTAACACTAACATACATACATGTAATATGTAAAATATTATCTTTAACTCACACATTTACAAATTACATTTAGAAATAGATTGTAAATAGACAATCATCAAAAGTTTATTACAGTTACAGTACTAATTGTCTAAAATTACACACCGTATAGGTACCTACATAGCCACATAGGTATTTTAAGAACAAAACAAGAATATAAACAAATATACAATATGTAATAATGTTATATAATGGGTAATATGCGTGTAAAATATTACCAGGCTGGACGGCTTGGTTGAAGGGAGTTAGTTAAACACTACTTCATAGTACGAGTACATTATGTGTAGTTGCATAAAGCCAGTATGGAAGATAATATTATAATATATAGGATAAACCAAGCAGATTTCAAATATTATAAATTTGTCTTGCCCAGGCCCGGCTCAAGGGTATGGCGGTATAGGCCCACGCCTAGGGCGGCATTTTTCAGAGGCGGCATTTAACATTTATGTATACTAGATAATTTTTAAAAAGATTCCTAGTACCTACTTATATTAAATCGTGTGTAGTGAAAAATAAAAATCAATAAAAAAATATAAAATTTGGTCAGTACGATACTATGATACTATGATACTATGATCGGACAAACATAAATGTGTGTTTACGCTTTTGGTCGACCGTCGACCGTAGCAAGTTGCGGTGTTCTCTTGACGGTTTTTAATCGGTTCTGTGAATCAGTTTTGTCTGGCAACGATAACGTGTTTTGTTGTTTTCAATTTTAACTCTTTAACAAAACGCACTGTTGACGAATATTATTGACTAAAAATAGGCACCAAATACCGACTGACGTTTACAGATAAGTTAATTTTATTTTCATTTGCCTGCCGACTTTCATCAGAATTCAGAAGAACATTTGCCATTATTCAATCGAGAAAGAATTAGCCTATAATAATATAATATGTTATATGGACATGGAAGAAGTAGTATCATATTTCGCTAACGCAAAAGCAAGAAAAGTCAAGTTCTAATCTAATACGATGTTAATATTTATATTGTATTTTTACTAACTTTTATATTATAAAACAACTATTTTTAAATTGTTTTGTTTTATTTAAACTAGTAGGGATTTACTTGTCTATAAATATATCAATTTAACCAATTGTTAACTTTATACAAATAAGTATAATGAACTCAGAATTAAATATATTTTAGTAGTTTATGTGAAAAAATATTTGATACACTATTTACATGTATAAGGGGCGGCAAAACTTAAGTTTGCCTAGGTGTGTAAAATTACTTGAGCCGCGTCTGGTCTTGCCAAATTACATTGCATTGACAATTGGAAAATTGATAAATATACAATTATTATTTATCATGGCTTTTATGAGAATACAATACATTAAAAAAACCATATAAATATTTTATATTGTGTACACAATATACAGATAAAAACTATATCAAATAACTATTTTACACACGACATTAGTCATAACACGTATTTGATAATGAACGTTTAAACAAGAAAATAGAGGCTTATATGTAGTTATTACGAACATCGTTATTATAGTATGATAAAAATTTAAAGTCAAAGTAAGCTTACAATTTAAATTAATTACTTAAAGCTATTACATTAATTATCAAATCTAGTAATAAATAATAAATTTCAAAGGTAGATAATTGAAGGAATTAATTCTCGAAGCAAATGTTCTTTTTAATAAGGTTTCTAATAAATCTTAATTTATATAGAAATTAATTTCGTTATTGATCGTTATATAAGTAGTAAATTATATATATACACAAATATAGACTATAGAGAGGTTGTCATTTTATAAGCTGACAAAGTGTATACAATATATTTCTATATTAGTAAAATAATAGTAGGTACTTTACCACTATTTATTTAACTGCATAGGTATGTATACAAAATGTAAATGTAAGTATTAAGTTGAATAATGTATATATTGCTATTACGATTCTAAATAAAAATAAATATTATTGTTTTAGTAGTAATTATTAATAAATAAACCATAGTTATAACTTATAACTTATAAATAATATAAACAGCAGTAAACGTGTTATTGCTTATTTTTTAAATTATACATTCACTCACTTCATCGTTATTACTTTTAAAACTTACCTTTTTTTTTTTTAAATTTACTGCTATCTTTTAAGTCGAAATAAATATTTTTTTACTATTAATATTTAAAAAAAAGTGTATTAATATTGTTCGTATTCATACATAAAATTAGTGAAATCATTTGGTTTCATTTACTTTCGACCAAACCAAACGATAAACATAAAAATCATGTATGTATATTGGATTTATGTACAAAAAGTGGAAATGATAAAGTAAGTAGTGGGAATTACATATGAAAACCCGATTATCCCACCTCGTTTAAAAATTAATTTTATGACATAATTGTCATGACAATATAATATCGTCTAGTTATGTAATTGTTGAGAAAAAGTACTTTTCTTCTTCTTTATTTGGTATAGGTAGTACATTTGTTTTAAAATCAAATGACGATCAAGACTAACAATTTCAACGAAAAATGATTTATTCTAAAATTAAATTAGGTATTATAAAAAACTTAGCTTGGAACTTTTATTATTTCTATAATAATATGCAATATACCTACACAGATCATAGAATATCATAAGTTTAATTCTATAATTTTTCAAATTTTTTATAAAACCTAATCGTACCCTTAAAATTATTAACTATTATATTAATTATTAAGTTCCAAAAGTATCCGGCATATAAAGTGTACCGAGAAACTACTTATGATTATTTTTGACGGATACTATATAGATTAGTTGACCCACTAACCCCCCACCTAAGTATGTCAATGTTGATACGCAGGTACACTTTCACCAATCGTATTTCGGTGAACAGCTATATATAATTTATAAATACATATACATATAATATTATAACATGAAAATTATATAATTTTTTAATGATAAAATGTACGCCAATGCATAAGTCACATCATAATATTTACTACAACATGATAGCATATTCTGTGACTGTGCCATGTGGCACCCTTATCAATTTTATTTACAGTTAAAATTATAATTTTTAACACTAAATCTATACATAGTACATATCTAGGCGGTAAGCAATACTGCAGCAATAGGATATTAAATATTAAAACGAGTCAAAATTTTATTAATGTCAAACACTGATTTTCTGCGTTGATTTATCGTACTTGCGTAAATATTTTGTTTTTATAATAGTCAACGATGTTTATATAAGCAAATTAAGTATGATTTTTAAATATTTTAAATATTCTGCTTTTATAGTCTAAAATATAAAATAGATGTCACCGTTTATAAAATTACGTTTATTTGTTTTTGTAATACATCGTCATTTTTCATATATTTTGTTAACAACTTAACTGTTTGGAAAACTATGGGTACTCACATATTCTATTGATTTTATTTATAGTAGTATCGTTTATAATGACATTTAAGATGATATAAAAAAATAGGTCACAATAACCGGTGGTTATCAAATCTTAATCTTGTCAAAAAAATATAATAATATTTAAATGTATAGTTTATATTTTATATACATATTATAAAATATTCATATATAGATTGAAACAATTCAAGTTTTTATTAATATTATTAAAAAAATGTCATTAATTTAAATTATTTTATTTTAAGATATTTGTATTATCATTGCTCATTAGTCATTACTCATAAGGTATTACTCATTAGTTTAAATTATGCACTACTCGTAGATATTCAAAAACATCTGTTATCCTAGTTTTGTTACTTTGTTACTATATTTTTTTTTATTTTTTTTATTTTTTTTCATAATCCTTAAAAATAAGCATTACTTATAAAGTTATAACTATTAAGTAAGAACTATAATAACAATAATAATCATAAAACCTTAGAATAAAACAATATGGACCACAATGACCACTTGTATTAATCGAGTAAAACCAACAAATTGTTGACAATTTGAAAGTACTTTTTTAGCAGTCCCGATTCCTTACTTTCTACAATATTTTACAAAATTATATGAAGATATAATTTTTAAAACATTATATATTCATAAATTACATTAATTAAAAACAATAAAATATCATAGTAAACATAGTATTACATTATTGTTAAATTTTTAACTCTAATTATAGGTTGGGTTTAGACTTATGTTAAGTAGAAATAAATTAATTTTCTGACTAATTTACATAATATTTTATACATTGTTGTATACGGTATACTTATAGGTATGCATAGTTATTTCAGTTGGTCATTACTCGTATTTTATTTTATCTATTATCGTATGATATATATATTTTTAAAGTATCATATTTTAATAAAAATATTATAAATACATTTTTAAATTTACATCAGTAGTGATTACTCACTAATTACTGTACAATTTTTACGATAGGTGGCATGGCAGTGACGAGAGGCGGTATAAAATCGGTTCCTAGAACCAAATTCTTTGACACGGCATAGGGCACAAAAAACGATAAAATAATTTACATGACGCTAAGCCCTACATGCACTTTTTGCCTCCCATAATCGTTAGCTGAAAGTAGTTATTATAACACTACTTTCCGGCTTAAAGTGGATGAAGTTATTGAAGAATACAATTAATTCACAGAATTTTAGCTATACATTTCTGTAAATTAATTAAAATATAAGAAGGCCTTTACGAAAAACAAGGAAATTTCCTCAACAATATTCGTCCAAATCTCCGTCTATGGCGAGGCTCATCGGAGATAAATCGAGAGTTAGTTACTGCGTGTAGTGTTGGCAGGGCTGGATTAAGGCCCAATGCCGCCATGGAGCAAACATTTTTTGCCGCTCCGACAGCTACCCCCCCCCCACCCCCCCTCCCAATGAAAAACTATAAAAAAACATAAAGTAATATTTAAGTATTTATTTATTTATTATATAAGTATCAAAATATTTTACAATTCATATTTATGGTTAATAGTTAAAATAAAATAATTCTGAATTTAAATATCTTTTTTTCTGGATTTCATTGTGGCAAATTGATGAATCAATTCTTCCCACTTCATGTTTTTCACCAAATTATTAGTTTCAGCTAATGCATCAATAATAGTTAAATTACTAGAATTAAGTTCGTTATTGTTGAGTTTTTCTACAATTTCGTCGTTTTGAACATTTGAATATGATCCCTAAAACCAAAGAATAAAACTGTGACGTCGAACAACAAAATTGAATTCAATAAAACCAAAATTAAACAAAAAATATTCATATGAATCACAAAATTTGTCATTTCTATCTAATGGAATACTAAAAAAATGTTCTATATAAATTCGAACATAACAGCCAAAGATGGTTTGTAATTTGTATAACATAAAATACCTAAATGATTTTACGTAACGTCAAGTTATGTACTTACTAAAATCCTACTTATCGGTTACAGTATAATATAAAGACATATTTTTTTATCATTACGTAATATTTAAAAAACTTACCTTTTTAAAAAAGCTATCTAATTTTGCTGTTTTTGCAATAACTTTTTCTTCTTTCAACTTTTTTTCTAATGCTATTTTTTGATATTTCGAACCACTCAGTCTTATTCTTTTCATTATTACTAATACTACTTCGTTACTATACAACTAACTGACAAATCACAATAACAAAATATTAGTTTAAAACTTTAAAGGTTTGATCTCGTCAAATGCTCGTGAAAATGAAAAACTCCACGTCTACACAACTAAAGCGAACTGCAGATATTGAGATTTGATATTAAAAATTAAATACACATTGTAGATATTCGATCAAAAATACGATTACATATATAATATTTAATCAATGCTAACCTATTTAAGTATAGCCGATAGGCTATTTCTATGAATTACTATAATCGAAATCGAAAAGACGTCGTATAATACGTCGAAATGCGGATTCCGTTCTAATGTATGTGTTATTATCTACCGTACGATATTCGATTCCAATTTTCAATACTTATTTTAAGAATTATAAATAATTTTATATATATATTTTTATAGGATAGTCGACGAATGACAATAATTATTATAACGACAATTATTCACATTTGATTCCATTACAAGTAGAATTTAGAATTGAGGAATACAAATAAAATATAAAAATAATTTAGCATCATTTTCAATTTCAATTTACAAATTATTTTTAAATATGTCCATAGTAAAAAAATATTTTAACATATTGTAATTTATTATTTATTAGACTGGAATTGAAAAATTTGCCGCCTGGAGCAAATGCTCCATTTGCACCTAGTATAATGCGGCCCTGCGTGTAGGTGCTAGCTATAAATATATGTTATAAGACTATAACTAAAACAAAATATAGTATTATCTCAGTTCTTGAAGGATGATGGCAATAAGTAGGCATAATTATTAATTGCATATTCTAAATGTATAATATGTCACGAGTAATGTTAACTTTTTGATATTGCCGACATTAACTGTATAACACAACATTAGCCACCCCGAATAATATTAAATGTTGGATAATGTTATTGCTTACATAAGCTGGATAATGTACGAGTATGACATAAGCCAAGGACTTTTGGATATGTCTTAACAGCTATAAAAATGTTATAATATAAAATAATTTTAAGCATTTATACTATTATATAAATATTTTATTGAATATTTTTCGAAACAATTTATTTATTTTTACATATAACGTAATGACTTCCATGACTTTTCGAGTTGCATAAATATTGCTTGACTTATACACTTGCGACGAGTGGCGAGTTTTCCCTTGCAAAAGCACTTCTTGTTACAAAGACTCCCGTTTGACATATGGATTGCAATTTCCTCCGATGATTTCATGACTTTTATCACTTCATCGAGTCGAGGTTTAAGAGCTAGTGGACTTACACAAACTGGTTTCTGATTATAATTGTGGCAGAGTACCATATAGATTGCCAAGTTTATAGTATAGTATAGTGAATAGTCCATCCTCGATGTATACGGTGGAAAGTTATACGAATCTCTCTTTCAGCTTCCATGTTTAACAAACAGATTTCAGATTTTTTTCTATTATCTTCGATAGATTTCCAATTAAGTTAAATACTATAGACTCATACATTTTTCACTTTGTTTTCGCGATAAGTTTTATCAGTTATTATACCTGACAGTCCGGCGTTATGTTATCTAAAAGTTATCATTACCCGCAGGCCGTAACATATAATATTAGTATGGTGGCTGAACGATATAGCTGAAAAGTGAAAACCATACATTTATTTATATAATTTATAAACATTTTATAATATAATTCATTGGGCCATACTGAAATATTACTATAGATGTATATATTATAGTCTGATAGTCACATAGATACACTCATAGAAAGGTATTGTACAACGAGTGCTGCGGTATAGTGATGCACAAGCCACAAGGAGCCGTATTAAACAATTTGGTGCCTTTGGGCAACTAAAAAATACTACCTGTTGGGGGTGAACTCATAATATATAGCTATATATAAAACCATAATTTTTACTTAAATATTGTACATATGTACATAACAATATAATATGCAGCGTCGCAGCATCTTATTGGACCGCACGTTACGTAATCGACCCCGGTGGCTTGTCACTTACAAATATATTTGGAGCTGATGCAGGTACCTATATACTATGATTTTTAGTTATCAAATGAGATCGGTGTGTTATATAAAGGATGTCAAACATTTTTTGAAAATGTAGTGTAATGTAAAACATAGACAACATTGAAAACAATTTCGTATACACGAAACACAAGAATCAGATTTTCAAATTGTTACCTACAAAACGTTCATGGTAATCACTTTAACGTGAACCAAGATAGTATTGAATGATATTTGTTTTATTTTCACTTGAGACTTTTGTACATATGGCACAATTCAAATTTGATAGTATCAATATGTCATTTAACTACTCACAAACAGGAATTAAAAACTAAATTTCAAAGTTTTAAAAAATCTATGTATAATAATTAATTTTTATAGGGATACTGAATTGTAACGAAAAACAATACAACCAATGATTACATAAGTAAATAGTAACATTTAATGGCAAAAGTAAAAATACATTTCGAAGCTTTGGTCATCCTGAATTATTAGTATTTATTTTTAGTTTATATTTATTTTTATTTATTTAAGTTAAAAACCGTATGGCCATATTATGGAACTAATATAGCGTATTTTTATTTACTAAAATCTTTCGAGAAATAAGATATTTCTTAAAATGAAAATTCCAGGTGCACATACTTAACTCAAAATCATAAAATATTTTTTATCATAGTAAATAGTACTCGATAGACGATGATAAAAGATAGTACACTTGGGTAGTTATAGATCTAGATGTGAGCCAACAGAAAAAACATTTGTCGTTTTGATTTAATAACTTTAAATACTATCCATCGATTTCCAAAAAATTATGTTTCTCCTTTTTATTTCTAGCTTTAATATATAAGCTAAGCATTGCCGATCGCAATACAGTGAACACGGTAGAATACTTATAATTTATATTATTATATTACAGTCACGCTCTTGCCGCCTACCTACGTGGAAAGTTACTCGATTTTCCGGCCAGTCTTTCAGAACGAACAGTGAATATTTTCACATCTCCCGTACATATAATATACATGTAATATATGCGATTTAACAATAATAAAAAAAAAAAAAATCGATTGACACGTCCGCCATGTATACGAACCAGTGCATCTACGTACACGCAACGCGACGCACATAATTGTACTGCTGCAGTAGTGCAGTGGATACTAAACAGGTGAATTCCACAAGAATATTATATATTGTCATATTAAATATTATAGATATATAGGTCTACTGTGCAGGGGCATTTTTACATCGCATGTTTACGGTTTGTAGGCCTGTGAAAAAATGCTACTCTAAATGACTAAATTACTAAAATATATCTGATATAATATTATATACCTTTTAGATATATATGTATATTGTATACTATATGGTTTGTAATCAATTATAAAGTCAACGACGAGAACAATCATCAGTTTTCGATATCATTTTAGTGAAACGGCTGTAATTAATAACAAAATATTTGTGGGACATCGCCGGCCGCCGAATGTTGATAAAATATTGTTGTAACGGATTCAAACTCCAAAATTAAAAATGTATACCCTCGAGATGGACTATTTTTTACAGTAGAAATATAACTAGCCCTAATTTATTGTTTATGGTACATGGTAAATGGTATATTCAACACCGTAAATGGCTTTTTAAATTTGCCGCTTCTCGAAATGTGTCACTGCATGTTTCAAAATACAGGATGATTTTTTAATCAGGCTCACCTCATTTTTTTAATTATAAAAATGTTCAAATTTAGATTTTTTTTTCATATTTAAATTACCGTAAAAATGTGTTTTTTAACTATAACTTTTTTTCTCATGTCAACTTTTATTCAAAATGTGTTATATCAAATAGGGACACTATATTTTATACGAAATATATATTTACTTAATTTTCAATATTTTTTTATGTAAAACGTAGTTAAAATTCGAACTAAACTTTAGGAATTATACAAATTTAAAATTGCGTATGAAAAGTGTAACTTCGCGTTACTCTGAATCAATTTTATCATCAATTATCCATTAGATTATTATTTTCCTTAATACTAAATTAGAACAATTCAAAAACAACTCGCTCAAGTTTTGATTTCAATACACCAAAGTTCACAGAAAAATTATGTCAATGAAAAACCACAGTGAAAAAAAGGTGTTTAAATTTGAAAAAAACAGTATGTATTACCAAAAGTGGCATGAAATACAAAGTTATGGAAAACATAGCTTTGGTAACATGAACAAAAAAAAAATACATTTTTATAAGTTTATGGCCTAAAAAGCCACCCTGTATATTCCACCTGCATGTAAATACGACAGTGTTCAGATGTCGTGCGGAATGCATCGAACAGTAAAATGCGGTTTCGACCCGAGTAGGAACGGTCATAGCGATGTTAAATGTTACCATTGTTTATAAATTTATAAAGTATTTATAATGATGTTACGAATATTTCTATTACTGTTCCGTGTTCAACGGACTGTTGTTGGATGTCGAAGCCCTACCGTATAACGACTCAGGAAAGCGCAGCAGGCAGTTGTGCATCTATAGGCTTTTGTTTTGTGGGTGGCCCAACTTTACAAAACAATATTAAATAGGTACATATTTATAAAAAACACTTTTATGTTATTATTAGCATTAGTATAAAGTAGTAGGTATATATCATATGGACATATGATATATCAATGGCATATCCGATTAATTTAAGTAGAAGTATAATATTGAAAATAGTTGTAAAATATGATAAAAAGTTTAGCTTTCGGCGAGTATAAAATAAATAATAAACATAATACTTTAAACGCCTAGAACGATGTTTAGCGAACAAATCTATTAACACGCCTTCTGGTTTCACATCAACTTACATTTCATCGTTTCAATTCCTATGATGATAAAAATTGATATTTCATGATATATTGTCTGTCCCCGATCTTTCCGAATGTTTAAAAAAAAAATGTAAGGTAACTCAATAGGTACATGATATGAAGTTTATTCAAAAACTAGAGAGCGGTCATCGCTGCAATGGTCGTCGCGGCCAGCTCACCGGAACTGTGTACGGCACGCTTTGAGGTGGGGGCGTCGGCGGGAAATCGATTCGCGCTTGGTGGAATAAAAACCGTTTACGCGGCCCCGTGTTAAAAAAGATCGAAGTCTGCAATCAAACGTCCCGCCAAAAACGTTGCCGAGCACCGCAAGTTGGCGGCACTGTAAAAGAGTCGCGAACGTGCAGTCTGCGCATGCGTGCCCTGCGTACGCGTGAATAACGCGGTACTGCACGTGGTGGGGATGCGGTGGCGCGGCTCGAGGACGTGCTGTGGTAGGTGGGTACGGACTATTGCCGAGGGAGAGGGGAAGCAAACGTTTTTGTTGTTGCGACTTGCGACCGTTCACACGACGTCATTTATCCGTTGATACTTGATTGTAGGACAAGACGTTATTTTATGCCCGCATTCATTACAAACGAATATATCTGTGAAAGACGACGTCCGCCCGGCAGACGAACCGAACACGAAAAACAAGCCCGTTTTGGATTTGGTAAGCGACCACCGATTATTATTGCTCGCGCGTTAGGGATGACGTGTGCCGTCGCGGCGGCGGTCCGAGGTGCGCCTGCGGTGTTCTTTCTCCGCCCGGGGTAAACCTCGTTGTCGCCGCCGCCATCTTGTCCACGGAAACAGTTGCCGCGATTGTATTTATCCGGTCCGACGAACTCCTGTTCCGCGTTTACGGCACGGGCTGCCGTCGTCCGGCCAGCAGGGCTCGTGACGCTCGTCCATTCCCATTTCCGAATACGTGCCTAACATGGCGTGCTACTTCCTGATCGTGACCCCGTAAGGACCGTTTTTTTGTTCCGGACTGTATTAGGCCGTCTCGTCTCGTATCCGCACGATTCGTACGGCCGCACGCACCCTCGGTTATTTCCGGGGTTTTTTCCGTGTAAAAATATACGGAGTTGAACTCTGGCCCAATTGTTGTCGATTCTTTTGTCCTTATCTAATGTGTATGTGTAATGGGTTTTCCACCTCTCCATCCCTCTCGCGTTCCGGCGGACTAACTATACCATTTGTTTCGTCTGTTGAGTTTTGGTACAATAGTAATATTATAAATTAAGAAATCGTGTGTATGTATTATGTGCCTCCGTGTTGATACTGCCGTCCCCTGTCACTGATCTTCTCTAAGTACGAAAAATCGCACGAGACATTATCGACAGGACTTATCGCTCGCTTATAGACGTTCTATTTATATTAAGTGCAGCCGGTTTAGAGATCCAGGTTTAATTAATTTCATTTTGAACATCGATCAATTCAGTTTTCTATTGCTTATGTGTTAATGTATGTCCCTTTTATTTATGTTCATCCAGTTACAATTTATAACAGTAATTGATGGTATTTTATTTATTAAAAACTACCACAAATTTAATTTAAACTCTTAATACTTATAAGTTCACACATGGTTCTGTAATCATTATTCCTTAAATACATTTAATCGATAGAACGTATATTTAACTTATTATAATTTATTACTTTAGCGAATAGGAAATTATAATGGAAATCGCACGTCTTTTCGCAATATTAAAGTTTCTGTACATTTCGTAAACGTCGCATAACCGCAACGTAAAATCATTTGCATCTAAAATAAATCGTTAGGGTTTTAATAGATTTTTGGTTTCACTTATATGAGTATTAAATATATATATTTTAATGAGTTTTAGGTGAGTCAATTGAGTATATATGTTAATAATGCCTTGTACCATATTATTGGACATAATTAAACTTAAATGCTTTACATTCGATAAACCATTTTCAAATTATATTTTAAATTTGCCCCTAAACTGAAAACAATCTGTTTATTTTGTCGAACTTATTAATTTTTAATGTCTGAAGTTCTTTATTTGGTTTTATAATGAACTATACTTTTCAATGTTGAAGTATGATTATACTTCAGTATAGGTACATTTTAATTGAGTTAAAGATAGGTTGGGATATTTAAAAATGATGCTACCATACCTAATATAACAACCTTAAATGAGATCTATAATAAATGAGTTTTTTTTCAATATTAAATTATTATCTTATCTTATTAGTGGTTGATAAGAAAAAGGTTTATAATCTTTCTGTGATAAGTATGATATACCCTTTTTACAATTTCATTATAACTTTGTATATTTGTATGGATTTTTTCATTTTTGAATAAACTGAAATATCTATCTGAACATTATGAACTTGGATATATTTTAGTACTTGCTGAATATACCTAACCTAGATTGTTGTTAAGATTAACAATATTAGAATTTATAGTAAATTTTTGGTTATTTTTAGATTCTGAGTGATTCGCCGAATGTATGATGATGTGGTTCTACCATGGTTTTGTGTGCAATTGATTGTTCCAATTTTCCAAATGGTTTAATTCTCTTTGCAAATTTTGTCTTCTTTTAGCACATTTAGGTGGTCATTATTTGAATATTCAATCAGTTTTCTAAAAATAATTGAGTAAAACCAACAAACAACTGCATAATTTACGGGATTCGACAAAATAGGATATTTTATTGGCATAATTCAAAAAAGTATTACTTTACGTACTTGCAATTTTCAATTAATTACATATCTCTTAAAACAGTATAATTATGCTATTTCGAGATATTTTAAATTTTAATATTTTTCTGTCAAATGTTATAAAATTTGGGCTTCTCATTAAATATTGATAATATATTGCCAGGTTCCTCATTTTTGTACATTTAAATATTGGTGATCGAAAAAATATGATTAAAAATTATTAGAAATAATTAAGGCTCAGACATTTGAATGCTTAAGCCCTTTATTTTTATAAAAAAAATGTATCTGTGAGATTCAACATTTTTTAATAACATTAGAATTTTAAATGATATTAAAATCCGATATTTCAATGTAATTTTATTGAATATTCCAAATTTAATTTGAAATTTAATTAAATTATATTAGTTACTTTGTTTAATAAATTAACAGTTGAGACTTGAAATAAAATCTGAATACTTATATTGGCATTATAGACATATTATAATAATTTTTGTAACTGCTACTATTTATTTCATTAACCCCTAAGTCCAAAGCATTTCTTGGGTGCTATTTTTTAATCAAGTGCTTATTAGTCCCGATTACAATATTATCATATATTTTTTCTTATAGTAATGTATACTCTCCAAAGAAATAGACTGATCCACTCTACATCGCTCGCAATCATTTTTCAAAACAATAGTCACCAAGCCCTGTACCTATCTCAGGTTTTTTAATATTTTAAATTAAAACTTAAAACTACTTGCAGAAATATTAGAAGTCTTTGTACAATATTTATCAATGGTAAAAGCCATGTCACCTAAAAAATTTGAATGATGGATACTTATTATATTGGCTTATACTTATAATTTAAGACATCAGTTTATCTGTGCAAGTGTTCTAATAATAATATTTTTTATTTCATTATTTTTATTGTTACTAATTAAACTATAATTCTCATTTATTATTTTTCAGGTATATAGAAAGTTCTGCTTTTTATAGCTCTCCTTAAGACAAGACAAGAAAAAAAGACATTATTTTCATAAGTGAAATAAAGTTTTCTATAATTTAACTTACATTTTTATAAAGACAAAAAGTAAATACCTAATGGTATTTTTATTAAATGTTTGTTATTTTTTTATTTGTTGTACATAATAAAGTTTAGTAGACACGTTTTAGTGTTAAAAAGTGATTGTTTTATTGAGATTTTAAAATAATTTTGTGTGCGTGCGTTGGTTCCTTTGAACCTTAAAGAAATTTAGATGCTCGCTACAAATCACAATAATTCTGGGATTAATCTCAGTATGCCCAGCAAACAGATGAACAGAATGTAAGAATATTAATTTTATGTACATTAAGTATATTTTAATTGAAATGTTTTAAATTTCTAGTAGTTTTGAAGGAATAGATGATGCAGGTTGGAAAGCCAAACTTAAACTTCCACCTCAAGATACACGGATTAAAACTAGTGTACGTATAAATACATTTTAATATATGTATTTTTTTTTTATTATATATATTTTTTTTTTTTAATAGGATGTTACTTCTACTAAAGGAAATGACTTTGAAGAATTCTGTTTAAAACGTGAATTGTTAATGGGAATATTTGAAAAAGGATGGGAAAAACCTAGCCCTATTCAAGAAGCAAGTATTCCAATAGCGCTTTCTGGTAAAGATATTTTGGCAAGAGCGAAAAATGGTACAGGAAAAACTGGAGCTTATTCTATTCCTGTGCTTGAACAAGTTGACCCTAAACTAGATGTTATACAAGGTATTTGCATTTTTGATTGATTTTTATTAGTTAAAATAATATTATTTTATTTTTAGCACTTGTGATTGTGCCGACCAGAGAGTTGGCGTTACAAACTAGTCAAATATGTATTGAGCTTGCAAAGCACTTGGATATTAGGGTTATGGTGACCACTGGTGGTACTAATCTTAAAGATGATATTCTTCGTATTTACCAAAGAGGTATGATTTTACTAATATTATTATCTATACACTCATCAGTAAAGTATTAACTTTGTTTCCTAATTTTTTTGATAATATGATTTTTGTTTTGTTTATTTATCTTTAATAAATTGTCTTTTTAGTTTGTAACTTAAATTATATCACTTTTAACTGTAAATTATGCTCTATGATGAAACATTTTGGATTCCCCTTCACTTCAAATATATGAGTGAGATAGATTTATAAATTGAGAGAAAAATTTTAGATTTAAATTATGCTCTATGATGAAACATTTTGGATTATTCTTCACTTCAGATATATGAGTGATATACATTTATAAATTGAGAGAAAAATTTTAGATTTAATTTATTAATTAAGTTTTACTGTAAATTATGCTCTATGATGAAACATTTTGGATTATTCTTCACTTCAAATATATGAGTGATATAAATTTATAAATTGAGAGAAAAATTTTAGATTTAAATTATGCTCTATGATGAAACATTTTGGATTATTCTTCACTTCAGATATATGAGTGATATAAATTTATAAATTGAGAGAAAAATTTTAGATTTAATTTATTATTTAAGTTTTATTGTAAATTATGCTCTATGATGAAACATTTTGGATTATTCTTCACTTCAGATATATGAGTGATATAAATTTATAAATTGAGAGAAAAATTTTAGATTTAAATTATTAATTAAGTTTTACTGTAAATTATGCTCTATGATGAAACATTTTGGATTATTCTTCACTTCAGATATATGAGTGATATAAATTTATAAATTGAGAGAAAAATTTTAGATTTAATTTATTAATTAAGTTTTACTGTAAATTATGCTCTATGATGAAACATTTTGGATTCCCCTTCACTTCAAATATATGAGTAAGATAGATTTATAAATTGAGAGAAAAATTTTAGATTTAAATTATGCTCTATGATGAAACATTTTGGATTATTCTTCACTTCAGATATATGAGTGATATAAATTTATAAATTGAGAGAAAAATTTTAGATTTAATTTATTAATTAAGTTTTACTGTAAATTATGCTCTATGATGAAACATTTTGGATTATTCTTCACTTCAGATATATGAGTGATATAAATTTATAAATTGAGAGAAAAATTTTAGATTGAATTTATTAACTAAGTTTTACTGTAAATTATGCTCTATGATGAAACATTTTGGATTATTCTTCACTTCAGATATATGAGTGATATAAATTTATAAATTGAGAGAAAAATTTTAGATTCAATTTATTAACTAAGTTTTACTGTAAATTATGCTCTATGATGAAACATTTTGGATTATTCTTCACTTCAGATATATGAGTGATATAAATTTATAAATTGAGAGAAAAATTTTAGATTTAATTTATTATTTAAGTTTTATTGTAAATTATGCTCTATGATGAAACATTTTGGATTATTCTTCACTTCAGATATATGAGTGATATAAATTTATAAATTGAGAGAAAAATTTTAGATTTAATTTATTAATTAAGTTTTACTGTAAATTATGCTCTATGATGAAACATTTTGGATTATTCTTCACTTCAGATATATGAGTGATATAAATTTATAAATTGAGAGAAAAATTTTAGATTTAATTTATTAATTAAGTTTTACTGTAAATTATGCTCTATGATGAAACATTTTGGATTCCCCTTCACTTCAAATATATGAGTAAGATAGATTTATAAATTGAGAGAAAAATTTTAGATTTAAATTATGCTCTATGATGAAACATTTTGGATTATTCTTCACTTCAGATATATGAGTGATATAAATTTATAAAGTGAGAGAAAAATTTTAGATTTAATTTATTAACTAAGTTTTACTGTAAATTATGCTCTATGATGAAACATTTTGGATTATTGTTCACTTCAGATATATGAGTGATATAAATTTATAAATTGAGAGAAAAATTTTAGATTTAATTTATTAATTAAGTTTTACTGTAAATTATGCTCTATGATGAAACATTTTGGATTATTCTTCACTTCAGATATATGAGTGATATAAATTTATAAATTGAGAGAAAAATTTTAGATTTAATTTATTAATTAAGTTTTACTGTAAATTATGCTCTATGATGAAACATTTTGGATTATTCTTCACTTCAGATATATGAGTGATATAAATTTATAAATTGAGAGAAAAATTTTAGATTTAATTTATTAATTAAGTTTTATTGTAAATTATGCTCTATGATGAAATATTTTGGATTATTCTTCACTTCAGATATATGAGTGATATAAATTTATAAATTGAGAGAAAAATTTTAGATTTAATTTATTAATTAAGTTTTACTGTAAATTATGCTCTATGATGAAACATTTTGGATTCCCCTTCACTTCAAATATATGAGTAAGATAGATTTATAAATTGAGAGAAAAATTTTAGATTTAAATTATGCTCTATGATGAAACATTTTGGATTATTCTTCACTTCAGATATATGAGTGATATAAATTTATAAATTGAGAGAAAAATTTTAGATTTAATTTATTAATTAAGTTTTACTGTAAATTATGCTCTATGATGAAACATTTTGGATTATTCTTCACTTCAGATATATGAGTGATATAAATTTATAAATTGAGAGAAAAATTTTAGATTTAATTTATTAATTAAGTTTTATTGTAAATTATGCTCTATGATGAAATATTTTGGATTATTCTTCACTTCAGATATATGAGTGATATAAATTTATAAATTGAGAGAAAAATTTTAGATTTAATTTATTAATTAAGTTTTACTGTAAATTATGCTCTATGATGAAACATTTTGGATTATTCTTCACTTCAGATATATGAGTGATATAAATTTATAAATTGAGAGAAAAATTTTAGATTTAATTTATTAATTAAGTTTTACTGTAAATTATGCTCTATGATGAAACATTTTGGATTCCCCTTCACTTCGAATATATGAGTAAGATAGATTTATAAATTGAGAGAAAAATTTTAGATTTAAATTATGCTCTATGATGAAACATTTTGGATTATTCTTCACTTCAGATATATGAGTGATATACATTTATAAATTGAGAGAAAAATTTTAGATTTAATTTATTAATTAAGTTTTACTGTAAATTATGCTCTATGATGAAACATTTTGGATTATTCTTCACTTCAGATATATGAGTGATATAAATTTATAAATTGAGAGAAAAATTTTAGATTTAATTTATTAATTAAGTTTTACTGTAAATTATGCTCTATGATGAAACATTTTGGATTATTCTTCACTTCAGATATATGAGTGATATAAATTTATAAATTGAGAGAAAAATTTTAGATTGAATTTATTAACTAAGTTTTACTGTAAATTATGCTCTATGATGAAACATTTTGGATTATTCTTCACTTCAGATATATGAGTGATATAAATTTATAAATTGAGAGAAAAATTTTAGATTTAATTTATTTATTAAGTTTTACTGTAAATTATGCTCTATGATGAAACATTTTGGATTCCCCTTCACTTAAATTTGATGTGTGAGTTAAAACAATTTTGAGAAATTAATTTTAATGCAGATAATTGAATTATGTATTCCTTAATTTAACTGTTGATAACACAGTAATAATTATAAAATAATTGAACTGTTGTGCTCTATGATGAAAATTTTTGGATTTTCCTTCACTTCAAATTTATGAGTGAGCTATAATGATTAAGAGCTTTTATATCGGATTTAGATTAGATTGTAAAACATAATATAATAGTATAATAATTTGATAATATATTCTTAGCCAGTTGAACCAGATGAAAGTTATAGAAGCAATGCATTTCAACAAAATCTGTTGTAATTTTATTAATTGTTTCAATTGTGAAATATTACACAGTCGTAAATGTATTTTAAATATTCATACCATATTTAATTGTAGGTTTGGTTTATATTTCATTTATTTAAGATGTATTCACAAAATATATTTACAACTAGATGTAAGAGTATTATAAATATATTTGAAATATACTATATGAAATCTTTAATGCATACTTAAAAATGCTAAATTTAATGATTTTGCTCTATGATGATATACTTTGGATTCCCCTTCACTTGAATTCTATGAGTGTGAAATTGTGATTGAGAGCTTTATGTATGTTTATACTTAATTGATATTGCTATATTATTAAGATGATCCTTATTGATTAATATCTTCTGTAACTTGGTTTCTTTTTATTTGTTTTTAGTGCATGTTATTATTGCCACTCCTGGAAGGATATTGGATCTTCTAGATAAAAGCATAGCTAAAGTCGACCATTGTCGGATTCTAGTTTTAGACGAGGTAAATTAATTTTTATTTGTATTACTATATTACATATGCTGAATATTTTTAAGTCTACATCTGTAGCTTTTAAAAATTAGTAAATTATAAAAATGTTTATAGATGAAATAAAATATTATTTTTTAGGCAGATAAGCTTTTGTCACAAGATTTTAAAGGTATGTTAGACCATATAATTTCAAGGTTACCATCAGAGAGGCAAATCCTCCTCTACTCTGCCACATTCCCTCTGACTGTTAAACAGTTTATGGTGAGTTTCTAGTATTAATTTAATAAGTCTGTCTATTAACTTTTTTTTTATGTAGGATAAACATTTACGTAGTCCATATGAAATAAATTTGATGGAAGAGTTAACCTTGAAAGGAGTTACTCAGTATTATGCATTTGTACAAGAAAAACAAAAAGTTCATTGTTTGAATACTCTGTTCTCAAAGGTATGGCTATATTTAAAAATTATTTAAATATTTTTTTTAATTAATAATTATTTTGTTTTTAGTTACAAATTAACCAAAGCATAATTTTCTGTAATTCAACACAGCGTGTAGAGTTACTCGCTAAAAAAATTACTGATCTCGGCTATTGTTGTTACTATATTCATGCAAAGATGGCCCAAGCACATCGTAATCGTGTTTTCCACGATTTCAGGAAAGGCTCTTGCCGAAATCTTGTTTGTTCTGGTAAAAGATAATAAATATATATATTTTTATTATTGTGTTGACATTTAATACAAATTTTTTATAGATTTATTTACGAGAGGTATTGATGTACAAGCTGTTAATGTTGTGATAAACTTTGACTTTCCCAAAATGGCTGAGACATATTTGCATCGCATTGGTAGGTCAGGCCGATTTGGTCATCTTGGTATTGCAATCAATCTCATCACATATGATGACCGATTTGCTTTACACCGTATTGAACAAGAATTAGGCACAGAAATAAAACCTATACCAAAGGTAAGTTCTCAAAAGAATCGTTCAAGATAAAAATATATACTTATAATTTCATTTATCTTATTCTATTGTCATAAGTTAATTTTTTTTAATATTCTGGCATGTTTTTATTTATTGTTTTGTATGTTTTATAGGTAATTGATCCAAGATTATATGTTGCCCGGCCAGAAGATGTAGACATTAGTGAAGAAATGGACCTTAGTAAATGATAATCCTTCTACAACTATTGTAAATATTTGTAACTAAACTCACCTATATACTTACTTTAAGAATCGAAGAACCCAAGATATATATAAATTTTATTTTTCAATCTCCAAAGAAAAATTTGATTTCAAAACTATTTGCAGTTTACTTAAAAAAATTAATTTTAATTTCTCAAATTCATAACTTAACTCTTCTCTTGTTTTTGTTTATTCTTTTTATTATTATTTTATTTTTCATCTCATGAAATTGGATGTTGCCTTGCATCATAGTACTGTGTTTCACTTGGTGTCTCAAACTTCTTGGATCAAGCCTTTTGTGAACAGTACTATATTCTTGCCACATTGGCATAATTTATGTATATACTTATTATATTATGAAAACAAATCCCCTCGCTGTTGTCTGGTATATATATATATATATATATATATATATATATATATATTGTACATAAGAGTATATTATTTATTATATATTTTAAAAAGAAAAAAAAGAAAAATTTTGTTGCTATTTAATTAGCGAAAAGATCTCTAATGCAAGTGCAACTAATACAAATTGATCCAAAAATGTAAACTGAGATTACAGCTGTCTCAGTTTCAGTACAATTGAACAATTTAAAGCTGGACCCCGTCCTACAAAATTTCTTTTTTAGTATTGGTTTATAGAGACATTCATCTCAGCCCGATTGTCTCTGCCATAATTTTTTCTAAGTTCTTTTTTTTAATTTTGGACGGTTAAATCATAATTTTTACTGTTGTGTATTTGACTAATATTTACTTTCAAAATTAGTTTTGTGTTCATAATTTGACTTGGGATTTTAGGGCTGAAGTCAAATTATGTATTGGGGGGGAAATATTGATTTCATTTTTCTCAAAAATAAGAAGTACCAGATTTGTATTAAAACTAATAAACAAAGATATAATTGTTTTTTTTTTCTGACTAAACCTTCAAAAATAAATATTACCTAACTAAATTTGGTACTTAACTTTCTTTAAAAAAAAAAAGATGTTTGCTTAAAACATGATGATCTTGTTTGCATTGCTGATACATTATAAAAAAAAAAAAAAACTCACTAAAAAAAAATTGGTTGAAGTTAGACATTTTTCTTATATATTTCTATATGATTTAAAATGATTTTATTTTATCCCTACTATTGTCTGTCTAAATTATATTAAATACTCAATAATCAATTTTTTTTTTTCGTGTAAACAAATCTGTTTAATTAGTGTATAACTTATTATTTTCTCAACTATGTATTATAAAAATTCACTGTGTATCCAACCGTTTTCATTCTGAAAAAATTGTATTGTTATTACAAACTTCATGTAAACATAAGAATGGATAAAAATATGATGAATTGCTAAACAAAAAAATTAAAATCCAAACTTCAACCACCATTTGTGTTTTTTTTCATCTAGTTCTTTATTTCCTGATGCTGATGGCTAATTACTACACTGTATTTAAATGGTTTACATACAAGTCGCATCCTTAAAAACAAAAATATATGTTTTTACAATCAAGTGTCTGCAAGAATAATGGTTCTATATTCTATTTTATTTGTTGATAAATCTGTTGATTATTGATACCTTAACTGTACCAATACAAAGGATACCAAACTAATTAATTTTACATTATTTTACTAATCTACCATAATTTAAAATTATGCTTAGGGCCGATTTCACCAACACAGTTAATCGCGGTTAACTAACCTTAATCACGATTAACATTGATAACCAGAGATTTTGGATTTCACCAAAGTCGGTTAAGCGTAACCGCCGCTTAATCACGATTAGAAACTAACCGCCCAATTTCGGCCGTTTATTGTTCTTAATCGCGGTTAGAAGTTTCTACTATCAGTACTTATCAGTAATCAGTAGTTTATTAATTATTATTGTTTAATGTTTTTAATATTTTTGAATGTGCATAAAAATACCGTTTTAAATTTTTAATTAAACTCGTACTCGGAGATGAAAATAATCAGTTGTGTTGTAGTGACTGCAGTTATTTCATATTCAAATATTCATTGCATCGTACTAGGCAACGAGTTATAAATATTGCTTTTGAAGAAGACGATGACGATGATAACGAAGACGAGTTCGTCATCTTCGCAATCCGTTGTCCTTATATTATCATCCCTTTTTTACTAGTACCAGTTATAGAACCAAATTATTCCTAAACATTATGGTGCTTAAGCACTAGCTAACATGAAAAACTCACCACACCCAAATTTCTCTCAAACCCCCTTGAGCTTTTACAATAAAAGTCAATTACAAAAACAACAATTTTATCATATTCACATAAGTTGTTGTAATTGTAGTTACAAAATATTAAAGATACATATTATGCACCATAATAATACAATAATAATAAGACAAAAAATAATAAGGGTTTAAACTTTAAGTTTGAAGGCATTAAGCACCCCTGTAATTTAAGCCTATGGTACTAGTTGACAGGGCTGTTTAAAGGTCATTTGAATTTTTCAATTAAACATAAGTGGTCGTTATACTTTTCAGGTGGAGATACTGCTGAGCGTTTTAGGAATATAAAAGGGTATTATCTTTCAGAGTACTCGAAACTACGTTCCCGTTTCCTCTTCAAAATGTTTAAAACATATTTAAAAATAAAATAAACAAAACTGACAGACATGAACTGTTTCAAATTTCAAATAAAACAATCAAGAACTTAAATTGATAAATAATAATGTAACTGTTATCATATTTCGTAGGCCACAGCTGTTTGATAGGGACACTAATCATGGTTAGTAGAGTTAATCACGGTTACCGTAATCGTGATTAGTAGAACCGTGATTAGCATGGTGAAATCCAAACCTTAATTAATCACGATTAACTTTTAATCATGATTACTGTAACCACGATTAATGCATATTTATTATTTGGTGAAATCGGCCCTTAGTGAATTGTTAGTAAAAGTAAATACATTATTAATTTAATTTAAATTATCCACCAAATACAAAGTATTGCCAACTTTGAACAAGCTATACATTGCAGTTTTGGATATTTTTACTGAAGAAAAATTAATTTTGTTGAAACTTAAAAATTATTCTTTGGTCTCAGTTTCAAACAAAAACTAACGCATCTAAATTTATTAAAGATTGGTGTAACACGATAAACCCTGTTTTATAGGTATAAAAAATAAAATCATTGACATGCTCTATATATATAATAATGTATATATTTATAATACCGCTTTTTTATTTTTAACCATGCCATTTATATAAATGACAGTCCTCGGTCTGTAAAAGTGAGGAGGAAAATATGTACACTTACATGAATTATTAACCAGAATGCAGCCTATACACGTAAAAATCACAAACACAATTTGAATGCAATGGCTTACTTCAAAGTAAGTCTTATTTGATAAAAATTGATGAGCTAAACAATTATTATTATATGGTGGATTCCACTTAATGTGGGCACGTTGGGACCAGCCCTGTTTGCCCGCATTAAGCGGTTGCCCATAAAAACTGAAATTAGTTTTAAAAAAAATCAATCACCGAAAAAAGTTTTTATTTTGCACATATTGAAAAGAATGTTAAATTACTATATAAATACAACTAAATATAATATACTAAATAAAATTACTCTTTGGATGTGGAAGGTATTCAAAACGTTATAATTGCTTTTTGTCTAAGCTGTGTGGATCTGGTTTACAAAATAGGCTCATGCTTCAAGCTTATCAGATGAACTACCCTTGTTAATCGTTACTCTCTTGCATGAAGAACTTATGCATCAAAATGAATGCATTTTTAGCCTCTGGCTGTAACTGGTAGTCTTCTTCGTTCAACTTCCTTTTTTTAAGAACATTTTGCACTACAACATCACAGATATCTTCATTATTATTTAAGCGAGGAGCATTTTCATCAATGTTTTCAAACTGGTTATGGTTATGAATACGTAAAAATTGTTCATTCAACTCAGGTTGTGAACCAACAAAATTAGAAAATCCACAATGAGTGAAAAAATGTATAGCAGTGTTGTGCAGCTAACTTCTCGCAAGGTTTCGGATAAAAACTGCATGGCTTGCAATATGTTTATTTTGCCAGTTATTTAGTTAGTAGTTGCAGATGAATCAAACAGTTTTCCCTCAATCTTCCTGAGAATAAAATTAACCAGCTTCATTCTATACCTCACCTTGAGGTTTTTATTACTTTCGTTCAACACAATCTCATAGATATAATGAAAGTATGTAACCTGATTAAATAGTCGTTTTTAAATACCTACATGTGTAAATTCTAACGCTATGATAAAATAAAAATTGTCCACAATAACCGAACCGAGTGCCCATTTTATGCGAATTTTTTTAACCTTGTTGGTATACATTGGAATTGGGACCAGACCATTTTGCTCATATATTAACCGGTGCCCACAGGCGGAATCCACTGTATTATATATTAGTCTAAAAATATTTGATTTCAATTCTAGAAGATAAAGAAATTTTATTGACTTGTAATACTAAAAAATCAAGTAGGTATTGCTGTATAATTGAATGGTTGGTTAATAAACTAATATATTTATGTTTGAAATATAGATATCAGGTAATAAATAATACAATTATATAAGTATAATAATATTAATAACAAAATTTGAATGGTAAAATATGTTCTACCTAGTACCTAGGACCTACTAATTACATTATTGAGTTGCTAAAGTATGTAGGTATTGACGTATTATAGATTGTAGTTACTAGTTATGACTTCTGATAAACTCTTAAATTATATTTGAATATTATATTTGATGGTAATGAAATATTTGGCAATTTTATGTTATTGATCCTTGAGATTTTGCTTTTGAAACAGTTTTTTATTTTTATTAAGTTTGAACGAATAAAGAAAAAAATATTGAGAGAAAATACATTTTACCCTTACATTCATAGCTAGAAAACGGTGTAATTTAAAATATTCAATCATCAGAAATTTGTTGGTGCAAAGTGTCATCATTTTACGATAAGTACACTTCAAAATTTGGTTTAGAACGGTTTAAACGAATGATGTGGACTTTCCGTGATGCTATTTTTCCGTGATGATATTATATATATACACCTATATTATATTCCTAATGTCTAATTCAGAATGAATAAATAATTGACATATTTGATATTATTATGCGTACTTTTATTTATGACTCACGTGAGTTGTAATTTATTATTATTTATTACTATTAGAATATTACTTATTATTTAGCGGCCGTAAAGCTCAAATTTTAATTTAGTTTAGTGAAATTAATACTAAGTATGAAATATATAATACAATAATATAATATAATAATATATAATACACAATAATACACTTACACTTCACTGGTATATGCCCCGTGTCTTCAATTTGTTTCGAATTTTATTTACACAATCATATATTAATCAAATTATGTACTAGAACTAAGTAACTATATTTTGAGCACGACCAATCGTCAACACCATATTATTTTTCCTCATGCTTTACTAAGAATTATTACTGAATACTGTTGCCTACATCAATAAATTAAAATAATAAATTAATTGTACTGTATATCATGATACTTGAAAATATTGTGTGAACAATTTTGATTGCGTAAAACATAAAAATCGCAATCCGTGCGTTGAAATGACAATATTATTTATCGCAAACACTGGATTCAGGATTGACTGAACGAATGTTTTTTCTACTCATATCAGAGTCTAGAGGTGTTCAGAAAGTTATCTTAATTTAGACGTTTAGAGCTGGGGTCTCCATCCCTTTTTTACGGCGGGCCAAATCTAAGATACGCTACGGCACCACAAGCCAAAACTTTTATTTCTGAGTAGAATGGAGAGGTTATAAATTTAAGGTAGATAAGTTATTTAATAGCGATTTAATAATTTGAATTATCTTACAAAGGAAAATCTCGAGTATCATGCTTAATAAGAAATTTGGAATTACTTGTATTTTAAAATGTTTTGATAATTTACATCAAACTTTGTGTTCCTATCAGCCGAGTTGCTTGTAAGTGTACGGCACATAGGTTAGTTCTGTACTTAGATTTGACGTATTTGATTTTTGAAAAAGTCTGCTAATATAAGTAGGTAAAGCTAAATATTGAAATAATTTCACGAGAAAATTTTTTAAGATTTATAAAAGACTCCTCTTGCAACATGGCATAACATTTTTAGAGTTTATTTTCCTTGAAACAGTCTTTGTAATGGTTATTTTATTTTACCTCGATAACTTTAGCTAAAGTACCAGGAAAATGGATTTTCAAGAATTCAAATAAGCTTTTGAAATCTCTAAATCTGGTCTGGAACTGCTTTTGCTTATAGGTGAGCACTTCAACAGCAAAATCACTAAGGAATTCTTCATCATTATAATTTTTGAAGTTGTTAAAAGATAGATATTGGACAAAGTTTTTTTCTAGTAGTTGCTTTGTGAATAAAGTTAATTTTAATTTAGAAGCTTTGATTTAAGAATATAAATCTAATATTAACGAGTTTGCACCTTTAAGTTTTGAATTTAACTCATTCGGGAGTTGAGTTAAATCAACGAGGAAAGCTAGTTTCTATAACCATGACAAATCGGATAACGATGGGGTTTTTCGGTCATAAATACATCGATTTCTGAACGAAAATAAAAAAATCTTTTCAAGATATTACCTTGGCTGATCCAACGAAATTCACTGTAATAGGGAATATCTGAAAACTCTCTTTCAATTTTAGTGAGAAATTTCTTAAATTTTACTTTACTTTTATTCAATAGGCTAAAACAATAATATATTATTACACTAATGTATTTTAAAAAACATCAATTATCTTGGGGGGCCGGTTCCGACCCGCAAGTTGTAGGTTGAGATCCCCAGGTTTGGAGTATTATTGGAGTTTAGCTTTTATGGTATTATTTGTACATTTTTAATAGGTATTTTGGAAGCAAATTGAAGTTATCGCATTCGGAAATAACTCTGACTGGCGAGTCCGTTTTTTCCCGTGATCTGCTATAGGTACACATAGGTACACAGGTATTCACTATGTTATTTGATTTATATGTAATATCATATCATTTATAATATAATTCGAAAAATGTATCATGGAAATAAATAAAATAGCCAAGTATCAGGTAAACAGAGGTGAGGTGTCAATGTGTGCAATAATTGTTGTTTAATATTTATTATCGAGTACATTTAAGTGCCTAACTGCCGACGTACCTATAAAATACAATACGTTGCATATTATTTGTAATTATGATAATTCTTTACCAAATATTACTGCCTATTTATAAAAATAAGCAACATTTTCTCTTATATCATAAATTAATTTAAAATAATTAACCCAGCTATAATTCATAATTACGTCTTAATATAAAATATTACATATTTTTATCTTATAAAGTTAGATGAGATATGCAAAATCAGTATTTCATAATCTTCATAAAAATAAAATTATAAACATGAGACATGAGGTATTAAGTACCTTAGAAGTTAGAACCTACAAACGACGACCAATACAACGAGGAATGTTTTGGCTTTATCATGTGAGTCTATTTTTCTTTTTTGTGCGCGCGTGTGTGTACACGATTAAACCATAAGGAGTGCTCCAATATATACACACCTGGTACTTTTCTGATAGGCAATCTGGAAATGTCGTCTAATTGGTACTTTGGGCAGGTCATTTTTCATTTGTTCAACTTCTCAGCAGTTTTCTGAATATTTGAGGAAAATGAAGAAAAAATTTCAACCAAGATCGAGAATCTACTCGTTTATATTTCATAGATACAAGATTTATCATGATTTTTTTTTTGTACTAAATAAAAACTAAGTTTTCGGAAATGTATTAGTCTTTAGTCTAATAGGTGACACTTCGAAGTCTTCAGCTTACTATGTATTATAGGGTTGCTATGATTTAGGACAATGTTCCTATTTGTTGACGATTATTAATAGTCAATTTTCTTTTTAAACATATTGAAAGTTAACCATAAACTAATGTCTAGTTGTAAAATGTTAGAATAAAACATATAAAGTAACAAAAAATGAATAGGATTATAAAGTATATTATAGTATTTTATAACATTGAAATTATTATTTTTAATTGTTTGGCCAATTAGTATAGTTACATGGTATAAAGTTAAAACTTTGATAAGTGATAGATAATTGTTATTATTAATTTTTATCGATTTTTTTTTTAATATAATTATAGTTTTATGATATACCATGAATTATTTTACAGTTATATTGTAGTTGAGGATGTAATGAGCACTGTGGTAGTTTCCAGGACATTTTGTTGCGGACGTCCTTTGAAATTATTCAATTGATCTGCATTTATATACCAAAATGGCTGCTTGTCTCGGGGATATGTTTTAATTATGTCGATGGATTGTTTATCGACGTTATATTTCGGATCTTTTTCGAAAGCCGCATATGGATTGGTTGTGGTTTCTGTTGTGTTTCCATTAAATCTATTATCCAGGGCATCGCCTGTACTGGCTGAACTGCTTGGTAAGTGATGTGGTAAAATAGCGGGGTACACATTACCAGATGCATAAAATGGCTTTTGTGCACTTATGCAAATCAATAATGCCATGAAAACCATAATTGAACGCCACATACCCTTTAAAAAAGTTTTAAAAAAATGTTATACAAAAAATAAGAAAAATATTACTGTAAGACGTAAAAAAGATCCAATACGATAAGGAAAATATACTTAATGGAAATACATTTTTGCGGTGACAAGGGCAAATAAATAAGGTATGAATGAAGAACACTTATATATAATAACAACAAGAGCATGTTAAGCCTAGTTTAAGTCTAAATCAATTGTATATAGACGTGAATCACTTAATCACATATAGTATATCTCTCATTTCGCACATTAAATGTCACTTTAGAGAGAATTCAGAACTGTTATTATTTATGTTCATGGCAGTCTATCTTTCCTAATAATGTATAACAAACAATTGGGAAATAACATTAAGTTCATATCCAGTTTTATATTAAAAATAAAAATGAAATTCCTATTTATTTTAGAATTTTAAATGTATGCATTATAATTACACATATACGTCTATGACTGCAATAAGAGATAAACAAGCCCTGAAGCCCATCGTGTTGCCTTTTTTGTTACAAGTAAATATAGATAGTGTATTATTTCGGAACGCATTTATACTGTTGGTTGTGAGTAACGTAGACAATAAATCGAATAATATGAGTATAACTACGTCTTGCTTTTTCCTCATATTCATAACCGGATTTAGTTTTTAAATCTTATAAAATATAAAGCCAAACCTACAACCACGAAATAATTAGAAGAATAAACGGAGTCTTAATATATTCAGATTGCATTATTAATAAAATACACTCCATTTAATAGTCCCTATTAGATACGGTATACATCATGTCTTGGGTTACAACTTTTTTTTAAACGTTTGTCTGTACAAAATAATTGCGTCTCAAATCAATATTTCATATTGTTCTTTCTTAATGAAAACTGTAACTAATCAAAATATCAAGTATCATTATCCTACAGCGACCAGCGGGTAATTACGAGATAAAAAATGAATTCCAAAGAATAGAAAAGAGATTAAATTCGTTTAATTTATAAGACTATAAAGACGGAATACGTTTTTCTTTCGACAATTATTTATTTGCGCAACGGTCGACCAACTAGTTATATGTTTATATGTTATATCCAACAATCATAAAACACTACAAATATTACAATTCACTATTTTCACATTTAAGGTACAAATAATTTACTTAAAAAATTCCTTTTAGAACTAGATTATTTACATCCAAGATAAGTTATTATTTGTTACCCAATGTAATTTTTAACTTGAAAAATTGATTTTGAGAATATAATTTCGGTGTTTAGAATGTAGGTAGGCATGTCAACAGTTTGACTCAAAAACCTTTTCATCCAATGTCTATCCCGTTAACACTCGTTAGAGTTATTATTTATTAATCATTTGACTTTGTATTGATTCTAAAGTACTCGTATGTTGGACATATCAAGTTGATTAACTATTTAAAGCGAATTGATCGTATTGATTATGAATACGATTATCATGATTGAGTTGAGCTTATTATTATAAATAAATGTACCGACTCCAAGATCGATAAAATTAGATTAAAATGGATTAGAATAATAGGAGGCACACATAACCGCGTGATCGAACCTTAAACGTTTTACACTTGTATACATATTTTGTGGAATAATTACCTGCATTTTTGTCGTTGGGTACATCGACTTGACGAATTACGAAAATAAATATGACGACAAGACCGTCAGTTTGATACGATATAGGTTTGGATATTGCGATTTATGTAAGCGCGCCGGACGCTTCAAAGTGTGATCGCGATTTAGTAGTGCGTCGCAAAACTGTACTGACGTCGGACACTGACTGCGGCTATAACGAGTTTCAAGAAGTCGCTGTAGGCTGAAATGTAATACGCTGCACGTAAGCATTTGTGGTGCGCGGGCAGAACAATTTTTTTGGAGGGGTAGGATTGTAGGAAGGTCAGCCGGATAAGTCGAAACACGCATTATTAATACGTACATAATATATCTGTAGCAATTATTGTTATTATTATGTTTGGTGCGACCAAAATGTAAAGTTGCACTATAAAATTAGCGTACTGCTGGCAATAACAAACGCGCGGTCGATTTGTCCGGGAGAATGTTATAACTAGGGAACGGATTTGAATGCAAATTGCATTTTTTTCTGAATGTCCGAAAACATTGGTTTCCAAGCAAAAAGTTCATTTCATACATCAAGGAATTAAAAAATGTAACTTTTATTTTGCATTTTTTTGCATTTTTTGCATTTTTAAGACTTTATTACATTTTTTGACTTTTTTAGTGCATTTTTATGGTTTTTAAGTCATTTTTTCAACATCTTTTCAACATTTATACTAAAAAAAATAAAAATGCCTAAATATGTTTTATGTTACGAAATTACCAAATTATTGTTGACACGTGTAGACACAAAATATATATTATATACATACAAGCATTGATAATCAATGATACAAGTTACAACAGATTATAACCCGCATTAAGGTAAAGATAAGATAAGCTATTTATCTAAATTGTACAGAAGATAATTGAGAGTTAATTTATTAAAGTTTTATTGTATTTAAATATTTTTTATCAGATTTTTCATAGTAATGTGTTTTTTTTATAAGTTTTAAATTCAAAATTGTATTTTTATTGAATATAAATACATTTTTAAAGTTTTTAAAGGGCATTTTTTTAGTGCATTTTTTGATGTTAAAGCATTTTTTTAAGGCATTAAATCGTATTTTTTTAAGGCATTTTTCTTGTTTTTTAGAGCATTTAAATCCGTTCCCTAGTTATAACTTATAAGCGTATGACATAATATAGTTACACCCCCGCAACAGGACCCAAATCACGATCGATATCATACACCACGCGTATGTTATGAAAACATCAATTTATGGCAATCGATGTGGAACAATACATATAGTACAAGAGTAACACACTGTACAGTGTACACTCATCAATGTTTTCACGAGTGTGCGGTGTACCACGTGTTACTAGATCCGCTGTATTAGGGGGGTCGGGAGCCTATGCGATTTCAGTACAAAAAAAAAACTGCTTCACGGAAGAAACGCTCACGTCTCGTGGAATTCTTAGATTTCGGATTTACTTATTTTTTTTTTTTTGTATGAAAAAGGAAGACTTCTTACAGGTTATATTGTGCTTTGATTTCCGAAATTCAAATTATAGAAGCTGTAAATAAATGTCAAAATAATTGCGAATGTTAGTGTTTTTTTTAAATTTGTTTTCTAATTAAAGGGAAAGTTAAATAAAAAATCGAAGTCCTATGCAACGCGTAAGAAGTCCAACCACTCGACTCATCGTTTTTCCTGTGAAGTCGTTTTAGCTCATCAATTTTGTGATTTTATTTTTTCATACTGCTGCGACGGGCGCGATCGGAAATGTGCATTCACGTGTTTATTTTTATCTTACTATACACACCACGGTCATGGTGAGGCGGTTGGAGCCAAACTCCGTCTAATATACAAAAAGTTGTATTTATGAATCAATATTTAAGAAAAAGTTCCGAGCGGAAACATAATTAAATATTACAATAATGCGCGAGCGATTTGCGTTTTGTACTTCTATCGCTTCTCGGAGCCATAAGCGGAACTGTGGGGGGAGGGGCTTGGAACCCTAAGACTTTTCAAAGTCCCTTCCTCAAAATAAATTATTCACTTATTTCCCAGAATTTAAATAAATGTTTACTCAAAAAATATTAATTAATTACATTGTTTTCGTGTACGGCGTACCCGTGTACCTATGGTTATTTTCTCATGGCTACGAATGTCGATTGGAATTTGGTCAATATTACAATTTTATTTCCTAGCCAACTGCTGTATCTATACATCCGTGCAATTAATGTGTTTGTTATTATTTACAATTTAAATTATTGTTCGATTATCAGTTATTACTTTATAGTTTATACAATTGTAATATAAATATATAAAGTGATAAATGATAAAATAACACATTAATAGTGGACTGTGGATACGACACAAAGTAGGTATTTGCTGAGTTCGGGAATTTATTTGTTATACATTTATATCTATTGAACATTTGAAAATCATTATATTTTTATACCGTTGTTGAGGACTGCAGAATACCAGCGTCGTGTTTAAGACGGGCAATAATTTTCCATTGTGAGTTAAGATCGGCTTAGTAATCCAGCTATTATAAATATTGATAAAGATATGGATTACAGACAGAAATAAAAATAAAATTAAACTTGATTAAAATAAATAGGTACTTTTTTCCACAATTTTGTTGTTTATAATTATTTTAAATAGTCAAGTAAATAGGTATACATCATTAGTTAGTGTGAAATCGAATAAATTCATAACATGTTCTTAAAATACAAACTAAGAAAATTTAAAATGCTACCAAATTAAAAATTATAAGCTACCAATTACAACCAATTTTTAAATTTAAAATTAATTGCTTTGATATTTTTCATCCCTGATTTTACTATCCTTAGACATGTCACCCCCGGGCGACCCCTAATTCGGCCTTGAATGGAACGCATTAATTATATCATTCGTTTACCATAGTGCACCAAAAGGCAGGTGTCATAGCGGCGGGAGTACCGTGTAGCTGCACAAATAGTGGCCGTTTAATAAAAAAAATGGCTGCAATTCCGCGCGCAAGAGACTTTTTCCTGACACCGCAACTCCGCACAAAAGTTCGCTCATCAACCCCGTAACTTTCCCGATTCCGCGTCAGATGTTTTGACGCAGGCGTCGCTGTTGACCACAAAATAATTTGTATTTAATAATAATTATTACATTTTGAGTTAAAATTATCATTATTAAAATGTTGTGCGAAGCAGTGGCGTGGCGAAGATAACTTTTTGAGGCCTGTGCCTCATCATAAATGGGTGGGTGGTGGTGTGTACTGATGTGAAGCCATGAGAATCATATGAGATTTACCTTATCACAATAGATAATTAAATATTAACAAATAACAGACTGTTGGGAAGGTATGGAACTTGCAAATTACATTTATAGGGCCCAAACAGACGACCAGATTTAGCCGGCCGGTCAGTTCGCCGGCTCCGGCACATTTTTCGACCGGTGACCGCGTTTGGAGGAGCACGGCGACCGGCCGTCAAAAAACTGGTGGATAATGCCGGATCACAGTAAAATACATATAAAATAATACGAATGAACACACGGCGTACGTTTTTGTCGTCCGGTCACCTGAAATCTATTTCACTTCGTACATAACTTTGCATATTAATAAATAATAATACTAAAATTGCCGGCCGGCTAAATCCGGTCGTCTGTTTGGGTCCATAAAAGTACATTCGAAAATACGAGTAGAACCAATTCGGGAATTTATACGATAACGATGTTATCTGTTTAGAGTTTGAGACGTGTGTGGTGTGTATAATATAATAATGTTATATGTATATTTGTCCCTCACCAAACGATCGAACCGTCCAAAATCCGAACCTATTAATAAACAATAATAACAATTTCTAATAATGCATATCTATACAGCAACGAAAACCACCACCAAGGCACCACAATTCCTGAAACGTGTATGATAAAAATATAGCATACATATTTTTCCCTTGACAATAATAATCAATATTGTTTTCATTTCTCATTTTAATGTTCATTCTCTACACTTCTACAGTATCTCCGCGCGTATAGTAAAAATATATATAGTACATACTTATGTGGCATTGTGTCATTGTGAATAGTTTCTTAATATTGTTACTTTAATAGTTTAATATCTTATTTTATAATTTAAATTTAAAAATGCCAAATAATTGTGTAACGTGTGGACGTATTCGAGATCGCCGTATAAATTCAACGAATTGGGAAAGACATATTAATGTGCAATGAAAAATATCAATAATAAAAGAAAGAAAAAAAATTCTACAAAATTCTACGAAGTACTACAGTCAAACTCAATTCATGATTTTTTTAATAAAAAGATTAAAATCCAAGCCAATAATGGTAAGTACTATAATACTTCTTCATCTATTCACATTTACCTGATATATGATGCATGTTTAAAAATAAACCGGGGAACTTGCTCTGCTGTGCAGTAGGGGTCGATATATTATTATATTACCAGTATAATGTGGAAGTTTCAAGTTTCTACTTGTATTTTTTTAAAAATAAGAAAAATAAAAAAACCGTTTAATAGTAAGCTTGAATTTTTAAATTTTAATTATCGTCAATATTTAAAATGTAGACGCCCGTGAAAATTTTTTAATTAACATACGCTTAATTTTTTTTGTAAATGTTGAAGGCAAAAGTCAAAACTTATGGACAAGTGGACAACCTTGTATTAAATTTTCAATTCTTAGGTACCTACTTATGAATACAAAACAATTATGAATTTTCAACTACAAAATAACTTCAAATTTTCACGAAATTGATCCAGAAGGTACCATTTAAATTATTTATATTTTTAGCACAATTAAAATATAAAAATGTGATTTTTCTAGTAACTGGTAATTCAAGTTCATTTGATCAGAGTATGGAAAACGAGAAAAATGAATTGAACATTGATTTGAATAATGACTTAGCAACATCGATTGATCCAGAAGGTACCATTTAAATTATTTATATTTTTAGCACAATTAAAATATAAAAATGTAATTTTTCTAGTAACTGGTAATTCAAGTTCATTTGATCAGAGTATGGAAAACGAGAAAAATGAATTGAACATTGATTTGAACAATGACTTAGCAACATCGATTGATCCAGAAGGTACCATTTAAATTATTTATATTTTTAGCACAATTAAAATATAAAAATGTGATTTTTCTAGTAACTGGTAATTCAAGTTCATTTGATCAGAGTATGGAAAACGAGAAAAATGAATTGAACATTGATTTGAACAATGACTTAGCAACATCGATTGATCCAGAAGGTACCATTTAAATTATCTCTATTAATCCAGAAGGAACATGCATTTTTTTATTTATAAGTTATGGTTTATTCTGATAGATTTTTAATAACTTAAAATAAATACATTTGATTTATGTTTAATTGTAATTTGTAGGTTCTAATGGACTGCTTTATTATAATTCATATTTATGTTTTTAATTATTCTTTAGGTGATCCCAACTATATAAATTCTTCTTTTGCGTTCAAAAATGATCCAGCTAGAATTCCAAACTCTGTTCCAGTTGCATTGCAGTCATATTTTGTTGAACTTGGACCATGCCAACCTACATCTCATAACTTACCAAATAAGGAGTTTCCAAAGACATATGATTCACATGGTAAATTTCGTTCCTTTCATGAATCATACTACTTTCAGCAAGTTGAAGATCAACCTCCCTGTAAACGTTGGTGGTTATCATATTCATTAAGTGAAAATAAAATCTTTTGTATTTCCTGTAAGTTATTCGGGTTACCAAAAGCAAAAAAACAAAATATTGTTTCTTCAGGTTCATGTGATTGGAAAAATATTTTAAGAGTTATTAGAAATCATGAACATTTTCCTGATCATTTAGAATCAGAAATAAATAGGAATCTGTTTACCAAAAGATTGAAGTTAGATTTCAAAATGGAAATTATACACTCAGCTAATCGCAAAGTTGCAGAAAATCGAGAAATTGTCAGAACAATTATCGATGCTCTAGTTTTTATTGCTCGTCAAAATATAGCTCTGAGAGGCCATAATGAAAAACACGTATCTTTAAATAGAGGCAATTTTTTGGAACTAATATCTCTTTTAGGAGATTATCACCCAACATCATTTAAATACAATTAAGTTAAAGGATCGTAATCGTCTTACATTTTTGTCTAACAGTAGTCAAAATGTATTATTAGACATATTGAAGGAACAAATTCGTTCAAAAATATTGGATGAAATAAAACATTCACAAATGTTCTCTGTGATAATTGATACAACAACAGATATTTCAAATTTAGAACAATTCACATTCATAGCACGTTATGTATATAAAGGCCTTATTCAAGAACGACTTGTTGCTCTTGTAACTGCATCTGATGGAACAGGTAAAGGTTTATTTCAAGAGTTTTGCAATATAACAGATAAATATAACTTAGATTGGCGAAGCTATTTGTATGCTCAATCATATGATGGAGCAGCATCCATGCAGGGACAATATTCAGGACTCAAGACATTGATTCAGCATCAAAGCCATAAAGCTATTTATATTTGGTGCTTTGCACACCTTTTAAATTTAGTTGTTGTTGACACTGCTGATTCAAGTCTTGATACTAGACAGTTCCTTGGAGATCTGCAGGCTCTAATTGCTTTTATGAGAGCTAGAAAAAGAACAGCGGAATTCGTTGACTGTCAAAAAAAATTGCAACCAACTGAACGAATTCAAAAGATAAAGTCATTTTCAGATACAAGGTGGACCTCACATGGCCGTGTAATAAATGTAGTTTATTCTAAGTATAAAGCATTAACAACATGCTTATGTAACCTCTCAAAGTCTGATGATCGTACCACTGCTTCGGGAGCAAACAATTTTTTAAAAATTATAACAACATTCAATTTTGTTTTAACAATGAATCTACTAAAAAAAATTTTTGCCATCACCACACCACTTTCAAATTACTTACAATCCAAGTCGCTTGATTTTATTGAAGCTCTTCGTTTGGTTGATGTTTCAGAAAAACAGCTTATCAGTTTACGATGTGATTCAGAATTTGAAAAAACAGTGAATGAGGCAAAATATTTTGCTAAAGAACATCAACTAATTGAAACAAATTTTAAGGATGTTAGACAACGCGTTAAAAAAAAATTGCCTGGTGAAGAAACTTCAGATGAAGTGATAAGTTCACCTTTCATTAAGTATAGATGTGAAACATATTTCAAAGTGTTAGATAAAGTTAATACATCAATACAGAGTAGATTTTTTGGAGCTAGAGATATTTTGAAAGATTTAACTCTTTTATCTCCTGAAAGGTTACAGCAATTACAGCAATAATAACAAACCACTACCTAGAGATAGTTTCTCTAAATTGACTTCTTGGGTACCTTGTATTAATTTAGATCAAATCAAAAATGAGTATACAGTATTTTCAAAAAGTTATAAAGAACTTATATCTGGGGACAATATACCATTAATGTTACATAAAAAATGTCCTAGTGAATCAAATTCTGAAAGCGATTCTTATTCTAGTGATGACGAAACTGAACAAAATAAATCTGTAAAAGAAGTAATTGGAATTGATAAAATCCTATATATTTTATCAACTTATGATTTACAAGCAGCATTTCCAAATCTTCATATAGCATTTAAAGCATTAGGAACATTACCAGTGTCATCATCGTCAGCTGAAAGATCTTTTTCTAAGGTAAAATTAATCTAAGATACAAGAAATTAATTGTTTATATTATATACTTTAAATATAATAACTTTCTAGGTGAAGATAATTAAGTCAAGGTTGCGTTCAACTATGTGCCAAGATCGACTTGAAAGCTTAATGTTTTTAAGTTGTGAAAGAGATGTATCCATTAATAATGAAGATACAATTAATGCTTTTGGACATTCATCAGAAGTACTTAAAAAAGCATTAATTTTCAAATGATTAATAACTGTACAATATAATACAATATGTTTATAAAAATTAATTTATTATAGATTTTATCTTAACCATATATTTATAGTATATTACTCGTATTGATTTAAATACTTGGACACAACTTTAAAAATTATTCCTAAAAATATCTTATTAAGTTTTTTATACGAAGTTACCATATTATTTTTAACGGTGGTGGTGGTACCTAGTAAAAATAAAAATGCATTGGGCCTCACACATAAAAAATGTTCTACACGCCACTGGTGCGAAGAATTGGTTAACAATGAGAAAATATAATTAAATAGATCAATGCTCAACTACCTTAGGTACATAGTGTACCTAGTGGCTGATATATTAAATCGTACAAGGTAATTATAAATAACAATTATGTTTACCAGAAATTACGATTTGTTATTGTCGGTCCGAGTCGTGGAATACGTACCTGACGCAAGATGAATTAATCGATGGATAAGGAAACGTAATAGTAGTATTTGGGGAACCAAGGTCCAAGGAAGTATAATAATAATGGTTTATAATGGTCTAGCATTAAGTTATTATTGATAAGTATTAAATTTAGAAAAAAAAACAATTCATGTAATATTTTCCAAAATAAAACTTTTATTTTCGCAAAAACACTAGGTACATTGTACATAAGTATTGTGGAATGAACATGCAAAATAGAAGTATATATATATATAAGGGTATACCCTTCTAATTAGTGTAATACAATATTAATAATAGAAACTATAAATTGCAAAACATCTCTGTCAGTCTAAAAAAAAACGATAGTTATATAAATATATAATAGTTAAAACTTCTGACTCGTAAGTATATAATGAGGTAAGTGGTATAAATCATCATTGTGTGCCGTGTGCCGTGCGCGTTTTGGATTAGTCGACTTCGTCCACGGTTGGACCACCACCTCCGGGGAATCCACCGGCACCACCACCGCCTGGCGGCATTTGCGGTCCGCCACCGTGCAGCTTGATCATCACGGCCGAGCAGCTCTTCTCGATCTCCTTCAGCTTGTGCTCGTACTCTTCCTTGTCCGCCAGCTGATTGCAGTCCAACCACTGGACGACGGCGTCGCAGTCCTGCCTGCAGGCGTTCTTCTCGGCCTCGGACAATTTGCCGCTGGCCGCCTCGTCCAACGCCTGTTTCACGTTGAACACGTAGCTCTCCAGCCGGTTCTTGGCCGCGATCCGCTCCTTCTGCCGCTCGTCCTGTTCCTTGTACATCTCCGCCTCGCTGAGCATGCGGTCGATCTCGGCCTGGGACAGGCGTCCCTTGTCGTTCTTGATGACGATGTTCTTGGATCGGCCAGAACTGCTGTCCTTGGCCGACACGTTCAGTATGCCGTTGGCGTCCAGGTCGAACGTGACCTCGATCTTGGGCACGCCGCGCGGAGCCGGCGGTATGCCCGTCAGATCGAACGTGCCCAGCAGGTTGTTGTCCTTGGTCATGGCCCGCTCGCCCTCGAACACCTGTACGGTGACGGCCGGCTGGTTGTCCGCGTACGTGGTGAACGTCTGCGTCTGCTTGCACGGTATGGTGGAGTTGCGCTCGACGATCTTGGTCATGACGCCGCCCGCGGTCTCGATGCCCAGCGACAGGGGCGCGACGTCCACGAGCAGCACGTCCTGGATGGCCGAGCTGGTGTCGCCGCTCAGTATGGCCGCCTGCACGGCGGCGCCGTACGCGACCGCCTCGTCCGGGTTGATGGACAGGTTGAGCGGCTTGCCGCCGAAGAAGTTCTGCAACAGGCTCTGGATCTTGGGTATCCTGGTGGAGCCGCCCACCAGCACCACGTCGTGCACCGAGCCCTTGTCCAGCTTGGCGTCGGCCAGGGCCTTCTCGACCGGCTGCAGCGTGGCCCGGAACAGATCGGCGCACATCTCCTCGAACCGGGCGCGGGACACGCGCGTGTAGAAGTCGACGCCGTCCAGCAGCGCGTCGATCTCGACGGTCGCCTCGGAGCTGGACGACAACGTGCGCTTGGCCCGTTCCGCGGCCGTGCGCAGGCGCCGGAGCGCACGTGGGTTGCCGCGCACGTCGCGCTTGTACTTGCGGAGGAACTCGTCGGCCAGATGCGAGACCAGCCGGCTGTCGAAGTCCTCGCCGCCCAGGTGCGTGTCGCCCGCTGTCGACTTGACCTCGAATATCGAGCCCTGGTCGATCTGCAGCACGGACACGTCGAACGTGCCGCCGCCCAGGTCGAAGATCAGCACGTTCTTCTCGCCTTTCAGATGCTTGTCCAGCCCGTACGCCAGCGCCGCGGCCGTCGGCTCGTTGATGATGCGCATCACGTGCAGACCGGCGATCGCGCCCGCGTCCTTGGTGGCCTGCCGCTGCGAGTCGTTGAAGTACGCCGGCACCGTGATCACCGCGTCCGTGACCGCGCGCCCCAGGTACGCCTCCGCGATCTCCTTCATCTTGCCCAGTACCATCGAGCTGATCTCCTCGGGCGCGAACGTCTTGCTGTCGCCGCGGTGCGTCACGCTGATCCGCGGCTTGCCCCCGTCGTTGGTCACCTCGAACGGCCAGTGCTTCATGTCCGCCTGCGTCTTCTCGTCGTCGAACCGCCGGCCGATCAGCCGCTTCGCGTCGAACACCGTGTTCTTGGGGTTCATCGCCACCTGGTTCTTGGCCGCGTCCCCGATCAACCGCTCCGTGTCCGTGAACGCCACGTAACTGGGGGTGGTCCGGTTCCCCTGGTCGTTGGCGATGATCTCCACCTTGCCGTTCTGCCACACTCCCACGCACGAGTACGTGGTCCCGAGATCGATGCCGATCGCTGTTTTAGCCGCCATATCGTTCACCGCTACGAATCAACTCGTCGATCGCGGTGCAATCGTTTCGAAAAAGATTAATTTTTCGAAATCCGACGGGCACTGTTACTGGAGTACACGTGACGCTCGTTTGACGAAAATTCGTAAAAGCGCAAATGATTACGTTCACAACGATTTCGATAAAGCGCACGTCGAGCGTACGTCACGCGATCGCAACGTTCGTGTCTAAAATGTTGCCCAGCGGCGCGCCGTCCGCGTTTATATAGGCCGGAAAATACTCGAGAAGGTTCCCGAACGCCCGCCCCTCACCCCTACTCAACTCCCTCGTCATTGTTTACTACTGCGTCGTTCTCGGGTCTAGAACGTTCGAGTGCCGCAGCACACGTCACCCCCGAACCCACCCACCCACCGACCGTTCACGGTTCCGCTTTTCCATCCGTTGTTTACGTTTTGTTTGTCTTGAAAGTGTACGGCGGCGCGCGGGAGCCGTGTTTACGATAATATTATTGTCATCGCGACAACAACACAGTGGCGTAGCTACACACTTTTTTCTGGGTAGGCCCAATATTTTAATGTAAGGATTACCAATGAATATTTTTATAAAATAAAAAAGTATCAGAATACCGTATGTTATACGTTTATTATAGGCATATTACACTGCAACAACACTTGTGCTGCGGCTACGTGCAGAGAAACGGCCAATTAAAAAGAAACGAAAAAAAAAACCCACTTTCGAACGCACTTATCCCCATTATATACTATACCAAGTGGCGTTTCCTGGGGTGTTGAAATGTCAAGTAATCTTGAGTAATTTATCTGAATTATCTTAAGTAATATAACAATAAAATACATTCGGTTTAATTGTTCGTGTCCAGTTAATGGTTTTAAAATTTTCAAATAATATTATTTTTTATACAATATGTACCACGAATTTTTTTAACGTGATATGTAACTGATCAGCTCTCCCCTCCCAGAAAAAATTGCTGAATATGCCGTTGATAGGATACGTCTTACATCCTCACCACATTCGTCCAAGCTTACCCCTAATTCTATTCCCTACTAATACATATTATGATGTCCTCGACCCCACGAGGAAAAAAATTGCTACTTTAATCATTGAATTCGTAATTGTCATTCCCTTCTCCCTGGCAGATAACGTGTTTTTTCATTTCTATCTCTCCTAGGTTATCGTTTACATCACCCCTGGACTAACGTAATTTGTTTACGTTCAAACCGTAAATCTGCAATTGGTTACAAATTATAATCCAGAACGTTCGCGAGTCGTACAGAAAACATGCGAATCCCCCTTCCACCGACCACTACCCGATACCGTGTTTACCGACCGTTCGTCACCCGCGTTTGTTTACGTTTTGTGCGGCGGTCGTGTTTGCGATGTGATTATAATGCCTACTGCGTAGTACTGCGTTGTATACTCACTGTAGATACGCGGAGGCCATAGATTTTTAATTTTATTTTTAATTATGTATTGATTTATTACCAAATTTACGTACGCAGCCAACTCTCAATTTTTAATCAGAAATCTTTACATCATTTTTTACCGTTTTCCCCCCTCTCTCCATTGACGTTTAGTCTTGTGCCGGCGTCCTTAATGTCCTTATAATACAATATTGTGGGTCGTAGTATATGTACCTACCAACACGACAGTTTTCAATCATAATGGCTGCATAAATGTTAAATTTTGATTGGAAATGTAATATTTACATTTGAACATATTTATACGACCATAATTTAACATATGGTTTATCCACACTTTAATTGAAATATATTATTGACAGTGGCGCAACAAGCGGGGGTGTTAGGTGGTACTTACACCAGGGCACCCGACATTTTAGGGGCACCATTTGATGCCTGTGTTTTCGGTATTTATATTATTATAACATAAATTATCAAGATTTGAATAAGGTAGTATGTGGTAATAAATATGAATGAAGGTATTTCTTGTAAGTCGTAAAAATTACGAAAATAGATTTTTCATTCCGCGGAATATTCATTTAGTTGGTTCATATGAATCATATGATATTATATAATATAGTCGTATAAATCGGTTAGCAGTCAGTGGGTAATGGTTGAGGACTAAATTGAGATTGATAATAGTGGTTTGATTACGGAGTTGTGGTCAGTACGGCAGTGTTACAAACTACGCGCGAAGACACTAATAGACGGAAAATAATTAGTATAACATCTAAAATTAGAACAAAAATAGTAATTTTTGTAATATGATCAGTTATCACGGATGAAGGACGACGGAATCGAGGGAACATTTGTAATTTTCTTGGAACAATTGGTACCTACTTTATGTATACTATACAAAAGCTACCTATATTTGATGTTTTTAAGTCAGTGCAGTTGCCAATTGAATTTCTATTTAAAGCCTGTGTCTAGTATTGAACAGTTTAAGTTTTTATTAATATTTAATTATTTTAATTCAATTGATTGAACTACATTCCATTAAAAAAAAATGTCATCAAATCAATCAAATAGAAAGCAGTTAAGTGGTTGTGCAAAACGTAAATTAAAACAAATTAATGATGAGCAAGTAAATAAAATAAGAGGATCTATGGATCAATTCATAAAAAAAAACCAAAATCTGAAATCGGTAGGTATAAAAACAATAATAATATTATAAAACTGTGGACCATAATTTTGTGGTACTCTATATTAAATACATTTACCACTATTTATATAATAATTTTAGTTAGTAACTCTGGTCCGAATAATGTTGAAAATAGTGACATAATTATAAATGAAATATTGGATTCAGCCGCCTCAGATGTAAGAGATATTTCAGTAGATGCACCCAATACAGGTACTTACAACTTAATATTAATTAATGCTATAAGTAAGATTGTATGATATATTATTATTGTATATTAAATTGTATAATATATTATTAGTATGTTTAGTAATGTTTTATATCTGTCAACAATTAATTGATAAAACAGTTACAAATATTATTTATCTAAAAGAAATTAAATGGGCATACACTTAGTTAAATTAATAACCATTTTTTTTTTAAAAAAATCTACTTCTGCATTTTTTATTCTGCATTTGATTATTATTATTTATGTTACAAAAGTGTAGCTACAATATAAAACAAATTTATGAATCATATAAAAAAAAAAATTGAACTTTAAAAACCACAAATTATTAATTGTGTTTTCATAATCTTAGGTAAATTTGAGCAATATGAGTATCCATCTGATATATGTCACTTTGATGAAAACATGCACTGCAGTATTAAGAGATTTATAATATCTAGTGGACCATGTAGGCCAGACATTGATTTTCCTTACAGAAAATATGAAGACGGAAAATGTTTTCGATTCTCAACTAATTTTTATACAATGAAATTAAAATCTGGCATAAATGTTCCACGGTTTTGGTTGTGTTATTCTGTCGGATGGAATGTCGCTTATTGTGAAACATGTTGGTTGTTCGCTAATCGTCAATATTCCTACTACCAGGATTCCTGGATCAAAGGGTTTAATGATTGGCGACATCTAGCATCAAAAATTGAAAAACACGAATCATCAAATCAACATATCGAAGCTAGGAAAATTCGCTCCAATTGGGAAACAAATAAAACTATAGACAAAAGTATAGAACATCAATATGCTACTGAAATAGTCTACTGGCAGAATGTATTAAAGAGAATCATAAAAATTATTTTATCATTAACTGCTGGAAATACAGCTCTTAGAGGACATGAACATAAAGATAGCCAAGGAAAATTATCAAGTCCAGGTAAGCTTTTATGTATGGTATTTTATTTTAAATAATAAAAAGAACCAAGAACTTTGATAGATTTCCTGTTTGTATAAATTTCAAATTGTTTATAATATATGTTATGTATAAGTAATCATTTTAGTAAATAATAACTTTGTATTGTCTAGGCAACTTTCTACAAATGGTTTATCTTTTGGCAGAATTTGATCCTATTATGAGTGATCTTTTAAATGATGAGAAAAAGAAAATCAAATACCTCAGTTGGAAAATACAAAACGAATTGATTGATTTACTGGCTTCGAGCACAAAAAAATTGCTATGTGAAGATATCAAAAAATCTCATTGGTTTTCAATTATTATGGATTCTACTTTGGATATCACTAAAATTGACCAAGTTAGCATAGTGATTCGTTATGTAAAACTTGATTATGAAACAAGAAACTTGACAATTGAAGAATCATTTTTGGGTTTTTTTTGTATTCAGCAACATGGAGCCATCAATTATGAACAATTAATTACAAATGTTTTAATGGAGTTAGGGCTAGATATCAATATGTGTAGAGGACAAGGTTATGACGGGGCAGCTGTAATGAAAGGATTTTACTCTGGCTTGCAAAAAAGAATTAAAGATAAAGTTCCAACTGCATCTTATGTACACTGTTGTGCGCATAATCTTAACTTAATAATATCAGATGCTGCAAAGAGTAACCAAAAAGTGTTAATGTTTTTTGAAACTGTTCAGGCTGTATTTAATTTTTTAGTTCAAGGTGGGCAACTTTAGCTTTTGGTGAAGTAGATGCAAATAAAATTAAGCAAAGAGTCCTAAAAAAAGTATGCCCCACTCGCTGGGAATCGCGACACGTGTCTATTTATGCCTTAAAAGTGAGATTTATTGATGTTTTGAAATCCTTAAGCAATATTTCCTTAACAAGTCAGAAAAAAGAAGAAAGAAATATTGCAAATGTTCTAAAAAAAAAATTAGAAAAAATTGAATTTGTTTTGTTGTTATGCTTATGGGAAAAAATATTAAGACCATTATATGGAGTATCACAGTCTCTTCAACGTAAAAATACTAATTTACATAATGCTTGCCAAAACTTACAAGAGGCTAATTGTATTATTCAAAATTTAAGAAACCAGTATGATGATTTAATATTAACAAGTCATAATATGTGTGATAAATGGGGAATTTCAAAAGATTACCACGAAGTTCGTTCTAAATTCGCTATTAAACATTTTGAAGAAGTCGACGGTGATAGAAGATTGAATGTTACGGAAGAGAATTTAAAAGTTCGAGTTTTTTTACCAGTAATTGATACAGTTATTTTTCAGCTTTCTAATAGATTTCAAGGATTAAAAGTAATAACTGAAAACTTTGATTTTTTACAACCAAGTACATTAGTTAATTTATCTGAAGATGACTTAATAAAAGCTTCGTATGATTTTACGCAATTATACAAAGATGATATAAGCACAGATTTAACCCGGCAGTTACTGTCAATAAGACAATTAATTAATATTTTTGAAGTTAAAAGTATCGAACAATTGACAATATATATTTTAAAAAATGACTATAGTGCATCGTATAGTGATATTTTAAGTGCAACCTTAATTTATCTCACATTACCTGTAACAGTTGCATCAGCGGAAAGATCGTTTTCTAAACTGAAACTTATTAAAAATTATTTAAGAAATTCAATGAATCAAGAGCGAATATCAAACATTGCCATTTTGAACATTGAAAAAAATAAAACTAAACAGTTAAATATAAACAAAATAATAGAAAATTTTGCAAACTTAAAAGTTAGAAAAATTAAGTTTTGTTAACATGTACATGTTTAATTTTTTTTTTATGAATTAAAGAACCTATCTACCTATGATATAATTTGTATAATTTATATATACATATTTTTTTTTTATCTATAGTCTATAATATAATATATAAAGAAAAAAATATATTGTAGGGCACCAAGTAATTTTTGTTACTAGGGCACCATAAGGTCTAGTTGCGCCACTGATTATTGACATTTAGTATAGATTGAAAAATTAACAGTTAAAATTTTACTTAAATAATTAGAAAACGTTAAAAACCAATGTTGATTAAATGTAAAGATATAAATACAAATACAACATGAAAATTGCAACCAAACTTAAATCTAAAAAAATAATGATAGGAATGGATAAAATTCAATAAAAATATATGAACATTCATTCTCAAAAAATAATATTTATTTTATTATTAATATTTATTATGTTACGAAATTACGAATTTATTGTTGATACGTGAAAACACACGTATGTACATACGTAAAAGTTACAACATAATATTATTACCCGCAATAATCTATTTATCTAAATAATTGTAATTTTGTGTGGCACTGTTGAGTTGAGTCGACTTTATCGTTTATAGTATCGCGTATAGCCTCGTCGAGTTTTCGAGTTGTTTTCGTAGATTTATTTAATTTAGTTTTGTTTACTCCACAAAAATATAATTGAGAATACAAGAGAAGTACTGTACTTTAATATTTTTTATAAGATACATTTTTCATAATAAAGTGTTTTTAAAAAGTTTAAAATTCAAAATTGTGTTTTTATTGATTTTAAATAAATTTTTAAAGTTTTTTAGGGCATTTTTTTATATTAAGCATTTTTTAAGGCCATTTTTCTTATTTGTATGGCATTAATGTCCGTTCCCTACTTATTACCTACTGTCTACTGATGTCAAATTCACAGTTATACATTGTAGAAATCAATATAAACTATTAGAATGCACTTTAAAGTACACACGGGTGAAAGACCATTATGAATGTGACATGTGTGGAAAAACGTTTGCTGCAACATCCAATTTGAGTAGTCAGTAAAGAACGCATACTAGTGAAAGACCATACGAATGTGGTATTTGTAGTAAAACATTTGTTGAAAAAAAGACTAAGTGATCACCGCAGAACGCACACTGGCACATTGGTGAAAGACCTTATATATGTGATGTTTGCGGTACATTTACCCAAAAAACCACATTGTCTGTACATTATAGGACGCACACCGATGAAAAACCATACAAATGCGGAAAATGAAATAATAAATATAATCGCTGAACATAGAATATTATTTTTTATGAGACTATAAACAATGTTATACCTATTCAATAAAGTATTTTTTGAAATCAAAAATGATTTCGTTTTGAATGATGATCTCGTTGAGAACCCGGTGAATACATTTGTATATTTTTTAAATATATTATTATATTGTTTAAGTGTATTATTATTGAAGATGGTTTATAAATACGAATAAGTAATAAATAAATACAACAATGTATCACTGAAAAAGTAGATATTTAATATTAGGAAAATTATTCAATTACAATATACCTAATGTTGTATTAAAATGTTTTAATAAATTAATACAACTAGAATAAAATATCGTATTAATGCTATAACCATAACTCATAAGTCATAACGCTTAATCATTTTAGGACCAACTTCAAACAAATATAATTTATAAAATATTACTATTACTTTTCAAATAATGTAAAATATTTAACATAGCAAATTGGTACCACGTTCATTGGAACAATAACGTGTACAATTTGCAACTACTCATATACATATCTTATTGAGTAGGCTATGCCGCTATGGTGCAGAAACAAATCGATTGATCGTTAATTAACTAGTGGTGGATTTGAGGGGGTAGTGACGTGCTCCCACCCCAAGGACTTTTTTGTCGTTACTTGAACTAAAGCACTATATGTCATTCTCATTCATAAGTCATAAGTCATAACTATAATTTCGAACTGAATTTATTAAATTAATATTGTTGGTATGTTTATTGGTAACTATGGTATCAATTCGCCCCCTCCAATGAACTTCAAATCCGCTACTGGAATAAACACAACGCAGTTATAGTAACACCTTCATGCCACTAGCCACTAGGTATTATATTTTATAAGTTATTAGTTATTACTAGACCGCGGATTATATGCAGTGAAAATACTCTATTATATGCATGCAAATATGCAGCATAAAATACAGAAATATGCATAGACTATGTTAAAATATGCACTAAGAATTAAATTTAAAAAAAATACGAAAAAACGATGATGAAATTTATTAACAAAAAATAATGATTATAATTTATAATTAATAATTATTAATTATTATGTTACATTTATGTGTATTTATTTAGAACTGTAGTTCTTGTAGCAGTATATTACTAGATGTTGCTCCAAGTGGTCCATTGTAAAACTATGGCGCTTGTCATCCAAAATAAGTTTAAATTCAGATAATGACCGTTCAACATCACAGGACGTCACAGTATTTAAACTTAGAAGGCATGTTACTCGTTATTGTATTGGGAAGTACAGTACTTGTGTAAGCGTCGATCATACTTAGGGAACCATAGCCGAGATTTTTGTTCAGTTATCGAGTAATCTTTGTTTTGATTTTTTCTGAAAATACGTCGGGTAGTTCAGATGCTGTTGTCAATAATTCCTACATAACTTTTAATGAATTGTGTAGTAGCAAATTTCTTGCTCTAGACTTGTAATTAGTTCTGGTATTTTAGAAAAATGTGTATAAATCAGATTTAAATCATGTTGTTTTGACGAGGTTTCAAATGCTTCCTTGGCATGTCTATATAGTATGTGTTTTAACACATATAATCGTGTTTTTTGTATAAAAATACGATTATATGCCATTCACATCCCGAATCAATGAAATATGCATACTTGGTAAAAAAAGGCGATTATATGCAATTGCATATGATGCTATGCAAATGCATATAATCCGCGGTCTAGTTATTACTTATTAGTTATTACTTTATTAGTATTATTAATTTTAAATATTATAAGTCCAAAGTGGGCTCTATTTCTTTATTTCGAATAAGTAGTCATAATAAGAGTATTTATGTTCCACGCTTAGTTATGGCCTTATGAAGACAAGGGACAAGAAATGGAAAGTATATGTACGTTGACCATATTTTTTGTAATGGTATGTAAATATGTATTAAGGGGGTTGGAAGCGCATAAATTTTTCGTCAAAACGACCTAAACGCCTGACAAAAATTTAGGTACTTCCCGTTGTATGATTTTGAAAATTTAAAGATTTTTAAAATCCTTAAAAACCTTACTTTGTATCGGTCGAAACACATTTTTCATATTGAATATTGTTACTTAATTAATTACAATTGAAAATTGACAAATTAATAAAAATTGTAAATTGTTTTTTGTATGAATATCTTGATAAAATTGAAAAATTACTCCGACCGATACAAAGTAAACTTGTCTATAAATCTAAGCCTAACTTTTTTTTTTAAATCGGATGGTTGGAAGTACCTTAATTTTTGTCAGGCGTATAGCTCTTTTGGCTATGAATATTTGATCTAATAATGTAATATTTGTTTATGTGCATGCGCGTGCGTACGATGTCTACTATATGTATCGCCGGCGCAAGGCGCGGAATATCCGCGGTAATTGCTTCCGATAAGATAACGGATTTAGTGGAATGACGATTGTAAATTCTTTTTCTCTTTTTGGTTGAAAAACTAATTTTGTTTTGTATTCATACTTCATAGTTCATACACGAGACAGACACGAACGTAAATTATTTTTATAATAAATTTTTTTCTTTATTGTGACAAATGCCTCGGCAACTATGGGCCATTGGCTACAAAATTATAATAAATTATTTCCCCATTTAGCCTTCAATAGCCAATAGACTTAGTTAGTTTTTAAAGTTTGACATATATACTTTTGTATAGTATATATTGTCATACTGTATTGTTCCTGTGTAATATCATACAAATATCTAAAAATGGACAAAAATTATCGTTATGGAAATAAACGCATGCCATATTTATGTAAAAAAAAAAGAAATAAAGGCAATATATCAGCGTTCCGTAAATCAATAAATGAACAAGTAATTAGAAAATTATTGATTCAAGATTTGATCAGGGGTTACCAATAAGGTCTGGCATTTTGGATGAGCAAGTATAAGATACGGAAGATATTATAAATTATTTGTAATAATTATAATATCTATATTTTGTAATGTTATTTGAATATATTTGTACTTTTTTTGTATTTTTATTGTATCCTCAGATCCTCTTACTATTTTAGTGTTTATCATTATTAATTAAGTTCCTACCAATAACTAAGAGTACAATTAATTACACCTAGACCAAAATGTCACTTATAAATATTCCTCAATTATTTTTTTATTTTTACAATTTTACTATTATCGTTGAATAACCTGTATCACGATTTATAGGACGGTTATCTGAAATTATTCTGTGGTCTCAACACTTCTATTAATTATGGTATCTAATATCTAATAGCCGTTAATCTGACTACTCGGAATCTATAATCGTTATCGCCGGGCCTCTGCGCCCGACAAGTCAACACTAATACCATTGATTAAATATACTATTATGTACATTTAATCAATGCTAATACTAATGATCGTTTTCTACGCACACATGCATACGGCTCGCACGCACGCACTTATAAAATCTGTGTATTATTGCCTATTCTGAACCCCTAGGGCTAGGAGAGTTTGATAGGGGTAGTAGATCGTGGTTGGATATAATGGCCAAAATTAGATTTAGAATTTTCTAGGAAGTTCTTCCATGTTCAAGAATAAGGAATGGAACAATCTAGAATCTAGATTCTAGAATAATCAGTAATCGGTATTTGTAAATACTAAATACTATTTTTACTAAAAATAGAAATATTCTAGAAATTTCGATTCTCGAAGCCCGAAGGTATATAAGGGAAAATTCGGCACTAGTGCACTGTGCACGACATGTCGACTTACTAATCAGTTTTGATTTTAAGTGCTTTTGATTTATAGGCGTATATTTAAAGTAAGGTCTCCTATTCATTTTATTATTAATTTATTTTATTCACAGTAAGTTACATTTATTTACCGAGTGTTATAAACCATTGGAAAGCTTGAAATAACTTGAAAATAACTATTTTGCACTTAATTCAATAAAGTACGCAATTTTTTATTTTTATTTTTATTTAATCTACAGCAACCATTATTCTACTTACAAAAGGAAGTGTCAGAGTTCCAACTCATCCCACCACACCCCATGACCAATTTTTTAAAATGGGTAACTCTTAGAGCTTTTAATACAAAGAAACCATTCTTTCACTGTTAAAATAGGACTCGGTAAGGATTACCAACCCCATATCAACCCCTCCAAAAATCTGCTCTTAACTGAAAAAACTAACACCTAGAAATGGTTTATCATTACATTTTTAATCTGTATCATTCAATCGGTATATTTTTAAACAATTGCATAAATAATGACAGAGCTAAAAAACCCAATCCCATCCCTAATTTAAAAAAATCGTAGCTCATAGGGATTTTTACATAAAATTACCATAATTGCGCTGTTAGACAGTTCATCAACTCCTAAATATAAAACTGTTCTCAAACCAACCCTTGCACAAATCAAGTTCCACTTACAATATTTAATTTAATAATTATTATAATACCTATCTAAATTTAAAAAGATCCATAATTTTGTATTTTAATTAAACAACATTTTTTTACATACAGTTTTTCCTTTCTCCTGAACAATGTCAAAATTGTGGATTACGTCTTTTCTACAAAACCCCACAAATATATATATGATGATGTACATACACATTTTTTAATCTTAAACCGAAACTTAAAAGGAGATTTTGCACCTGCTGGAATCACGGCAATGGTTGGCGCCAAGGCCGTGTCTAGGAACATTCCGTCTTGGAGCAATAAAAGAAACCGTCCATTAAAAAATAAGAACCATTATTGTAAAAATAAAAAACAACTGTTACGTTAAAACGATAAATAAACCATGAATATGGTATTAAAAGACTATTTAAAATTATTAATTTTTATTTTAAAATGTATGAAGTAAGTAAACAAATTTATTTATACTATATTAGGATAAAAATGAAAATTTTTAAAGATCAGCCTGATAGTCTCCCTTCTAAAACCTCCCCCCCCTCTTAAATACGGCCCTAATTTGTGCAAGGAATCCCAGTCAGCCCGAGCCCACTCTTAAGGTCGTAAACTCACAACTATTTCGTTTATACTGTGTGTCACGTGAAATGTATAGTATTCTATTTAATCTATTTAGTACCTATTTAATACGACCACTCAATGGCACTCATTAATTAATTCACTAATATTATTCATTAACACGCTACACGTCTCCTGCGGGTTGCGAAGACTTTCTTTTTATTTCCAAACAATTTTACCTGTCGGCCGACACTTTGGAACGAACTAAAAGATAATACAGTCTACAATTATTGTGAATAATAATAATAATAATAATAGTAATAATAATAATATATCTGTGATAGTATTGTCTTATCATGTTTTGGTCTGTGACCCGTGGATTCTCTGTGTTCAACTCTTTCAACACTCGATAGGCAACAACGTGCTTCACGTCCGATTTATTTATTATTACACTCCGTGGGCCTATAAAATAGTTTTTTCAATATTGTAATCTGTGTTAATGGTGTGTTTTGATAGTTTTAAATCATTTAGTTGCACTTCGAGACAGCGGTCCGCAGTAATATCACGTTAACTTACTGATGTGGACAGTTTTAAAAAAATGTTTAATGGCAGTCCGTATTAATTAAACTGACGTCTCATTAAATGTGGTAATGTACTATGCTTCTAGAAGTCTATTAGAAATGAACGGGTACAAGTTTTTCTTGTTCGGCTGTCTGTTTACGTCGATCACTTGGTCACTAAGTCTGTTCATGTACTGGAAACTCAACACCAAGCCAGACAGTTACTCGCAAGTGAAGCTCTATCGACGGGAAAATACTTTTGAGTATGTAAAGAAACAGAAATCTAAGTACTTCAAGAGTCATGTGGACAATAGTGGTTAGTGTGTTCTCTCAAAATGCAATTATTTTTCTAATTTTAAAATGCTATTGTAATAATTATTGCTTCTGTGTTTAGATCTTGAAAATGTAGGAATTATTAAGACTGATGAAGATCTGGTTATCAGAGATAAAGGATACAATGATCATGGTTTTAACGCTTTAGTAAGTCAAAGGTTAGGCAATTATCGCAGTACATTGCCAGATACCAGGCATAAGTTGTAAGTTAGAATTTCATTTGACTTTAATTCCATGAGTAAGGTAGTCATTAAATTATTGAAATATATTTTACTTGTAATAGATGCTCGATGATTCAGTATGATCAAAACTTGCCAACTGCTAGTATTGTTATTTGTTTTTATAATGAACACCCACAAGCTCTTTTTAGGACTATTCAGTCGGTCATTAGACGGTCACCAAAGGAACTGTTACATGAAGTGATATTAATTAACGATTATAGTGATACACGTAAGTAAAATCTAACAGTGACTTATATTATTAATGTGTTTTATTATAATACAATTATTTTAATTTTAGCAAAACTTCACGAAACAGTAGAACAATACTTGAAAGATGAAATGTTACTTAAAATAGTTCATCTAAAAAAGACCAATGAAAGAGAAGGTCTTATTCGAGCAAGATTATTTGGGGCCAACTTAGCTACTGGTCAAGTAAATAAATTGTTTAAATTATTTATTCTTTAATTTGTTGAACTTGTGAAAATTTACAATTTATGTATGTGATATTTTTGTATAAATTATATTTATACTCCATAAGTATTTTAATTTTAATACAAGTCAACATAATATAATATTTATAAACCAATAATATAAAACATTACAATTTGTATGCACAAGTTTTTATAAGAATTTCTCAGTTTGGTAAAAATTAAGATCAATAAATAGAAAAAATAACATTATTGTACTTACATTTTTTTCAATATGATCACAAAAAATAATTATGATATTTCAATAGTATTGGATAATTTTAAAATTCAATTATGTTAATTTTAACAGGTCTTAATATTTCTTGACAGTCATGTTGAAGTAAATGTTGATTGGATTCAACCCCTTTTAACCAGAATACGTGACAATCGCACTCAAATTATTGCACCTATTATTGATATTATTCAACCAGATACATTTGACTATAAAGCATCTCCATTGGTCAGAGGTGGGTTTAATTGGGGATTAAATTTCAAATGGGATAGTTTACCAAAAGGTACTCTAACTACAGATAAAGATTTTGTGAAACCGATCAAGTAATATTCATATTCTGTTAATTATTTTAACATTATTGAACTCAACTTATTATTCTTATTATATAACTATAGGACACCTACAATTGCTGGAGGCCTTTTTGCTATAAATAGAGATTACTTCAATGAAATTGGACAATATGATTCTGGAATGAATATTTGGGGCGGTGAAAATTTGGAACTATCATTTCGAGTAAGAACTAAATGATAGCATGTCTATTCTAAATGATTTATACTGCATGAGTAAGTTATTTATCTTAGACATTTAAGTTAATCTATTTCACATTAAACTGATTAAGTCGTCTTTAAATACAAAAGTCTTATGTCTTATAGGTATGGATGTGTGGAGGTTCTCTTTATATAGAACCATGTTCACGTGTTGGACATGTATTCCGTAAACATCGACCATACTCAGCTCCTAATCACGAAGACACAATGGCAAGAAACTCTTTACGCCTAGCAAATGTTTGGATGGATGATTTTAAAGTAAACTGTTTGTATTATATCCTTCATTTTATTGTTAATGATTTTACAAATGTTATCTCACAGAAATTCTTCATAAGTAAACGAATGGACCTACTCCGTTTAGACTATGGTGATGTATCTGAAAGAAAAGCATTACGTACCAAGTTAGGGTGCAACAATTTTGATTGGTACTTGGAAAATGTATATCCTGAAATGTTACTACCAACAGATGAAGCTGATCAGCTGAGTAAGAAGTTAGAAAATGTTGAAAAACCAGTTTTTCAACCATGGAATAAACGTGTTCGAAACTACACAACAAAATTTTTGGTAAATACTGTGCATAAATAATTGATGGTTAGAACATAATAAATATTATTGTATTTATATTTTAGATTAACTTAAGCAGCACAAATTTGTGTATTCATCCTAGTAAAGGACATCAGACTAAACACAGTGGGCTTGTACTTAGATCTTGTATTCGCAATAAAGAACAAGTTAGTATGATGTAGCTAGATAAATAACTAGTTTTATTATTTGTACAATTGTATTTAATTTTAGATATGGTATGAAACTGATAAAGAAGAGCTAGTTTTATCAAAACTTTTATGCTTGGACAGTGCTTCAGGCAAACCTATTATAGGAAAGTGCAGTGAAACAGGAAGCTCACAACGTTGGAAACACTCAGATGATGTAAGGATAGAAATTATTATTTAAAAATAAAACATACTAAAACTATTAACAAGTCTGTAAAACTAAGTAGAGAAAAACATTAATTATTTTTGCAACTGGTTGTTTTTGAAATTAAAGTGCTATAAAAAAAATAAAATGTACTGTACTTATTGTTATGATTTGAGTTTTGGTACCATTTAATCAAGATCATACATGGGAGTGGTCTGAAATTTTTCAGCCTGTACAATAATATTAATTTTGGTGCGTAGTCGCACATGAAGAATATTTCTTTTTTAGAATATTTAATTATATGTTAATTAATAAGATAGTGTGACGTCACACATATGCACTTACTAAAATGGATAGATTGTATCCTAGAGTTTTTTGGTATAATAATTGTGAGCATTTTATATATTTTCTATGAAGTAAAACTATGTGTACTCAATGATCATGTAAAAATTTGTTTTTAAATATGTCTTAATTTTATATTTACTTTCATATTTAAGACATTTTAATATGATTCTACTTAGTCCTTATAAAGATTTGCAATTAGAAAAATATTATTAGTAAATACATCCAATTTAAAATTAGAATTAGAATTTAGATATCAAAATATAAAATTAAAAATGTGTCGATGGATTTATATAAAGTTGAAAGTTACTTATTTTTGATTTCATAACTTATACTTTCAAACTATGTTTAGAAAAAGTAATAATCTTAATTAAATTGTTCTAAAAATTGTTATGTCTTGAATTTATTATGACCAATATTCGCTGGGCAAATAGTAATTTCTTCTTAGAGGCCATTGAGGCCAATAAATATTATTTCAATTGACAGATTTTTTTTTTCAATTTTTTTAGAAAGATACAGCATTGTATAATTTAGCTGCAGGGACATGTCTAAGTGCTAATGAGAAGAGGATAAATGGAGAAGTTGTAATGAATATTTGCAATAAAGAAGATTCATTCAACAAATGGAATTTAATTGTTGTATAACGCATTCATATCATGGAAAATTTATTGTTTATTTTAATTAACACACACACAGTATTACCTAACCTTTGATCGATCTGAATAGCCATAATTAAACAAACAAAAATGATCAAATTTATAATTATATTTTTGTAATCTCAAATGTGTATTTTATTATAAATTAAATGGTCGTATGCATTCCAACTTTTTGAGTAGTCGATTGTATTAATTATATATAATATCAACCAGTGCTTCTCAATGTTCTTTGTAATGTAACCTCCTTAATTTATTGTAACATTTTTATAGGCCCCCTTAAAGTCCAAGACATGGCATTTTTTCAATAAGAATCGTTAAAATAATAAAGCGGTGTTTTTTTTTACTATAAACTAATATTAAGTTGTTAAACACAAAAATGTCTTGATCTCACAAAAAATACTTACGGACCCACAGTTTGAGAAATTCAACAAATTTATTCTTGTTAACTTTCCTAGCTCCCTACTTGTTTTCACTGATGGCTCCGTGTCTGCAAATTCAGCTGGGTTTTCCTTTTTTATTCCTACGCTCAATATTTCATTTTCTAATAAACTAAACTCTCTTGCTTCGTCTTTTACTACTGAATGTTACGCCATAATTAATTCCCTTCAATTTATTTTTGTCTTGACTTCAACAATTTTCTGATCGTTTCAGATTCACAATCATGTCTACAGGCTATTTCCTCAGATTTGATTAATTCATGTCTATCCCCTCAATCATCATCAAATCCTTAGTATACCATCTCAGCCTCGAGAATAAATTAATTAATTTTTTATGGGTCCCTAGTCATGTGGGTATCGCGGGATATGTCTGCCTGTAAAATACCTGCTTCCGACCTTCTCCTTATTCACCGCAAAATCTTATATAACGCTTGGCAAAACAAATGGTCCTCTTTACCTTCAAATTATGCCGCTTGGCACAGACATATCGTCCCCACCATCCAAAATCTCTCTGGTTTAAGGATTTAAAGATTTCTAGACTTCAAATCGTCTCATTCACTCACCTTCGAATCGGTCACAATTTACTCCCTCATCATTCCTTCAAACTCTGTCTCAACTCATCTACTCTATGCACCCGGCACCTCGCTGAAACTGTCTGTGACTTCAATCATATTATTTTCCATTGCCACTCTCTCTCTCCTAGTTGACAACTCCTTTTTTCATTCCTATCCACCCTAGGTTATCCCACTCCCGATTCAAATCTTATCCTTAATACTCGCTCTACTCATATCATCAACTCCATCATTACCTTTATCATTTCCGCTGGTTTCTTAATTTGATTTGATAATTTTAAATATCTAATATTGTAAATTTATTGTATATAATTGTATTGCTGTAATGTCCCTGATAATGGCAAAATAAAAAAAAACTCGAAAACTTTAACGACGAGGCTATTGCGATACTAAATGATAAAGTCGACTCAACTCAACAGTGCAGTAAGTTTAATTTTAGCTATTAAATAAGTAGGCAATTTATCTTATATCAAAGCTTATTCATTGTAAATAATAATTAAAATAAAAAATTAAATAAATATTATACTTTGTTATAAAATATATATCGGATTTTAATTTTTAATTTTTTAACTATAGATTTTGAGCAAACGGACGAACTGGACATCACTTAGTACTTTAAGGCGTGAGATTTTTTTTGTGGATTGATATATAGTTTAAATAATAAAAATGTTACAAATTTTATAAGATATAGAGACTAGAATTGCTCTCATATATTCATTTTATTTTTACAATATAAATAGGTACTACAATCTAAATAGTGAATACAATATAAAAAGTATAGCCATGGCTCACAAAACGAAATAAATAATATTTGTATGTCGATATCAATGTTTTAAATAAATTGTAAACCAAATTTACTTTTGTGAGTAAATCAGCAATTTAACAAGATAATATAAACTAATGATTCCATCAATAATGAATGCTAATAAAATCTCTAATCAGATGAAATAGATTGTTGTTTGCGGAAATTTCGTTGCGGTCGGCCTTTGAATTTGTTTAGTTGCTCAGCATTTATGTACCAATACGGTTGTTTCTCTCGTGGATACGATTTAATGATCTCCACCAAATCTTTATCTACGTTGTACTTCGGATCCTTTTCGAAAGCTGCGTATGAATTGTCGTTGCCATTGAATCTGTTGTCGACCTCCGTATTGCCTTCTAAGTATTGTGGTAACACTGCGGGGTAGCTATTGGCAGATGCATAGAATGGCCTTTGAGCACTTACGCAAATTAATAGTGCTGCGAAAATGACAGCCGACTGTAATAGACCCTATGTAAAAAAAAACAATATTTTTTAATGAAAAATAAAAACCATAATAAGAGAAAATATTTGTTTATATTTTGTCAATTTGACGGCGGCTTGAGCCATTCAGTGTAACGGTGACTGGTGAGTGTTGTGGTTTATTTGTAAGGGTTAAAAAGTCACTTAAACCCGGTCGATAAATTGCGCCACAGCCCTTATGCTTGTATCAGAAATAAGAATAACCATATTAAAGTAAGAGTGTAACTAACAATTTATTACATAATTAGTTTGCCGCTGGTTAACAATTATAATTAAGAACAAATTATAATTTATATTTTATAACATTTCTACGACCGTTGAAAGATTATATTTTTCTATGAGTCACGCGACAATAAAATATCCATATGTACTGTAATTTTGGTAACTATATTAAAATACATTTTACTGTAAAAATATTAAAATTCATTTATCTTATAATAAAATATTACGAGTATAACTCTTTTTTTAAGTAGTGTAATTCCAAAATTAAATATCTATAAATTATTTTTCGTGATGTATAAATATTTGGGTATCATAAGTATTAAAGAATGTAGATAATATGTACACTAATATATACTAAGTCTTTGAATATTATTATCCTTGTGAAGTTAAATAAATGTTTTTCTTGAAATGAAAAAGAAGTGTATCTGTAAAGATTTTCCCACAGAATAACAGTTTTAAAATAATCAGAAATTATATTTCAAATAAGTATAAATATTTTTATTCATTTTTGATAAATGTTAAGAAATACATTTTTGAAAATCTGAATAATGATAAATGAATAATGAATTTTGATAAATCTATTAACCTAATAATCACATCTATATAAGTATAACCATGGATTCTCAAAAGTTTTAACCTCAACATTTTAAAATGATGAATAGTTAACAGCAAAATAAATTGTTTTATTAACTTCTATGACACGCACAATCTAATATCTATCTATAATATCTATAATCTATCTATAGTTTAATTATAACATCAAAATTATATTTATTTTATGATCCTTAAACATTTTTGAATTGTTGAGAATTCACACTTCACTGTAACATAATTATTATTAATGAATAATGATTATGGAACGAACTGTTCAAATGTTCAATTTTTTTTACCAAAGATTTCACAGTATTATGCATTAAATTTTAAATTGTATAATTTATTTAAACAAAAAACTTCATGAGGACGACCCACTTTATAGTTTATACTCGTTTATAGTATAGTTTAGTAGTTACTTTAATAATCAGTGTTGTAAAGTTAATAAATAAATATTTAAATCGCTTATATTATGAACGAAATACGACTTAAGTTATAAATGATTAAAAGTTGAGTTTCACGGTAGATATACGTTTGTCGAAAAAAATACTTTTAAGCGTAACAATTACCTGCATTTTCCCGGTATAGATGGTTTTTCAAAATAAAAATAAATAACACAAAAGAGTATTATGCTGTGTAGAAGATCTTCACGAATGGCTCGGCTCGTGTTAGGTAAATTACGGATTGTTCTGATGTCTGTTATGCTGCTGCTGCTAAGTTCGTGGTGCTTCACTGCAGGTTTAGTTGAAAACTGAAATATAATACACACGTTAGTGAATATTTATAGAATCTGTTCCATTGACGGATGGATAGGAGGATCCCCTTCCACTTTTCCCAACTAAACGTGTCCTGTACGCAAGATTGTAATTATTACGTCCGATGTGCCGTACACTTGATGTACACAATTCGATATAATATGTACTTACGATTCGTCATTCATGGCCCAGGACTATCGTACGGTACCCAACCAAATGGTGAACACCATAATATTTATACAGCTACTCACAATATAATAATAGTTTAATTAATACCCACCCACTTGTTGTCTATTTCGGCGTTCGATGATAAGTAATACAAATGTTTCAAGATAGGCGAAAACGGCCTCATACGAATATTATTCCGGTCAACGTTATACGTATACGTTGATCAGGGGTTGAGGGGTGGCCGGGTGTGCAACGTTTTACCTATACGTATACTCATAATCGGCTTACATAAAATACTGCGCTTAAGATTTCATTAAAAATCGCTGTGCATACGTACATTTTTAAAGCACAATGCTGTGCGTACAATTTTCGACCTGCGGTAATGCTAAACTTGTTATAAGCCTTTTGAGTTGTTAAAAAAAAATGTAGGTATGGATCCCTCTTGTCATTCTCGTGAAAATTCAAAATGCATAAATAACATTTTCAGATATTTTAAAGATGGAGAAGAAATGGTTTCTGATCTTCTCGGTCAGTTTTTACTTTTTACCGTTAGGCAATTTCCCCACGTTTCTGTTTAAATGGTTGACCAGTTAGTACCAGTATTCAGTAAGTGAACACCTATAAACATGGATGACACGGTACGATGAATAAATTACACTAATAATTAGCAACAACTAATAACTTGTAAGTTATATCACTAATGTTAATGTTACCGGCTTACAACAATTAAAATGTATATTATTAATTGGTAATTACTAATTACTATCCATTAGAGTTGAACGGATTTTGAAAGGACTAATAGTTCTTTTTAAAAGTTCTAACCTTTGACCATTAAATGGAACCATCAAACAATCCTCGACTGACCATTTAACTGGTTCATTAAATCGTAAAACTAAATAATTAGATAATCATTTCATAAATAGAAATGCGTATTTAGTCAGGTCGTAGGTACCAACAATTACTGATTATTCAACACACATTATGTGATACTGTATGGCAGTATAGTTAAAACTTTTTAAAGCGAACAAAAAGAACGGCTAACGATTGATTGTTCTGCATTCGTCTCGGTGTGTTAATTCGATTTGACAAAATCAGAGTTATATTTTTAGTTTAGATTTTAAAACGATGATAAAAATTGTATATCGAAGTGGTTTTGTCAAAAATGCGTATAAACAATTCATAATACAATGTTTGAATGCCGTTTTCAACGTCTCAAGCATCGACATAAAAGTAATTTATGCAAATATGCATAGAGCCTACGGAAGTTTATGTACAACAAAACATCATGTTTTTCACATATTGATTTGTACTATGTACACTATTCGATTAATGAAAAATTATAAATTTTGTAAATGTGAAAAATAAATACGTCTGAAAGAGCACATGCCCAAAGCCCAATTTTTTACAAAAGTAACTTGATTACATTATCGAAGTATCAATATTTTTTTTTAAATTTATAATACAATAACATAGTTCTTATCGGTAACATATCAAAGCCCATGTTCGAAAATGATCTTCAGCCGGTCGGAGAGGACTTTAATTTCGATTACGTAGGTATACTCATTTATTATTATTCTTAAAACATTAATCGTGGCAAATTAATGATTGCTAATTACAATTTATAGCTCAAATTTAGCTCAAGGCACGCTAGAATACGTCAATTCCTGTACCTGGAATTACCCACTAATTAACTAACATTGGTAAAAGTCTGAAATACGACCACGAGATCAGTTAGTTTAATCATTCAAATGTAATCCGAGTTTTACTCAGCTGTAAATTGGTTTTACCGATGTGCGTCCTTTCACTTACATACCTACGACGTAGAAATATCGGGTAAACCTGCTGTAGCACTCGAGGTATGTACGATATACTTATATACTATCATTGATTAAGTATACAAATCAATGATACTATATACCTACGCTAAATAATATACTGCGACACTGCGTCGATCTTATTAATATATGCGCGCGCTATAAAATTAATTATAATTTGTTGAAATGTTACTGAATACGAATTGTATCTTTTTTCGTACGAAATCATTGAGTTCAGGTCGCGTTAAAATTTATTTTAGTTTTGACGCAGATGCAGCCTGCTGCAGGTATGTCGTATGCATAAAGGATAATTGTATAAATAATAAATATGAACTCAAATATAGTTTGAAAAAAATTATGATAATATGTAATCGGTGCACAAATGACGGTCAGATCGAAACAATCACAATGACTATGTAGCGGTCGAAATATCGTTAGAATATTCGACTGTCTCGAAAACTACTACATACACGATACACCTGTACACTGTGAAGTGTGAGGGTGATGACTGATGAGCGTGAATATCAACCCCCAAGACAAATTTTTTATCCTTTTTTTGTTTCACTTCGATATCTTTTTTTGGTCTTATATATTATAATTACAATTGAAAATTAGGACATTTACTGCCGTCGTTCATGTAATGTGTAAACATAACATTAAACTTAGCATGTTGTATTAAATGAAAATATATATTTTTCTATTATTAAAACCTATGTTTTAACATGTAAGATAGAATCATTTTGTTTTGTAGATCGAGAAAAATATTCATAATATCATCACTCAAGAATAAGAAATAATTGTTCAAACTTTTTTATCAAAACATTCAATTCAATTATAAAAAATATGAAATATTTTTAATCCTCGTGAAGTCGTGTCTGTAAGTCTTATAAAAAAAAAAAATTGAATTTGATTATCTTTATTATCTCAAGAGATATCACAATGGGTAAATCCTCGGCGGAGCACCCTGTATATAAACATAACTACGTATATGGTTCCTGCGATCCTCTGCCCACAGTGAGTTTTTTTTACTAGTTTTGATTTGTTTATGATTTAAACATTACGAGTTTATATGACATTGTGTAAAATGCATAGTATATTTAATATATATAATGTGCATTTTGCATAATTGCATACATATTTTATAATTTGTAAACGTGATGGGTTTTTTTTTTTTTTAATGAAAACACCATTGTTCAAACAAACACGTCATCACATAACATAATATTGTATGTGTGTGCGTGAAGCGTGTGTGTGAAAACGCAAGAGATACCTATAGGTAAGTACATAATATTGATTGTTGACTATTGTCACGAGTATTGATAATAATTTAGTCATATTTATATTAATATTGTACTTCATCAGTTTAACAAGCGCATCGATATTTCCCAGTTTGTGCATTCGTCATACTCCATTGTTACGTTTTTATATGTGCGTTTACTCACAATACGCACTCCGCACTCGTAAACAATAATTGTAGGAACCGAATAGTTACTAGTTAGACTGTATCAGCGACTCGTGGTTCCGGCGTTGAACGTTGAACACATGCAAATTTGCAAAGTAATGATTAATAGTCATATTTTCCTTTAATATGTACCTACCTATTGGCTATCGACTATCGTTAATCATTATCTCAAGAGTATTAATTGATCGTCATCGTTTTTCTTTTTAAATTTATATTATTAAATATTTAAATGTATGATATATTAGAAGCCCTTAGTCATGGTCTATACTGTAATGATATGCAGTATCATTTATATACAAAAATGTTATGATTTAATAAATAACGACTCCTTCGGCACACACACAGAAAACAAGCAATAAAAAGGGACAACAATCTAACGGTTCCCCATTTCAATAACTAGGTCAACCTTCATGGGAAACCGCCCTTTGGTCAAAAGAACCATCCCACCACACAGTCAGATCGCTCTATAAAAGGTCTTCAGACAACCCTTCTCGGGGGCTCTCCGTTGCAAGTCGTCAGTGCGGGCGCACCGACTTCCGGAGATCTCTTTTTACTTTTACGCAAGTATCATTTTTAATAACATTTGATTTCTGTGTGAGTGTCAAAGTGTCCAATTGCAACCCATCAACGACTTTGCACATTCATTTGATCATTTCCTGTAATCCTACACCGTGAGCGGTACGAGTATCAACGGCCGTACAACGAGGCGGAATCAGGTGAGTGATATAATTGTAATAAGCTTGTGAGACCTACAGTCACCTACATCGGCTCTCGGACCTTTGTAACCCCGAGTGCCCTCCTTACAAGAAGGAGGAAGGTAATTTAACCCGGTTCCTTTTACCACCTTATTTTTCCTTTTACTTTTGGGTTATTACAATACTCTATACTCTACACCGTATATATAGAGTACTCTAGTATTCAAAACTGTATAAAACATATTATTAGATAAGATGTAAATAAAATATAACCACAGTCCATACACACACATGGTTAATAGCACATGAATGAGACAAATGTAAACATTGTAAGAATGTATGAGAATATAAACCGATATTTACATAGTTACAACTTACACGAATCACTTCTTCTTATACACATATGAAGAATTAACTACATGTATATAATATAATCGGTTTCAGACTAGTACTGCGAGACCCGCGGAAAATCCTGCTTTAACCTATACTCCATACTCGTATAGTTGTATGTAGGTCCAATAGTCCAAATGTCCAATGTCCATATCTGTGGATATAACAACATTGAAACAGTTTAACTATGTAGGTAGATTATACATTATTATATTATTTTATCTCGTATAGATATATCATATCGATTTTATTAAAAAAATACGAAAGACTTTCAATATTCAAAACGTTAAACTAATAATTTTAAAATAAGGTTGTATTGATTTATACGGGTATGTAAACAAACACCGGAGACTGGTGGGAATTTACTTTTATGTTAAGTCCGGCCTTCGGAAGAGCGCCGTGCGGGTACAGACTTGTCCAACGTCACAGGCGAAATATAATTATATTTCTGAATTTCTCCAGTTTAAACATTGCACACGATTAATTTATCGACTTATCGTATACATTATATGCGCCACACGGTATTCATAATATTATTCCGTATACGTATTATGTTCATAAATGCCCAATCAGTGGCGTGCGGCAAGTGGATATCGGTGAGGACATGCAGTAACTCGAACAAGACGGGTATAGCGAGGAGAGAAACCTGCACCATTGTTATATGTTCTATATCGTTCTACTATATTACATAATTCATTTAAAAATAAGGAGCATGGTGTACGTTGTTAACGAGTGTGATTTTCGAACGTTGGAAAACATAAGTGCATAATATACCCGCCTACATTTTGGGTTAACTTTAATCGATGACAACGCATTGTCGCCGTTGCAATAACAACAGTCGCACATACGTCATATACATATTATTATAACCGCGTATTACAATTTACAATACACCATGTCTCGAATGTTTAATAATTTAAACCTCACTAGACACACACGCACGTGGTCTGTTTTCCGTATAATCATTGATTATGAATGTACTATTTTTTTTTTTTTTTTGAAAAATTCATTTATTATAATAAATTATACATAGCTCAAAAAAGAGCAAATTTACAATTTATAATATAATAATAATAATAAGATGAATCTATCTACCACCTGTAAGCAAGCTTGTGGTGATGGTAGAGAGTTACAAAATCTAGTAATTAATACAATAATTGATAAAAATATAAATAAATAAACAAATACATGAATTAAAATATACATAAACGGTAAACACTAGTCTAAATGAGTTTCTAACCATTTGAAAATTAATTTTTTGAGATTCGACTTTTTAAGATTCCTGGAGTTATCGTATATACTTATTTTAATATTAATTGGCAGTGAGTTGAAATATGTGGGACTAAGATAATTAACAAATTTTTGCCCAAAAGATTTTTTAGTATAAGGTATCTTAGCATTGTATGCTCTATTTTCTCTTTTTTCATTAATGTTAACGACGTCCACCCATTGATAATAATTTTTAACTATGAAAAATATAGCTATTTTTTTGTAAAGTTTTTCTAGTGATAGAACATTGAATAGTTTAAAGTTTTCTATTGTTGATCCTTCTAGGCTTATCTTACTCAGACAGATCCTAACTATTAATCTTTGTTGTATTATTAGTGGCTGTAGTGCGTTTTTGGCTGTACCTCCCCAGACCAACAGGCCGTATTGTAATATTGCTTGATATAAGGCAAGATAAATTATTCTTAAAGTATGAACTGGTAAAAAATTTCTTAATTTATAAAATTTGAAAGACACTGTTCGTAGTCGTGACACAATATTACTCACGTGTAGATTCCATCTCAAGTTATTATCGATTATTAATCCTAGATATCTAGTGCACGACACTCTGAAAATACTTTGACAATTTAACTCACCACAAGGTTCATTTCCACAATTGTGTATTTTTAAATGATCAAAATTATTTTCATCCTTATGAATAGAGAAATTAATAAAATTTGTTTTCTTATAATTAATTGTAAGTTTTCTTTGATTCAAGTAACCTAATACTTTTTTGAAACCGAGTGTAGCTTTTGTTCGAACGTTATCCCAAGTATCACCAGAAAAAAGTAAACAAGTATCATCTGCATACGTTACGACTTGTCCATTGATATCAAGATCACATATACTATTTATATATAATATAAACAAAGTAGGACCCAAAACACTCCCTTGAGGTACTCCACAAGTAATTAACATTTCATCCCCTAAAATGCCATTGATTTTTACTTTTTGTTTTCTTTTGTCTAGATAACTCTTGAACCATTTAAAACTTGATTTTTTTATACCAAAATTAGGAAGTAAATTGATAAGTTCAGCATGATCCACCGTGTCAAAAGCTTTAGCCAGGTCCAGAAAAATTCCTGTTGCTTTTTTACTGTTATCAAGTGCATTATATATAAATGATGTCCCATTATATAACGCATTTTCAATACCTAATTTAGGTCTGAAACCGAACTGGTTTTTAGACAGAATATTGTTTTTTTCTAAAAATTGTACTAACCTACTTTTTATTACCTTTTCAAGTATTTTGGCGAAATTACTGATCATTGAGATAGGTCTATAGTTACTAATACTTGTTCGATCACCATTTTTATATAATGGTTTTATAATGGCTAGTTTAAATATATCTGGAAATGTACCTTCCGATATGCTTAAGTTATAAATATGGGTTAATGGTACTGAGATATTTTTTGCTATGAGTTTTAGTGTTTTAACTGATATGCCATCATGTCCAGCTGCTGTCTTATCTTTTAAATTGTTGATAATTAATAAAACTTCGTCGACACTGACTTTTTCATTAAAAATTGTATCAAAAGATTCAGTTATATTTGGTTCATCATAATGAAAGTTTGATTTATTTATCAAGCCTCCAAGGTTACTCCCAATGGTGTACTATTATTTATATTTTATAATAAATGGTATAATATGTAAGTAATAAAATCGCGTAGCCCCTTGACAAATAAGTCGAACGACCTGAACGCAGCAAGAGAGCGCCCGATAAGGATCACGAGGTCACGAGTATGAAAATTATGTTTTCGGTGACGCACGGAAATCCACGGGCCTTGGAAGGACATTCGAGCACACTGGTCTGTTATGACGGCACCCGAGTAACGGTTTCACGCGTCTGAGAAAATCCATAAACCCTACCCTTGAATAACAAGAGTGAGTGCAGCTATTTCTTCGATTCGTGAAGTGACCTTCGTTGTACACTATACTAATATAATTACGACATGCACTGTTCACAAAGGATCGATTAAAAAATAGACATTTTAAATCGAAAAAACCGTACATAGGTACACATATGTGTGGTGAACATGCATATAATATACTCGTTTGTTTAATTTAAACGTCATTTTTTTTTTTTTACTTATACCACTTGCTGCTTGCTTATTTTCATTGCATCTTTTGAACAATTCTTCACAAGATTGAAGCAAGTATTCATTAATAATAAATGAGCTAAAGAAAAAGTCAACCACGAACTTTTAGATTCTGAGTGAAACAAGGAATGCATTGGTTTTACTATTATGTGTTTTTTTTGTGTCGGTGTATACGATTTGAACCAGAAAATTTGGTCCAATCGTCACAAGGGTGGTTTTTGATAGGAAAGTTCGTACTTTGAAGGAGGTCATTTTTTTTATTTCTCAAGTTTTCAGAATAATTGGGAAAAACTAAAAAAAATAATAATAAATTTCAACCAAGATCGAGTTTAGGCACCTCCTAATATTTTGTTATGCACTTTTCCATTATAGCATGAGAACTATACCATATACAATGATTCAATTAGCATTTTATAAACATTTCATAATTTTGGAAATATTTAAATAAGATTTGTGATTTTTATAGGCACTTGAAATTTTCAATTAAAAGTTAAAAATACCTTATTAAGAAATTTGGATTTTATCTCCCTCCTAACTATGCCATTTGGTACAGTATATCAACATCAACATTCCACTCAAGCCGTGGTTTCACAATTTAAAATTATCCCGTAAAGTAATAAGCTCATTTTCCCGTCTCCGTTTCGGCCACACCTTACTTCCTTCGCACTCCTTTAAATTATCCTTAAACGACTCCCCTCTCTGTATTTTTCCTCATTCCCCAGCGGTTTGTGACATAAACCATATCTTATTTGACTGTTCTTTCCTATCCTCTGAGCGTTCTCAATTCTTTTCACTTCTTCAATCTCTCAATATCACTCCCGATACTCGCCTCTCATTCTGTTACTGCTGTTACCGCCACCATCTCGTTCTTTCTTAAATCCGGGCTGCTTATATAATCACCCATAGTATGTACACATAATTGTCGAGATTAATTGTAAATTTACAAAATTTCAATAAAAAAAAAAAGAAAAAGAAATTTGGATCTACTACCATTGATTATGTATACTTAATCAATGCTACTACTATATTACATCAACCATCTTTAGAAATACAAACAAGTATAAACCTGACCTCCTGACTACTGTCACTCAGAATCGTTTTTTTCGAGAGCAATGGTGCATTGGTTTCAAGTCTAAAAGACCAGTACACTAATACCATACACGCGTCCCAGTATCTCACCCGTTTTATTGTTAAGTTATTTTAAAATCATTTAAAAATTAAATAAAGTAATTTTTTTTTATAAATTTTAAAATAAAAATATTAAAAATCCATATTATGGTGTTTTTGAGTGCATATATTATGAATTATAATGTTATTAAAGTACATACATTCTGAAGCCCTAGTCATTTGGGATATTTTCTCAACATTTGGTATGGAAAATGTTTGTATGTTAAGACATTTATTGTAAGTTATGAGTTTATAACTCTAAATATTTATTAAGTATGTTGCATCATCATTGGTTATACTATGATAATTTAGAATTGAAAATTTATATTAAAAACCAACTTTTTCAACTTCAATTTATTGTATATTTTTTAAATAAAGAAAATACAAATAATATCATATCTATTTTTACATATGTAATTATATTTTTACTAACAAAAAAAAAAAAATATAACACTGATTTATTGAACATACCACTGTTAATAAGCTGACATAATTTAGCATCTTCATTAATGTTGAAATCACATACATATCTATAAAACAGAATTCACAATAGGCAAGTTTAATAAATTAATTGAGCTGTTTTTATGCAGCATGTGTGATTGTAAAATGAAATAAAAAAGAATCACGATATACATAGGTTTTTGTACTGCTTAAATGGTAATAAATTAAATAGTATATAATAAATTAATATTTTTATTTTACATCCCAGCAAGTTACATTCAAATCTATTAATTTTGTAGATATATTTAATAAATTTATATAATTAGAATATGCTTATGATGAAATAGGTACTATTTATTAAACTTGGGTGGGAAAAGCTGACTTAAATACGTCTGATTTACCAACAAGTCACATTATTATTGTCTTATGGATCGAATATTATTATATAATCATGGTAATAACAATAATATTCTGTACAAATTTATAAATTGTTTACTATTATCAGGATTTTATATTATGAAATCAATGTTATTTCAATGGAAATAGATTTTTTAATCAAAAATATTTTAGTTTATCAATCATCAATAATGATCTGAATAATTTTCATTGATTTGAAAAAGGAATATTATTCTTACATTTAATATACATTGATTAAATACTAGTAATATAACACTTGTCTATTAAACTAAATAAATTTAAATTACATAATAACTAGAATCTGGTTTTTAAATCAAGTTTAATAGTTTAAATGAGTATTTTGTAAATTATTATATAGTATTACAATATTTTCAAATTAAATATTTAACTAAACAAGACAATCATGTGTATCATTGAAGATTGAACACTTCATAACAAATTTAAAAATAATTCAATATGCCTATGACTTAGATAAAAAAAATAATAAATTAATACTTACTCATTTACAACCACTTGTGCCAGTATGCTCGGTCCAACAATGTTTTTGGGGGAGCATGCACATAGTACTCATTTAAACTTGGTTCAATGAGTCTATTTGGATCAACTGTTTTGTAAACAGGTTCACCATATAAAGTACCTGTTTCCCAACCTTTAACATTTTTCATTAATTTGTCTTCATCATCACGATTCTTTCTCAATTGTCTTAGATATCTATAACAGCATTTATGTGTAATAAGTATTTGAAGAAATATCATTGTGTAAATACTTACTCTCTGTCAGATTCAGCATCCAAAAGAGGAGATATAGCAATGATAGCATTACGTGATTCAACTTGGTAAGTGTCAATTTGTCGGTCATTTAATAGATATAGGTACCAGCCAACACCAGTGCAAACCACATAAGTACCAACTAATGCTCTAGCTGAAAAAAAAGAAACAAATATTTTCTAAAAATAATATTTAAAAACTTAAACATTACTTAATATTATATGAACAGTATATTATAATTTTTTTTTTTTTCACTAAATGGCAATTATAAGTACAGTTAATAAAATTAAAATGAAGGAATAAAATAGAAATAACATATAAGTAATATTAAGTTCTCTATTTATTTAATTTTGATTTGAAATAATTACAAATAAATTAGAATAGTAAAACCAAAAATATAATATGAAAGTTATCCCTTTTTTTATTATTATTTATTAGCTTCTAGTAAAAACTATTATAGTTCAACAATTATATTACAATAAGCATGAATAAAAAGTTAACTCTTATTCTATATTTAATAATCCCACAGGTTATTAAATAGTACTACTACTAGGGTTCAAAACTTCTCCCATGGTCTTGTTCGTTTGTAATGGTTGAAAAATAATTATGGGAAGACACAAATAAAAGAGGAAACTAAATGTTATTTTTATCAAATTCATAAGAAAACAAGTGATAATATTCACTTTCTTGGGTTGAGTAAACTTTAGATGGGTTTGAGCATTATGCAGAATAAAAAAGGACTCGGCAAAGTGATGGATGACAGAAATACCAGTAAACTAAAAATGTGTCGCAATAGCATTAATTAATATCAAGGTAGTAAACCAGAATTAATTTTCTGTTTAGAGTCAACCCAGAGATAAATGCAAAGAAAACAAATAGATAGCAACAAATATGTACATTGTACTTGGTAGGGTGCAAATTAAATTTGAAATATGTTGTAACCCGAAACTTTATCCCTGAATAATTGTATTGGCGTTTACGTTAAAGCAAATTATTTCAGAATTAAATGCATCGACAATGTAAGTAACACTCTCGACAAAATCGCTCAATAGTAACTTTGACTTACAGCTGGCGAATGGTTTAGGGAAAACTCGAGCGAAATTAATCTTCCGATAGCCACCTTTGGGCGGCATATCTTGTTTTACACTCTCTGCCGTAGCCGCCATGATTGCACCAGAACTATTACGATACCTACAAGATAAATACAATAATTGAATACGAATGACAAATTAAAAACATGTACAAATTTTACCTGAAAAACGAGTGAAATCTCGCAGGCCGCAGGGTTCCAATTCTGTTATTGAAGGACACTGGACAAGCCAATATGTTTTATTTTACTATAGATAAGAATGAAAAATTATAAAACCGATGATATGATTGTCGATAAGACTCGTCGAGATTGATAACAAGTTTTATCAATACTCCTTGGCTACACTCAGAAGACCGGGATTATGACTTCAATCCGCAGAACCCCGGGTTTTTATAAATTGTACACGGTCAACACTCGATGACTGGTAAATGTTGAGATAAAATAAAGAATAGGTGAATTTTTACGAGCAGCACTCATCATGCATTTAGTTGTACAACACATTTACAGTTGGAATATGGTTCGAATACAATGTTATGACGTTCATGGGATATTTTCACAAACCATTTTCATTTTATGTAGAAACTTAATTGTGTTGTATTACAATATAAGTATTTTTAGAGTTAGATACAACCACACAACCGACAACACGCCCTACGACATAAAGTCCAATCGCTATTATTGATATAGGTACTATTTTTACTGTATACTTATAGCGGTGAAAATGTATACTATAGAAAACTATCAAGTGTATGATTTTAGTAGTTACGGTTCATAATTAATTTATGGGCTCGACAATATTACTGTACTATTTGAAACAAGATTTTCATTAGTCATACTCATTAAGACATCAATGAAAATATAATGAATAATAATTGTAATTTATTACACTTGAAAAATGATTCGAAGTATTCGATTACATTTTCCGGCAGTGGAGTACTTATTGTACTTCTATATTACTGCTATTTTTTTTTTTTTTTTAATGCCAATTTATTACAATACATTTTATACCTATTGGCATTTTTATTCTATAGAATATATACTATGTATGTTTCAATCCAACAATATAGTATATACTGTATAGTGTATACTCATAAAGTTATAAGGTAATATATATTTTTTTTTTAATGATTAGGTACTCTTAAAAGTTATAAATAATCGTTTTCACGTCCAAGGGATACGTGCTGAGCTGTAAATATATTGCGAATTAATTAAAAAATATACATATAATGAAATAAACAAATACTTGTTTATAGTATTATATTATGATAGAGACATAGGGGTCATAATATAATTAAAACAATTTAATATAGTATAGTAAAATACAATTTTATTGAAATACGATCGAAAACGTAAACATTGCAGTTGTTTAACATTTTGTCCATGTTATGATGATTTTTTACATGCATTTCATATTTTCCTAAATTTAAAAAACAATAACCTCAAACACACAACGGAAATACTAATTGTTCGTACAATATTGATCGTCATTTGTCGATGCAATATGAGTTATTGTAGTTATTTAACGTATCACCCGATCGACGTAATCAAATTTTGATATTTCATAGTTACACAGGTAACCTTATAGAGGTATTAGAAAAAAACTCACATCATTATAATATGTCCAGTGCAGACACCGATTATTCAACACGTATTATGTATCTATTTACAATTCACCTTACACCGATGTTATAAGATTATGTGTTTATAATTTGTATTCATATAATATATATTATACTATTGTCTGTTACCATAGGCCAGGGGTCGCCAACCTTTTCAAACAAGTGAGCTACATTTGAAATTTTAAGCTCCTGGTAATCGACATCCAGGAGAATTTAGGTCTATGAGAAGATAATTGTTTGATGAGCAAAAAAAAAAAAAGTCCAAAGCATTCCTAGAATACAATATATCCACATTATCCAATTATTTATCATGCGACCGACCAACGATGGTAAAATTCATTTTTATAACAATCGATCTATATTCCTAGAAAGATCTATCAGTCGCGATCGACTGGTTGGCGACCCCTGCCATAGGCGGATATTTGGTTTCATCTGTGGGGGGGGCTTAACATTTTTGTCTTATCCATTAGCGGAAACAGATATTTTTATAATAGTCGCTTCCGATGCTACTACCTACTAGTGGCTACTCCGACTTGATTCTAGCTGAGGCACCAAGTATATATAGGTAATGACTGTTACACGCCTAATGCCTTGCGTACGTCACAGATTGCAATCCAATATTTCGTGACATTCGGATCGTGTTTTGCCGCCACCAAAAGGACGCAGCGCTGTAGGATCATGGAACAATCGGCATGACACGTTGTTCCGCCATGATAGTCCCGTTATATTATTGTACCGAATAAAAAGTAAACACAAAACATGCTTGGTTATGCCGTAATGATAACAACATAAACAACGTTCGCCTTACGTCTTTTGTGCGTACAATCGTGATAGCGTTTGTAATTCGTTAAGTTCGTTTATTTCACGACAGCCGGCAAAAGTTCCTCCGAGTTGTATAACTCGTGAATATTATGAAGCTTTAAAGGAAACAAGTTTTGTTTGCGTTTGGCTAAAGTTTAACTATCAGCCTGACCGTGCTAGTTAAAATCCAAACATTTTCACTTACCTAAAAAGTTGCCCGTATGTAGCAGGTACTTTCCATATTTGAACTTTCTTTGTATTGGCAAAAGTCATTTGCATTATTTTTCATTGTACTTAGTTTATTAACATTATTTTTAGTATTTATTAGTAAGTCTATATTACCTAGCCAAACACAATTATGTCTGAGAGCGTAGAAGTTCAAGTCGAAGATCAAGAATTTCAATTGGAATCTGATAATGAATTAAGATTTGAAGTTGAAAACAAAAATGAAACTGTTGTTCTGGAAGTAAGGATGCATTAATTGAATAAATTGACTAGTAAAGTTTATAGTTGTTTTATTATTATAATTTGTAGATACATTTACATAGTTGATAAATGTTAGTTTTTATTTAAACCTCGGTTAATTTTAACTGACTTTAATATAATAGCTGTCATATCATCATAATTATATGAAAAATATTTCACAATTAGTCAAATGTAGTAATTTAGATTATTATTATATTTGTTACCTATATTACTCTATATTATTATTTATCAATAGATTCATGAAATAATGATATTGTTTGAACTCTAATCTCTAATTAATTTGATACATTATCCTATTTTATAAAAATTGATAATTATATTACTCCACAAGCCTGTAATGTAACTATAAAATTTAAAATTAATTTTATGTATTTGATTTATTTAATATAATATATAATTAAGCAAGTAAATAAGTATTTTTTTTTTATTTGTACATATTTTATTTTAGTTGAAAACTGGACTTGCAGAAATTTTTGGAACAGAATTAGTGAAAGGTAAATCCTATACATTCTATTTTGGTGCCAAAATTGCAGTTTTTACATGGCAAGGATGTACCTTAAAACTACGTGGCAAAAAAGGAATTAGTTATATATCTAAAGAAACACCCATGGTAAGAATAATTTTGTATAATATTATATACATTTGTTTGATATTATTTCTAATTATTAAAAAAACATTGGTGAATTCTAATTTATGTTAGTTCATAAGGACATTTCATAAAAACTATAGTAATCAACCTTATAACATAACTACCTACTAATTAACCAAAAAATAAGTGTTATCTATACCTTTTTTAGAATTAGTTTCATATTATCTATTGAAAATCTACTGTTGCAAAAATAAAACTTAAAATATTCAAGTTTATTTTCTATTAGATATATTGCATAAAATATAATATAATGGTATTGTTAAATTGTTTAGATGTTTTATTTAAATTGTCATGCGTCACTTGAACAGCTACGGGTTAAGTCAGAAAAAGAAAATATCCGAGGACCTGTTACTATGATAGTTGGACCTACTGATGTAGGTAAATCTACTCTTAGTAGAATACTGCTCAACTATAGTGCACGAATGAATGCTCTTGGCCGTAGACCTATCTATGTAGACTTGGATCCTGGCCAGGGACAAATATCAGTTCCAGGAACAATTGGTTTGTATTGATTTATTGATTTGAAATGTCAAGAATCTTAGTAATATAAAATATTTATAGGTGCTGTCATGGTTGAAAGGCCAGCAGAAGTAGGAGAAAGCTTCTCTCAAGCAGCTCCTCTAGTTTACCATTTTGGTCATACAACTATGAATAAGAACATGACTTTATACAACACTTTAATATCTCGGATGGCAGAAGTTATTCATCAGCGAATGGATGAAAACCCTAGAAGTAAATGTTATTTATTATTATAACTTGAGTTCTGGATATTGTAGTTTTATAATATAAAAAAAGTCTTACAATAATTAAAAAGTATAAAAATTCAATAAAAAGCTAAAAAAATTTACTTTTACATAAAAATACATATACTTCACTTAAATTTACAAGGACTATGTTATAGATAGGACTTAGTTAAAACCAATTACATATTAAGTATTAACTTATAATATTAAAATATTGTTATTTACAACTAAGCATAGCAGCTAACTATTTAAAAAATAACATTAAACTATGAATGTACATCCTAAAAACACGAACAAGTAAAACTATTAAAAACAATTTATAGAAATGATTGCACTTAAAATAAAAAAAATACAGAAACATACAAATTATTGATTGATTCCTAATTCCTCAAAAAATATATGGAGAAAGGACAGTAAAAGAGGAAAGAAAGAACATAAAACTTTGTTAAGTTTCCAACAATCCCCTACGGCCTACAATATAGGTATTTATTTTTTTCTCTAGAATTCCAGATATTGCATAGTGGACACTTTATAAACTTTAAAAATTTTAAATTTACATTTATTATTACATGTACACTACTTTATATTATACTATTAGCTTATAATTTAAATATATGTTTTTGTCCTTATATTTATTTAAATTATTATTTTAACTTATTTTTAAATTAATATTTTAAAAAGAAAATAAAATTTAAAAGTATATAAACTTTAATAAGTGGTATAATTTTTATATTTTAATATTTGTATTGTATATGATATGAATCTTTGTATTTGTTATGATTAAAAATTGTATTTTTTTTAAGAATTTAGGGTAGAATAGGTATTTTTATTTTAGTATTCAATTTATTGTAACTTTTTTTTTTATTTTAGTTAATTGTTCAGGATTAATTATCAACACATGTGGTTGGGTAAAGGGCAAGGGCTACCAGCATTTAACACACATCGCACTCGCTTTTGAAGTAGACATCATTCTTGTTCTCGATCAAGAACGTTTGTACAATGAATTAGTGAGGGATATGCCAGTATTTGTTAAAGTTGTTCTTTTACCAAAAAGTGGTGGAGTAAGTACTATAATAACCATTATGACATAATATAAGGTTATTACATTTTAATTTTTTTTAATATGACTATATGTATAGAAATTAGAAATTGGTATGTGATACATGGTATCATTTACAGTAGAATCTTAATATTTAAAGTATCACATTAAAGAATGAAATAAAAGTATTTTGTTGGAATTAAATTATAGTCGGTTATGTCATTATGTGTATTTATTTAGTGGCTGTCAACTTTTACTTTATTATGTTTAACAAATGTTTATTTTATTCATAGCCAGTACTTAAAGTAAATTTCACAAAAAAAAACTTATATAGTTATTAATGAAAAATAACTTACTTATCTAATAACCAAATGATTATTTTAATTTTATTATTATTATTATTATTTATATAAACAAAGTAATAATATAGTCATTGTGCTTAATGTTATATTTTGATATTAGTTGTAGTTTTTTTTAGGTTTTTCTATAAATTAATAATTAAGAATACATATTACCAGCATCAGTAATAAATCTAATATTTAATAAGTTCCACTTTATCATGTCTATATAGCATAATATTAATAAATTTATGATTTGTCAATTTAACACAACATACAATTCAAGTATAATTAATAAATACAATCATTTGTACCAAATTGTATAGCTATGAACTCTAAACTATGTCAAGTTGTTTACTTAAATGGTCAAACATTAAAGATAGATGGATCTTTAATTAATACTCAAATAGTGTGACCTATGAATTTTAAATTCAATTTTATGTGGTTATATGGGTTAATGGAGTTAAGTTTATACAAAGTTAGCTTTGTACTATACTAAGAGTTATAAAGTTTGAAAATTGTACTTAGTAGTAAAAAAAAAATTGTTTCTGATTTTTTTGGATGTTCTTAATTACATTGTTTTATAATAATGTTATGTACAAATTAATTTTTTTCTTGCATTTTATTTAGGTAGTTGAAAGGAGTAGTAAGTTCAGATCGGAAAGTAGAGAAATACTTATTCGTGAATACTTTTATGGTTCTCCTAGAAATTTATTGCATCCTCACACCTGTGAAGTTCGGTTTTCTGATATAAAAGTCTACAGAATTGGAGCTCCGCCCATTCCAAATACATTGATGCCATTAGACGTGCAAAAAACTGATTTTGAAACTAAACTCGAACCCGTTACACCAGGTAAATTACAAGTAGTGAATTGACTTTTAGGTATCTTTTTCAACTTATACTCAGCTTATTAAATTTTAATGCTGTTTTTTAATTTTTATAGGACTAAATATGATGCATCATGTGTTGGCTTTAAGTTTTAGTACTTCAGTCGAAGAAGACGTTGTCAGGACTAGTGTTGCTGGTTTTGTTTGTGTGTAAGTACTATTTATAAATGCCATAAATGTGTCGAAACAATAGTATTAACTTGTATTTTTTTCCAATAGAACAAATGTTGACATATCTCGGCAAATGTTGACTTTATTGTCACCTCAACCGAAACCTCTTCCCGAAACAATTTATCTCTTGTCAGATGTACAGTTTATGGACAGCAATGCTTAAATATTGTGTTAAAGTGCGCCTAGAAAATAATGTAATATTCTGTTTAAAAAATAAAGTTGTTAATTATCATTTAATTTTTAACGTGGATATTATATTTTTTTTTCTATGAATTATTGTTATGACTTATGAACAATTTAAATTTCATTGTACATAATGTATCGTGTTGTTTCAAGTGTATAATGCAAATGTCCAATACTTATGTAATGTTGGTTGACATTATCTTGGTAACCTGTAGACACTTTAATATTATAAAATATAACTTGATGTACGATTGTTCAGTTTATAATCATGGCCATATACAGTGCCGGATTAAACATTGGTGGGCCCCTAGGCAATTAAAATTTTGGGCCCCAACAAAATTATTTTTTACATACATCTTTAACTTTGCTACCCTATAGTTAAAATAAACAACTTTAGTCTTTAATAATAACAAACTAATATTAATAAATAATTTCTAAATCAAGTTTCATTAATTTCTCTTGTTTTTTCTTCTTTTTTTCTGCACCACTTTGATACCTTTTCATCTTGGATTCTAATATTTTAGAAAAACAAAAGTTATATTTTATAGAAGCATACCTAGATTGAATAATACATAAAAAATGTATATTGCTTTCATTCATTACCATCAAACCGGGTTACTTGGGATACTTCACTCTCTAGGTAGGTATTTATTATTAAGATTCGAAATGGGAAAATATGTTAAAAAAGTTGGTGGAAAACCGTATCAAAATTATTCGGTAGAAACTTTAAAAAAATCCGTAATAGAATAGAATTAAGGACAAAAAAAATAACTTTTCGGGACGCAGAGAAAAAGTACGGGATTTCAAAGTCTACTCTGCAGTCTGCACAGAAAACCACTGATAATCGACAGTTTACTGTATATTATATAAAATAATAAAGCTAGTTACACTCGAGGCGTTATGAACGCGCGTGTGTAAAAACTAAAAACTTACCTTTCAAAGCACAAAAATTTAGCAATCTGACAGAACTCGATACGATACTTCTCTCAAGTGATAGATATCAAATAAAATGATTAAAGCTATATATTATCTATAATAGTACGTACAACGAATAATGAAGTAGCCATGTGGTCCATTAAAATCTATTTTTGATATTTATACAAATAACTACAATACGCTGTATTTGTCGCCGTATATCAATATATGATAAATATTATCAAGTACTTATTTACCACGACGATAAAATCCACCAAATAATTTTATTTTTAATACTGCGTATAATACCTACTACTTAATTTTTATATTTCCTATTGACTTTTGTTCCGTAATCTCGTAAATATGATACAGGTATTATTAAATAAAAAATAGTGTGGTTTTTTGTTTTCACGGGGCCCCTTAAATGAGTAAGGCCCCAAGGCGGGCGCCTACTCCGCCTAATGGGTAATCCGGCACTGGCCATATATAATAAGATTTAAAAATTGCAAGAATATTGTTTATGAAATTAACGTTTTAAAATGTAATATTTTTAGTAATGCATGTAATAGTGTATTGTTGTCATTGTTTTATTTTGAACTTAGGGTATCATATCTTGATTTATACTATCTCAACTTGGGTTTGATTTGTTTTGTATTTAAATCTTTTTTTTTAATTTTATCATCATTGGAATTCCAATTGTAAATGTATATGTGATTATGAGAAAATCAAACCATGTATATTTAGGAATAATTATTTCAATCATCCTTTGAGCACTATGTTAGGAGAAAACATTATTATCAGGGCTCGGAAGTTCTAGCAAATGCATATTGTTTTTGGTTTGTCTTAGATCATCCAAAGTTAAATACAAATATTTTTCACACTTATCAGATGTCGTACACAAAATTTTATTTTGCTATTTTTTTGGTATATTTTCACATAATAAAGGATATAATCACATTTTGCTGAAAATAATGATTTTATTTGGTTATTTTATTAGAAATATTTAAAATATTGGAAATAAATAGGCCCCAGCGAATAATATTTCATGTCTGTTAACAGTTCATTAATGTAATTGTTAATTACATTTAATTTTTCTTATAATAAATTTATAGTTATAATTTTTTAAATCTAAATGTATAATTTTTGATTTTTTGTGCTATTTATAGCGCATATTTTGAAGATTTTAACTGCATATTTAAGAGCTAAATATTAACATTTTTAGTGCTACAACTTTTGAGCCCTGATTATTATGATTCAATTTTACTTTTATGAGATTTGAATTCAATTCTGTGATCGTTTTTTATGTTAATGAAGTATCTGAACATCTATTAGAATAATTCATCTTAAAGAAACTAACTAGTTCTTGAACCACGGTTAGATTCTTACATAAAAATGAATACAGTTAGTTTCCAAACAAATGACACCATAGACATATATATGTTGTACTGTTATAATTTAATAAACCATGTTTGTTATCATAGTGTAGTGCTATAACGGGACAGCTTATGCAATCCTTGAACCATTGTTTTGGGTTGAAGAGAGTGCCAATTATTGAACATTTTGAGTTTTATGGTAAATATTACCTCTGTAACACTTAAAATGATGTACATTAGTAAAAAACACTTTTTCACTTGTTCAGTTATATTAAAGTTTTTTGAATGATGTATTACAATACCTGTACAGTGTACATGAACCATGGCTGTAACTGTAAATTAATTTCGGGGGGGGGGGGGGGTTGTAAGCCAAAAATGTGTGTTCTTATTGTATTATAATATTGTGTAGGTAATTAAAGTTTATAACGTAGACCATAGCTGTCATTCGTATATGCACGTATATAATATATCAATAGTTTATCGATTATTCTAGACTGAAATAGTTATTTTACTACGACATAAAATAACGCAAAAAATTTCGGGGGGGGGGGGGGGTTTGAACCCCCAAAACCCCCTTCCAGGTACGGCAGTGACATGAACATCCTGTCAATTAAGGATATATGATTTCAGATTTAAATTTATTACAGACTTTAGGTAATGAGTTAGTTAAATGTTTTCGTTTAATTTATGAACTTAAAATGATCTCATGAACACAAATTTAATTTTACTACTTTATGTAGCTAAACGATACAATATGAATGCCAAGACCCAAAATCAAGCAAACGAGTCAACAGACCATATTTGCGCATGCTTTTTGTACCATTTGCTTAGGGTTCCTCAATACTAGATCCTCTCGTAGTCACAATTCTGACGCAGGGTTATTGATGTAACAAAATATAATTTTAAATTGTGGATAATAGTTATTTTTCAAAGCGTAACAATGGAGAGATTACCGATTCAAAGGCATTCTCCATTGATGGTCGGCTTGCCACCATCGCTTTAAATGCTCCACGGGATGAATTACATATTAATTCATCGTCCCAGGGTTGAACAATTAATGCCCCCCCCCGGTTCTCAAAAAAGTGAATTAAAAGTTAATTAAAATGTTTTTTTTTGATATGGCTTGGGGTAAAGGTATTGATTTCAACTTTAATTAAAATAATAATAACAATAAGATTCATCCAACAGTAGTCAGTATTTCTGTCGCTTACTAATAAGACAATTTCTATCAATTTTTTTAATCATTTAAACATGTTGGCTTCTCCCGCTCAGGACCTCTGTACATCCACCGGGCACCCACCTTGGGTTGAACAGATTCACGTTGAGGACGATGAGACGTCATACAAGTAGCCTAATAGTAGGAGGGTAACACACTACACATTATGCTAAGTTTGTAGTATTATTAAATTAATTGATATTTCGCATAGGAGAATAGGTGGGACGCGCGAACGCGATCCCCGCTACCAAAAATTACGCGTCCGAGGTATTCGCAAAAGGAATACTCGCAGGGGTCAACCAACCCGGAGTGCAATGGGCAAGTCTCGTCCTGGAGGAACCGCCTATGTGATCACGGTTAACCTCGACGCCAAGTAAGTATACCGCGCGAGGGCACGGGCCGCTCTATTATGCTGTGCGCGTTCCGCGCGTCCACAGCCGAGTCGACTGGTACTGCGGCCGTCCCGGGGGACCCGGCCACCGGTGATCGGTCCGGCCACAACCGCCGGCGAAGCGTATCCTCGTCGGGCGCGCGACGGTCCGAGCGCGGGCCGCTAGTGTTGCGCGGGCCCCGCGTACGCAGGCCCGACCACGGTCCGCAAGCCGTGCGACGTCCGTAACGGGGCCGCCGTTCTGCGCCATCTACCGGCAACTTTTATCGCACACCTGGCGGTCGTTCCCGCACCGCGACGGGTTCGTGCACCGTTTTCACGTTTCCGCTGTATTAGCCGGATCCACCTGTACCGGGGAAGATTTGGCAACGGCCGAACACCATATATCTTGTATCTATACATCTGTACGTCCAGAAGCGGCTCCGGGTTGAAAAACCGCGGGGGGGGGGTGCTTACCACTCTACAACTCTTGACAGACGAAAAGCCACCTCCCGCCAACGGGTCGACGAAACTATCGAAAACGTACGCGGTGACAAGGAGTGAAGTCGAAAAGCGTGTTGGGGAAAAATCATTTTCGCAGTGCTCGCGGAACGTGTCACTCGGGCTTACAGTTTCGCCATCAGATGGCGCAACCGGCACGGAACATTACCTCCCGCGTAACAACGCCGTCGTACAACAAAATTGATAACAACATACCGTTGCCGCCGCGCCGGTTCTCTTAATCTCTACATCGCGCATTCAATATTTACAACACAAGCCGACTCGTAGGCGAAACTGGAACAGTAGAACCCAAGTATTGGGCGTGTTGAAATGCGTAAGGCACGATTTACGATCCACTAGAAGTATTAATTATTATAGGGCTAAGCCGCTAAGGACTTGATGCTATAAAAAACCGTAAAAAATGCATACATTAATGAACCAAAAGTTGAACATACGAGTATATGCACTTTTAATATGAAAAAATGCTTAAATATAATCACAAATAAATTGTGTTTTCTCATTTTAAAACTTTTGGTTTTCATCGGTACGTAATTTTAATTTTCTTTCTTAAGGCTTATGTTAATGTCTACTTCAGTTGCCCAAACCGTTGTCGACTTTCGTAGGCAGGGCCGTTGAAAAGGGGGAGGTGGAAGTAGGACAATTTTGCCCCAGGTCCCAACATTTGGGCGGCCCCAGTACCCGTTGGTTTATTTTATTAATTTTTGTTCAACGAGCCAAGTTTTAAATATAATATGCACCATGTAGTCTAATCAAATTTAAATCTGAAAAATGGTGAAGTTACAATAATCATAAATAATTGTTTTGTGTGCGTACAACCATGGGCGAAACTAGGGTAAAATTTATGGGAGTGCTAATATCTAAAGCACAACACGAGATCCCCCCCACTATTGTTTTAAGCAAAATTATAATACACAAAAATGTAATAGTTTTACACAATCATTAAATAATCTAACATAAAGTATCAATTCAGCATATCACAATATAAATTTATTATAATAATAATGCTTATATTAAGTTATAATAAATTAATTTTTCGATAGTTAGTTAATGCAAACTTATTGAGAATTCTTTCATTATCAATGTTATTGGTAATATCTCTTTCAATACACATTAAAGCTAGATTTGTAGATCGATTTTGTCTCATGCTTGTTCAAAGCTAATTCTTCACTCTTCGCATGGCTGAAAAAGTGGTTTATACCAAAATAGTGGGGACTTACCTTGTTTTTTTATAATTAATTTTAGTATTATATCGCACTTATGTAAGTAAGAAAATTGTATATTTATATTATAAATAGGTTTAGATAGATATTCTAGCTAGGAATGCCTTAATAAAAAATTAAAAAATAAAAAAAACCTTGTTTTATAGAAGATTGAACAAAAGATAAAATACTTTTATTTCCTCCAACAGATTTTTCTTTTTCTTTCAGAAGTCTTTTGGCCCCACCTGAAAGCCGAATTTTTTTTGGAGGTGGCCAACACGGTTCCAGTGGTTCTATACTTACGAGCTTTGATTAAAACTGTTTAACGATTTATTTGAAAAATAATACAATTATACAAAACCAACGATTGAACACAGAAATTATCGTGATGTACAACGGTAATAGTGTCGCCTGTTGACTACTGTCTACACGACTACACCAGCGGTTCTTAAGCTTTTTTTGTTCGCGGAGCCCATATGTTCCTAAAAAAAATTACGGAGCCCCAAAATTCAGAAATGTCTATTTGAAACAAGAATGCTTTATGACTGAAGAAATTATTATATTATTAGAACTTCGAAGATTGTAGATGAGTAAACAAAATTATCGTACATGTAAAAATAACGATAAACCAGACTTTTATCCAATCTCATTTTGACTATGACACAAAATATTATGTGGATTTATAAATAGTTAAAGGTTTTAAATGTTTAAAATAATACATTGGTACGGTACAAATAATATTGAATCTTAGCTAAGAAATATAATAATAATTTGAATTCAATCAATACAGATATGCCCAGCCGCCCAGGGCCTAAGGAGCCACTGATCCCCTAGACCAGGGGTGTCCAATATGCGGCCCGCGGTAGATTTTAATGCGGCCCTTACTTCAATTACAAAACCATCGATTAATTATACATGTTTTGAGAAAAAAAAATATTTTAAGCATATACAACTACAACATATTAAAAACAATATAAACTTTGAAATTTGAACTAATTGAACAGTGCATAGTATGAATGTGTTATTATTATTGGATGCATTGTTATTTTAAAATTATTTTCTTCTTTGAGCTATAAATAAATGTAATATTGAAAAAAAAAATTTCCACTCGTAAAATGTATTTTTATGAAAATATGTGTGGCTCACGACAATTTCTACTCGCATAATGTAGCTCAGTCCTTCCAAAACGTTGGACACCCCTGCCCTAGACTAACCTTGCGGAGCCCTAGGGCTCCGCGAAGCACAGTTTGAGAACCGCTGGTCTACACTATAGACGATATATTGTCATAGATATTTAATGAATTAAAAATTTATAATCTCATCAGTTCTGAGAACGTGGGTACGTCGCAACCAGCGCACACGATATAGACATAATATTGTATTATGTATATTAATTATACTATTGACCCGTTAATATTCAGCGTTGTAGGCCTATTTTCTGTAAATATATAATTTTATCAGTGTAGCGAACGCACGGGTGACGGGTACCGACGTCGTTCATTGTAAAATAATATTACTATATGGCTAGGTTCATATGGACGCGAGTATGGCCGTTCAGATGGTTGCATATGCTACGCGCGTCGAAGAAATAAATAAATAATAGGTATCAAAGTAAAAAATATTTTAGTTCAGTTCAGACGAACATCGAGAGTGGACGTAGTAGATGCTATGTTTGTGGGTCGTCCACCGAAGAATAAGAAGACGAAGGCAAAAAAGGGAAAGAAAATATTGGGTTCATCCAAATTTAAAAACAAGACTTTCAACAAGTCTATATATCACGTTATATTCAAAACTTAGAGATCACGAAGATACATTTTTCAACCATTTTAGAATGTCTTATTAAATCGTTTGATGACCTATTGGAGACAATTCTAGACTCCTTAGAAGCTGGTGAAAATGCAATAAGATATTGCATTTCACCACAAAAAAAACTTATCGTTACATTAAGGTAAGTCTGTCTAAATATTATTACATTTTTTATTTACTAATTTATTTGTTGAACTACTTCATAAATTATAAAATAAAATTACTTTTAATATTGAAACAAAATAAAAAATTAACCTTTAGACTTTGAAAACATTAAAAAACAGTACAAAAGAATCACCTTATATATTTGTTCAATTATTTTTTATCCATATAAATCAAGGTCTAATGACTCTTGAGAAATCTTATTATTAGTAGATAAAGGTGAAGGAGTTTGTAGAGGTTCCATATTTTGGTTGAATTGAATGTAAATTGCATTATGACGAAGCGTATCGTATGGAATAGTTGTATAATTTGGACGATTCAATTGGACTTATTATATTATTAATCAGTAAATTATATTTTATACTTGAAACCCATCTATTCAGTGTCCTAGTTCCTTCTTTTCCTACGATACATTTGTTAAATTTCAATAATGGTCATACTTTTTGTTTATTTGACGGGAATGTAATGAATCCATAGGCACAGGCACTTACGCAGGATTATTTCATTGTTGATGGTTACCAATATATTTTTTCATTTACACCGATATTATTACACCATTTGGGGGGGGGATTATATTGGCCCCAAAAGAGGCGTAGGTATCGTTATCAGAAGGGGACGTGGTTGTTGTGGTCGTATAAACGTGACGTCTTGAAAAATTTTGAACAGTCAACGGGCTGGGAACAATCCGATACATTGGACGCGCACGTAGATTAGCGCTCCCCGCGGTAATTCTACCGAACTTATTCTCGGGCGGCGGCTTTTGTCATGTCGTTTTCGTATCCGTGTTTCGCGTTGTTTCAATATGACGTAACGCCACCGCCGCCGTTAGATGGCGCGGCCGCTAGCCGTCATTTGAAACGGGTTAGCCGACGACGGTCCGGTCGACGGTTTCGGACGTTCGAACGGCGCGATAAGCGTTCGGAGATGCGACGTGGTCTGACTGCGGCTCGTGACACCGTCCGTACGTGATGGTCGGCCGAACCGGAGCTGTAACCGTGCCGAACCAATAACGCGGCCGCGGCCACGGGACAGCGGCCCGCCGGACTACGAACAGCATATAATCCTTGTCGATGCAGCCTCCGAGTACTCCCTTAATAATTACTTCAAACGCTATATATCTGAAAGTTGGAAAGTCGATTAATCGAATGATTAGTTGACGAAAACAAAATAATCGAATGATTAGTAAACGAAATAAAAATAATCGAGTATTCGAATGATTCATGATATACATTGTTTGAACTGGTTATATAAATAATTACGAGTAAATGATTATCTACGATATAATTTCTAAATAACCTTAACAATATAAATAAAAATACATTCCGGTGCGCGGTGTATATTTGACAGTATAATATGGTATAGTCACATAACCAATTTACAACACTACACAGTATTATTATTACTGATTTCTTATTATTATTACTTGATGTGTTACAATCTAAAACTTCACAAACAAAAATTACCATTCACCAATTATATTTTAATTTTTTTGTTGAAATGAAAATTAATGAAGACTGAAGACTGGGTCCGGGGCCCGGGGGCCTTTTCGGGTAGGGGCCTAGGCGGCAAATGTCCATTTTTTTCCCGTTAAATCCGCCACTGGTTCTATGCGGCAAATTTTTACAAATTCGTTGCCTATATCGATTTTGGTAGTACCTATTCGATTATTGTCTCAGACATTCAGTGACAACAGTCAGTAGGGGGGGGGATACGTTCTTTTACTCCACAACTAGAAGTGACATTTTTCTCATACTCCTTCAACGTCTTTAAAGTTTAAATAATTCTATGGAGTTGTTGCGTAAGAGGTCGTCTTCATACCCCCCCGACCCCCCCATGCGTTGTGTCCGTCTTACCATTGATTATAAATACTACTAATATTTATAATCAATGGTATTTCGAACGTACAACCATTGATAACAAATTGCTTTAATATTTAGAGCAAAGGCAAACTAACCTACAACCAAACTTAAGGGGAAAGACATATTTTACCGTACAATGATTTTGGTTTTTTACGATATTTTATTTTTAAGCGTAAAATAATACAATTTAAAAATGCTCATAACTTCATAATCGTAAAAAACATCGTAAAAAACCTAATACATCGCACAGATAAGTTTTTTAAGATTTTAAGTTTGATAATAACTAATAAGGCATTTTACTCTAATATTAAAACTAACAACAAAAAAATCGTTTCTACTGAATGCAGATTTTCCATGTTATACAACTCATACGTTTATTGTTTGTGAGCCGGAGAAAACGTTTACGGGTATCGTCCTAATACCCCCTAAAACAATTATATTATAATTATGAATTTATTATTATAAACACAGGCGACACTAAAACTTTCAAATAAACTAGTTCAAAAGAGCGTCTATTTATATTCTATAATTACTGCTTTGGGCAACAACTAACAAGCGCTTAATGATTCAAAAAACTGTTTAATATTAATATAAACACATGATGAGTCTGCATAGTCTACACTTCTACAGAGTTAGCTAAATTACATTAATATAGGTATTATATCTCATTATCTATTTATTATCATGAAATTTCAAAACATCTGTGTTTATATTAAATAATTTTTCTTTGTTACATCGCCAACGACCATACCACGTTGAACACACCAGTTCTCGTCCGATCACTGAAGTTAAGCAACGTCGGGCGTAGTTAGTACTTGGATGGGTGACCGCTTGGGAACACTACGTGCCGTTGGCAAATCTTTTTTTTGTCGAACAAAATTATTATTATAATTTATTAACATGGTATTCTCGAAATTCATATAATAATGCAACTATGTACGATACAAATTTGTTATTTTTAGACTCGATTCACCTAGAAAGTATTTCATAATTTTTTATAGTAAATGCGTTTTAATTAATAGTCTCATGAACTAACATCAACGCCGTACAGTCATTTAATGATCCCGAAACAAATAAACAGTTAAAATATAATACACCTACATAGTTGTAAATCCGTACAAGAGCATATTTATTGAAATAAATATAAAACTATTATTAGAAAATTATTTGTTATTAATTAGAAAACAAGTTAATGTAACTTAAGTTTTTCCAACTGCTTACACACTCATGTCGTTGTCGTTTTAGCTGATGTTGCGAATGAGAGGGCGTAGCACTCAATAGACGCGGTCATTGTTATTGACCCATCGACCACCTTGCACTGAAATGGAAAACGATCGTACAACTTCGTTTATAGGCGAAAAAATTATAATGCATCAACGTTAACGATCGATAAAAGCCGTGTGATGGATGTTGGCCTGTCAAGGAATTTTTTCGGGAGGGACTGATCAGTTGCACATCACAATTATCACATAAAAAAGTTAGATTTTTAATTAAAGAAAAACATTATTTTAAATTTTAAAACCATTTGAATCAAACGTAGTATTTTTATTATTTCAGATGATTTAGATAATAATTTAAGATTTACCGAAATGTTGGGGGGAGGGGAGTCTCTTCGGCCCACTTCCTGAAAGTAGGAAATGTACGTGTGTCAGGTGTAGAATTCAATGTTCATATTTTAACACGATTTAATCCACAATGGTATTATTGCTGTAGCTTTCGAGAACTAGAAAGACTATGAAAAGCTTTTGAATTGAAAAGTTTCTCACATTTGAAAGACCGTGTGCAAGAATGCGACCGTACATGGAATCATTAGAAGAAGAAAAAAAATGCGTCGTGGCGTGATACCCGTCCGAAAGCGTTAAAAGAAGAAACGAACGAATGTAATGATCGAACGTTTTTTCTTAATTTAATTTTTTATTCCATGGGCTAGAATTCTCGATCTAGAAAGAGTGCAAGCGGTATTTGATTTTCGACATTTGTTGTATGCTTTCGAGAACAGGGTCCCAGGCGGTGGGTTGGCATTTCATACGAGGCGTGACGCGCGCACGTGCTCGACCGTGCAAATATTACTTTGCGTTGCGCTGAGGGGGTTTCGTGGTTTGCGCGCGTCGGTTTGGAAACGCATATTTAACTGAAAAATTTTTATCAAAATTATTTCGATGATAACATTACAATACATCTGAATCGTAGGCGGGTTTTATTTTTATCACCTTGAGCTTTAATATTGGTCATAAGCTGCACCGGCCGGGGAAACGGGAAAATTCTTAGTGATAGTGTGAAGGGTATAGGAATTGAAAAATAGAACGGCTAGTTACGGTTAGAACGGTTACCCGCACAACATTTTGTAGCAGTCAGTAATCTGGCCACTACTTGGTTTCAGTATCTGTCATTAGATAAATAGTATTTGTTACGCCTTATGCGTGCCTTCAGTGTTTAAAATAACTGTGTAATCATATTTTCAAGTTGTTAGAATACGAAATTGTATTCATATCCACACATTATTCGTTTTTCTATCATACGGTAATAGTAGTTATACCGCGTACACCTACTGTACACGGTCAATGTTTAAGTGATACTGTTAACACTAAAAAACATTACTTTGTTTACTATAGTAACATTAGTACCTAACTAATTTTATTTTTTTATAACGAGCTACTACACATTATAATGTATAAACCCAAATGTAATTTATTCACAAATCCTTATAACGAGTTATTACAATTATATACTATTTTTTTTTTCGTGTAAGAAGTTCGCATTGAACATAATATGTTTACGAACAGTAGCGGCTACTGTACAAAATAATGGTGTAGGTATCAATGTTATATTTTGCAAAACAATAAACTTGATTAACAGACTATCAATGTTATTATTTTATCACAATAATATTCTTATATTATTTAATGTATCAATCTATCTATCTATCTATTATATATATAAAATGGTAAGGGGTTTTCTACGACCGCGCTAACCGAGAAAACTACTGAACCGATTTGGCTGAATTTTTTTTTGGCTGAAACCTGACACTTTGCTGAAGGTTTTAGTAACACTTTTGTCAGTAAAAAAAGTTCATAAAAGTTTTTATACGCATTTTTCCACACATAGTGTTTTATCTAATTTTTTTTTATTGATCTTTATAACAACCCGGCAACTGTTGCCATTAGTTACAAATTACAATTGGTAATAACAATTATTTACAAGTATGTATATTTATATGTCAGTATATCTATTTTTATTATGTGTTTGTATACCTACATTGTTAATCGCTATTATCTAGCATTAATAGCACATAGCTCACCGCACGTGGCATCACGGGCTCAGTCTGAGCTTGGTAGCCGTCTACGCACACCGCTTTACGATCGTAAAGGTTACACACTGGCATCAGCCATTAATTTTAGAATAAACTATTATTATTTTTTATTGTTATTTCGTTTATTCTAAAATCAATGCATCAGCACACTGGCATACGCCCATTACGAGCATAATTTGTGCTTAGTTTTTTCACCTACTTTTTGATTATTCTTATGAAGGTATATTGGGCATGCTAATACAGTTAAATTTCGGGTAAGTGGCCAATTCATCATCATGCAGAGAGCGCCAAGAGCAACTCGAATGTATAACAGAAGACAAAAAGATAACACACCAGAACGTTCTCAAACACTTGCACAGGAGCAACGTAACGCTTTAAGTATGAAGTCAGCGTTTAATTATCAATCCGAGATTGATTATTTAAATATTAAAGCGCTTCAAATAGGACCAATGACTATATTATGTCCTAAGTACCATGCAAAAAAATGGAAAGATGAAACCCGTGGACTTTGGTGCGCTGACGGTAAAGTTGTTTTACACCAATTTGAGGATCTTCCAGACCTAATTAAAAGTTTAATTGATAATTCTCACCCTCTATCAAAACATTTCTTTGATAATTCTAGACGGTATAATACTATGTTTCAAATGACATCGTTTGGAGCAAACGAAATAGCTGGAGGGAACTTCATGCCCTCTTTTAAAATTCAGGGTCAAGTGCATCATTTAATAGGTAGTTTATTACCCGAAATTGGAAATAATGGTACATTTTTACAAATATATTTTATGTCAGAGTCGGATCAAATATCTATTCGAACAAATATGATTCCGAATTAAAAAATAGGTCTCATTGAATCATTGCAAACAGTTTTGCGTGAAAATAATCACCTTATACAGAGCTTTAGATCTAATCTAGAGTCGAGGTCTTTTGACGAGTTGCATAACTTTAAGTTAATTATTCAAGTACGTTGGCGTAGATCTTCGTACAGAGTGCTTTTCACATGAACAATTATACGTGTAATTATACGTGGCATTTTCTCGAATTGGGGACCCGAATCATCTTATGATTTTAATCTCAACAGGAGATAAAACAAAAAACGTCATATACTCAGAAGTCTTATAAAATTCTTATATTAATTCTTTATCAACCAAAAATTATTTCTTTTTTATCTGTAATTATTTTTAATAAAAATATATTTATCATTTATAACGCTAGAAAAATTTCCATCCGTTTTCATTAACCGTTTTTTTATATTTACTTGCCGATCACATTAAACAATAAATTTGAATTCTACATATTATGGTCCGAAGGCAAAATGATGCCTTAAACAACCAATCACGGTCGAAGCTGTGACGGGTCGGCTAGTTATTTTATATAAAATGAATATGTCTCATTCAGTTAATGATTATATCCAAGTACCCACCTGTAATTAACATCCACCTCATCTTTAAGATGAATGAACGGATACACCCTGTGTCCTGTACTGCTAAGTCCTAACTCCTAGAGTCCTGTAAATTATTATAACTTCACTAAATACCAGTATATGACAGTATGCCGCTCCATTGGCGTAAACCTCAGGAGTGCTAAGGGTGCATAGTACCCCGTGAATACAAATTAGCACCTCCAATAATTTCATTGACGGGTAGAGGTATTTTAGTATACAGGGTGTCCCACCAGGATTTACACAGAGCGATATCTTCCTTGTTAATATAGAGATAATACAATTCTGTTTTACTATTAATGAAAGTTATAAAATTAACATTTTATTTTATATCGTTTATACATTTCGAAGATGGCCATTTTACTGGGCTTATTTTTCTGAAGATTTTGACGGTTCAACTTTCAATTTTCATTAACTTCTTGATTTTTTATAATTTTTCTAGTTTACAAAGAAACAATGCAAATTATTATCACTTCGTCATTTTTTCGATAAGGTTTGTTGATATTGTTGTTATTATTTAAAATTGTGAATTTAAAATGTTGTCGAGGCATAAGCACCCACCGTCCCCAGGATTTAATGAGGAATTGCGCCTATAACCATTCTATAACATTATACTTTTCATTTTTTTACTGTTCGTTATATCGTGGTTTAAGATCGTCGGTGTACGTGACGAATTTTACGCTATAGCCCATAACTTCCGTACTCGTTAATGGATGATGTGTGGCTATTAAATTAAGAGTTGATTGCCTAGCCATTAATACTTCGTTGATTTACTTCTCGAGAACAGGCTTCTTGTAGCTTATACTTTAAAGTAAAAGCCTTGTGTAGGTCTCTCTGATGACGACTGTGAAATGTTTGACATAATATTTATATATTTTTGTACCACTGTTCAGGTATTATTACTATTAATTACTGATTAGTGAACAGTGATTGATTACTATCATGTTCCTAGATCGAGTTGTGTCATATAGATTCATAATATACCAGCAGCAGTCGCTTCGTTACGCACCACCGTGTGCTAATTGAAAAAGGTCATACTACTCACTACTCAGTACTCGTAAGTCGTATTTTATTATATTTAATAATTATTAATTATACATATATATATATATAAATAGATAAATAGATAACTTAGTAAATACTTAACGCTTTGATCGATGTTGGCGCTCTGACATTTTATTTCTGTGACTTCAATAATAAAAATGTAATTACTAATTTACAATCCATACCGCGGTCGTCGATCGTAACGATAATAACTGTTACAGGTGTTTGTGGTCATGCTTATGTCTTGTTGAATTAAAATTAATATCTCAATACGTAGGTACCTAATTGTACAGTGCTAGAAATGGGCAGCTAGAAAAAATGAACTCTCACTCTCCAGGTCGAAAAAGAATTAGCGTTCTCTGAAATTATTCAACTACAGTATCTTACCACGTGGTCCTACATCTCCTTTAATTATTATTTCCCTTAGTTGAATATTTTATAAGATTAAAATTAAAACAATATAAACTTGTATAAAATTGAAATTAAAACAATATACTTGTATACAAACGATGAAATAAATAAAGCATGAGTAAAAATTTAGAAATAAAGTTATAAATTATTAAATATGAATTAAAAAACATTTTACAAAAATGTCCTATGTCCCGGCCCGGTGATATTATGGCCCTCTATTCCGATGCAAATTATAAGTAGGGATGCTCTTAAAATGTAATATCGTAGTAGCGCAGCTTTGTACCATCCCAATTCGAGCACTTTACGCGCACGGTTTTTGAACAAGTCAACATTTTGGCGGCGGTCGACCAGTGTCGCAGATTAGTATTGCGTCATTACGACAGAGCGCGCTACGTATTTCATTTGCATAAAATAATATTATATTTTTTAAGTAACGAACAGTGAGTATTGGATAAAAAAATTAACCATCAACGCAAGTTAAAAATATTAAAATGAAAGGAGTATTATTGTCGTCTAAGGACAAACATCATCATGTAGTCATACGATTATATCAACCGAAACTATTTAAAAATGTTATCTCATAACTCGTAAGTATATAAGTAAATAACATTATTTGATTTTTACGAACAAAGCTCAATTTAATCATTTAGTAATTATACAATATTGTATTATTATACGATCGTGGCCATATTCGGTACATAAATATAAACTGATTAGTATCAGGGGCGCAATTTCGATGAAAAAGTCTGGGGGTGCTTAAGTCCACACGAAAAATACCAGTTTACATAGGTTTAATAATAGATTTATCAAAAAAAAAAATTAGAATCGTAAAATCAAATAATACATCGGGATTAATCACAAACTTTTATTTATAATACTTCACTATTGCTACAATTTTACATTCATAATTATGCACGGGTGAAGCTAGGCAATTCAGCTAGATTATAATAAGAAAAACATGTACTCTATCAGCGCTAATTATGATAATTATTTTGGGTTTAAGGACACAGCTGTTAATATACAGAGAACATTTCACGTCGAATTATACCTTTTATTTACATCGACAATTTATAAATTTTTTATTTGACTTACAAAAATAATCTTTATAATATATTTAAAACTATATTAATACCTGTAATACAAATTCTTCTATTGTATTGTACTGCAAAAACAGAAATAAATCAATTTTTATCAATTTTACTAGTTAAATATTTTTCAATATATAAAATTAACAAATCGGAAAACTGTTTCATAAATAGACAAATTATGTAATGGATTTTGCAAGAATACTAAAACAACGGATAGGAATTTAGGAACAAATATTTCAAGTTTTATTAATAAAACCATATTTATGAAAACATAAACACGAAAACCATTCGGGGGTGCTAATTTGAATACTAGGGTTGCTAAGCAACCCCAAGACCCCCTCCTAATTGCACCTATGCTCAGTATCATCTGATGAGTTAATACATATGTACAATAATTGAAAATATGATTTATTGTAATACTTCACGTTTTGTTTTTGCCACACGTTTTATATTTATAATTTTCTTATTATTATTCTTATAATATGTAGCACAACATTTGAAAAACCTTAGAGCTTAAATAAACTTCAAAACCAACAATTCTCAAATTTTAAACGTTTTGAATAGGATTTCTGTAATACTGTCTGAATTGATATGCATTATTTAGATGTAACTATATCGATAAATTATTTAAATTATTACTCGTGACGATTTAAACCAAAAGTTAAAAACAAATATAATATTCAGCAGTATGTTAAAATAGTATCGAAATAATTTGGTTGTTGGTACGTATAACACATTTATGGAAGATGCAGGAGTTTTTTTTTGTTTATTTTGCTATTGTCGGGGAATTACAGCAATACAATTATTTGGTAAGAAATTTACAAATTTTTCATATATACATATATATATTTATGTACATCAAATTAAGAAGCCAGCGGAAATGATAAAATTAATGAAGAAGTTGATGATATGAGTAGAGCAAGTGTTAAGGATACGATTTTAATCGGGAGTGAGATAACCTAGGGTGGATAGGAATGAAAAAAAAGTTGTCGATGTGCGAGTAACATAATATTATTTTTCTTTTTTATTTTTTTTATTTCTTATACTTCTCAGGTTATATTCGTAATGGAAGACTCGTTTACTTAACTTGCGTGGAAAGTGATATTTTCGTGAGACAGTCCGATTGAAAATGATTAATCATTATAACATGTCCATCGGCGGACGAATGATCCGATGTCGGCGACTGCTGACATTCGTAGGTATGTGTACAATTATTATAACCGGCATTATTGTACGGTGACGGTTTTTATTATTATTAATTTTTCTTCTAGTAATCACGACCTGGCTTTATGTATTAGTTTATAGTATAATATTCGAAATCGCATTATAATAAATAACGATGGTAACGTGTAATGCATAATATCATCACATCGACCTTATAATTTGTATGTCATCATTGCATCCGTTGTAATATATTCAAATTTAATTGGATAATAAATAGTTGGAGATATAAATACGAGTATTAGAATTATTTTCGGGTTTTTTTAAAATTTTTTTATTTATAATAAACATATTGTATTGTACTTATAGTCAATTGATAAAAGCGAGTTAACTACAACGTACACGTATTAATATTAAATATGTTGAGCGTACCTAAATATTTTTAACCGTATAGTGGGTGCATCTACAGTGGGCGAGTAGTAAATACTTAATGGTCATAGTGAAATAACTTGTAATAATATCGTGATAAGTTCATAATAATATATTATATCGTCACCTAAGACTCATCATGGTCAATCTAAAACGATTCGAATAAACGTTTTATATATCAACGGATTCGTGCTCACGCCATAGGTCTTATACCAAAGTCATGGATATACAAGGTCCTTGTTATTAGTTTTGAAATTATGTCAATATTAGTTGCGTTAGGTTCGCTGTGAAAACAAACTAAAATGTGTATATACTAAGTACTAACACAGTAACATTTAAAATGTCTAGCGACAACACAGTTTTTTGTTGGGAAAACCGAGATTAGCTATGATGGTTCTTAGAGGTTACGATATTATAATAGACAATATTATAAAGCCACCGCAGCATGGGCCATTGGGAATTACGAAAGTTATATTTACATTATATAAGTTTACATGAAGAGAATATTAAGCTAATACAATGATTAGTTAAATTAATGAATTTATTAATTTTGAGGAGATAACGAGTTAGTTTGACTGTTGAATCTTGAGAGTTGCTTAGTGATGCGGAGATATGCGTTCAAATAGATTGGTTTTTCTGTCTGGACTGATCGCTGGCATTCGGTGGGTGTATGTTTGATACCCAGTCTGACTCCGGATGAAGGGCACATTGATGCGGTTCTTCTTTGTTCATCAGGAAACTGTGAGAAATTTGAGAATGGCCAATACGAAATCTTCTTATTACTGCTACCTCTATTTTTCTCGGCTCTACCAACGGTACACAATATTATTTATTTATTTATACTTATAAACGGCCATAACGCGCAGTGGTACATTCAATTACGTAATACATATTATTGCGTGCAATTGAAAAACAAATTATTGTGTTTGTTGAATGTAACTAACATGGTACAATATACGAGTATGTACGTGAATAAGCGAATGCATAATGTAATTAATTATAGAGTAATCTTAAAATGATCCAGGGGGATCTTTCGAGATAAATTTTTCAGTAGTTTTAAAATTATTCTTCACATAACCGGACGTAATGAAATTCTGTTAGCCTCATTAGCCAAGAAAAAACCCAAGTGAACCGTACATGCAAGTTTCCCCGAGACGTCAATATCAATATATCACCTTGGAGTGTAGAATATGTAAATTTTAGTACTGTCAATACTTGGAAATCTGGATATATTTTTAAAAATAACGTTCGATTGATGCAGATTGTATAAAAATAAACAATTAGTATACGGTTCTAGTCCCAAGGCCCCGGGCCCGATGCACGAGATTACTTATTTTGTTGGTTATTTGTTCAGTTTTGGCTTTCAGGGGGTTGTGATATTTTCGTTGAAATCATATTCGTCGAGTGAATGTTATGATATCAAAAACGTTCGAGTTCAGTTTGATCACGAACTCACGGTACGTATATTGTTTCGCGTGATAACAATGATTGATGTATAATGATAAGAGGAGAGTGGCGGTCAATAAAACGCCGTAAAAAACAACGAAATGCAACAAACGTAGTTAATGTGATTTTAATTGTGACGTCTAGCGTCCAGAAAAGTTACGTACGTCAGATTGTACGTCATAATATTGTTTCGACATTGTGCGTTAAGTATTTCAGCCCGGCGATGTCGCTAATGTGTCTGCGCGAATGGAATGCTATAATATGTCTACGTCTGATCGCGCTAATCGTACAAACATTTGAATAATAATGTAATTAATCGGTGTGTAAGGAAAGCGAATGTTATTGCATTGAATTAGCCCGGCAGGTACGATGACAATTCGTGTAGGAACATTTTGTTCATGTTACCTACCTATATGTCATTTGTATAACGCGACCGTAATTATAATAATATGAGTATTTGTTATAATAATATGTAATCAGCAATCGCGGTGCTAATAATTAGTACATTTATGTATTAGCAGCGATGTAGGTATGTATTAAATATTTTGCAGAGGTTACATGTTTCCAAAATGTTAACTGCATATTAATTATATTATACAGCTGGTTTCAAAATGATTACCCGGTGGTGTCTTGCAGTGAACACCACAAGGACCTTGCAATATGCATAATAAATTAACATTAGTTCATCTAACACTAGTATTATTTTAATGTGATCCGTGGTGTCAATTGAACGGACTCTCAGTACCCCTAGGGTACCACGGTGCACGAATAGGAAACACTGGATTAGTGGATTGTAACATTTACGCACCCTTACAAATACAATCTTTGCTGCGAATTTGTAAAAAGTAATTTTAACTGTCATCCACCTTCGGGATAAAGCTCAAATGTGATGGTCATGCAATTATCGAGTTGATTACTTTATTTTCCTTTTCACTTGTAGGCGTTTTTTTTTTACAGAGGTGGTTCGGTTTCGGTTCTTCGGCTCTGCCGAACTTCCAAGATGATAATTATAAGTTTTCGTATAAACATTTATCGATATTGGTTATTTTAAAATATCCCAGTGTAGTGGGTTTTATGTTATTTATTGCGATCTATAATATCGCATAATACATTGTAATGCCTCACGGCGTACATTTTTCTCAAATAAAATAATACGCTCATCCGGAATTCGTCAACTGCGCCGATTTTTCTAGACTACCTGTAGTTTATACATCTTTTAACAAAAAAAAAAAAAAATAAATCTTAATCAGTTGTAATGTTATGTACACACGATGTATACGACTGCACATATCCCAATATCGTTTATTTTTCAACGTTTACAATTATTTTAATTATAACATTATAACAATAATAACATTTTTCTTATTTCAATATATTTCATATATGGATTAATTAATTCGTTACAAAAATGTAAAGTAAACCATATAATAAAAATACGTACTAAAGACTAAACAGGTTACTTAATTTTAGTTTTACTATATGATTATAATCTGCACTGACTTACTAAATAACTACAATCAGACACTACTATATTAGTATAAATATCCATTTTAGTAATGAAACCGAATGTTGAAATTTCGTAACCTGCACCGCCCATTGAAATCGGTAAAGAAAACTAAAGAACTGGTAATCATTAATATTGACTAATTTTTATAATACCGAAAAATGTATTTGAATGGAGAATATGTTTTGACGAACATTTTGGTAGATGCTTTACTATGATTTTCTGAAAACTTTGATGTGCAAAAAAGATGATCTAAAAATAGTTCCGAAATAACTATACGATCTATAAGAGCATACAAATTGGGTGGTTAACAACAAAAAGGAAGAAAAAAAATCATCTCTAATTAAATCCAAAACTACATATTTGCAATACGTCGATACGGGTCGGATACGAGAGCTGCAGCCTGCAGCCGAACGTGATCAGCGGCGCACGACAATAGGTTTAATATTCAGTAATCATAGTATCCTTATTCAGTAATGACGCAAACGGATTTTCCGTGTTAACTTCAATGGCGGTGACGCGGTGTGTGCAGCTCTTTGAATTCTCGCGCCTTTTTGTTCCTCACAAAAAACTCGTACCTACGTGCTAACGGTGGATAATAAAGTCAGAGCTTAAAGAGGCTAAATATCGCTGAAGCGACCATGATCCCTATCAAGCGCGTATTTATAGGGTGGGGGTCCGCCCCCTCACTCCCGACCGCTGTTTTTAATTTTAATACTACCCTACTGATGTGTACTGTTATGATACATTGAGTGTACATTGAATTTAATAAATATAAAAAATATAGTAAAATTCAAAACAATTAAAACAATTTGTAACAATTCCTTTTATTAAATATGTTAAATAACTAAGTAAAAGTGGTAATCTGGAAACGCATAGTAACAATGATTTCTATAAACATTTTTTCTTACGTTCTGAAGATTTAATACGAACAAATCTGTGCCCCAACAAACGAGTACGGAGTAGATCATTTTTATCGAATATCGAATGTTTTAGACAATTCACCGAAAATCGAAAATGCCCGTCAAAATATTGCTTTTAGAGGACACCGTAGTCCGTGCCCAAGGAAATTTAACTGATCAACATAATTTAAATGAAATGAAACCCTGTATAGTTAACAAGGACAAATTTCGTAAACTTCTAAGATTTTGTATTGCATCTAGGGATGATTTTTTGAAAAATCACTTGCGATATTTCCCTTGTTAATAGAGATAATCAAATTCTATTTTTTTTTTGAGCATCCCAGGGGATAGGCAATCTTGTTGACAATAGTTTGGTAAATATAAGTCTAAGTAGATAAAAAATTAACCTTTTATTTTATATTTTTTGTTAAATTCAAATGTATTCTTTTTCTTATCAGTTTTCATGATTTTTAATAATTTTTTAAGTTTACAAAAAAATAATGTAAATTATTATCACCTCATAATTATTCCTATAAGGTTTGTTGATAATGTTATTATTTAAAATGATGTAAATAGTACATTTTTTCTTAAAACTAGAAAAATGATTAAAAAACAAGAAGTTATTGAAAATTGAAAATTGAACCGTCAACATTTTCAGAAAAATAAGTCCTACAAGATGGCTATCTTCGAAATGTATAAAAGTTATAAAATAAAAAGTTAATGCCTTAACTTCTTTAATAATATGCCTATTTTTAGCCTCTATATTTACCAAACTATTGTTAACAAAATTGCCTTTGCCCATGGATATTCATATAAAAAACAGAATTAGATTATCTCTATCGGGAGACATTGCTCTGTATAAATTCCGGTGGGACACCCTGTATTACAGTTTTAATGATATGGTTTCGATTATAAAAATGAATAACATTTTTTACAAAAAAACCCTAAATAGTTTTTTGACAGTTAAAATCCAATTTGACTGGCACCTTTAATTAGGTATACTCGAAATATTTCCAAGTCATTATACTATTTTCGATAGTGTTAAAACGTCTGGTCATAGTGGAATTTTTCGTTTTGTGTTTAAGGCTATCACTATAATAAAATTTATATTAATGATACAAAAATACAAAATAAAAATAAATGATAATCATAAAAACTAATATGTATCCGCTATATACGTTATTATACATTTCTAAAATCTAAACTCGTTCTCGTTCTAAATATTAATTTTAATTGAGTTACAAGGATACGATTTAAACCATGAATGATGCGTAACAAACTGATCAACTCATTATATTATTTTAACAAGTTTCGAAATAATGTGTTTATGAACAAAAAAAAAATCATCATAATAATATGCGTACACATAATACTATATATAAATAAGATGACTAACATTGCAGGTCAAAATTATACCTGTAAAGTATATAAAATTAGTGAAAGTACACCCTATGTTAAGATAATATCATAATCTAACAACATAGAATAGATAAAAATAAATAGATTTGAACATTATATTGACGTAACTAACTATATCATAGCGTCTCGTCTGTTTTAGCAGGTGAACTATAAATATGTAAAACAATATTTTCAAAATACTCCTTTATTCGTTTCGTTATACTCTCGTACAATTGTCGTCGAGATGTTATAAAAACACTTAAAAAATCATTGGATTTAGCAAGCTCTTAAATTTGAAAATTGACTCATGTTTCATTACCGTATAGGTACAGATTACATTGGTCTACGAGTTAGAAGTTACTAAATAGTATTAATCGTATAACTATCACGGAGTAATAAAATTAAACTAAAGTTGTATGTTGTAACTTGTGCCTTGTAAAATTATATTACGCGATCACTGAAAATCTGTACAATGGTCGTCATGGTATTACAAAAACACTTAAAAAAGTATTTAATTTAACAACGTATCAGTCACAATCTCAAAGATAAAAAAAAAATGGACTCATATTAGTCATATTTCATCACCAGCTATTACGATTACTTATACCATACTATATATATTATAATTTATAGATTCACCAAAACACTACTACGAAATACTAAAATTAAAGTAATGTTTTATGTTGTAACTTATACAATATTGACTTGTACACTTCCATCTGGCTTACTATTATTTTATGCGATAAAAACAATTTGTAATGGGCCAACTAAATTTAAATGAGCATAACTTGCATAATGTTGAGTTATTACGTATGTAGATATTTTTGTTTTACAATAAGCTATAAACCTACGGTATTAAGTATGAATAGCATTTTACCACCAGTTAGGTTAGTGACCAATACTTTAAAATGACTATATGGTTAATGTGTGCAACTGTAGTTAAATTTTCGCATGAACAACTAATCTATTTACTATTAATATGCGTAAAGCCAGTTAGTAGATTAAAGTTTATTAAACGAGTTATATAGAGTGTACCAAAAACATTTGAACACATAGTTTGATTCGTCCTACATTTAAACAAATAATAGATGACCGTTTAACAGCCATCGGTCGCGTAAGATGAAACGTATAAATTCTGATTCGTTTATCCGACTGAACAAACAAACTATACGTAAATACGTCAAAGAAAACATGTGAGGCTAAATTACACGCAGACAATTCATTTGAAAACATGCTATAGTTGTTATAGTTTCGCAGTATACACCGTAAATACCACCTGGAGTTCAATATGTTAACACTTTTTTTAACATTAATATGTTTTTGAAGACGGATACTCATATTTTTTTTATAAAAAACCTTAACTTCAATAACTTTTAATTCCGTTAACACATTGAAGCCATCGATATGAAGTTCATGATGCGTCAAGTTCGTCTTGTGGTTACCTAGGAACCGATTGAGATAATAGCCTAATTTCAAAGTAATTATAGGAACTATAATCAAATGACGTGCAATACTATATATATATATATAATGTATATAATTGTTACATATAATACTGAAACAAATATTTAATAAGTATTTAAACATTTTTAATAACATGTAATAATAACACGTTTTATGGGTGTAATATTTCCTGTCCAGCAGTGGGTTATACTATAGAAAATGTATATTTAAAAATATAATGTCCCAGAAACTTCAATATAATACTAAAGAATTGCAAAGAACACAACTTTAGTTGGAGTGAATATTTTTTCTATGAGATAACAATTTTTTTTTTCAAAATTCCTTCTGTTTTCTGAAGCATTACATCTGTGTGGTTAGATACAATTTTATGATTTTAAATGAAATGAAATAATATGTTTTCATGGATTTTCTTTTTTTTTTAGTTTCGACGTGGATATGTCTTACCACGGCTGAAGTTCCGAACATTAGTTCGAAAAATCACGCCAGATCTCAAAATTGTCGATTGAAAAGTACAAACAAGCAAAATGTAGGTACTGTTTCCCTTACAACAATTTGACTTTCACTTTTTATTGTAAATTCATTGTAAAATTATAGTCAAAATCAGTTCATATCAAATCATAAAGTTTACAACAAAATTAATTTTAACCACTTCATGAAAAGGTCAAAATATTTTTCATAAATATAAAAACGGCTTTTTCACTGAATGAGCGATTTCACTAAGTGGATGATGTGACAGAATATTATATAATTAAATTGCTGTAATGCCATATTGATAAAATCAAAATAAAATGAAAAAAATTTAAAATACCATTTATAATTAATATTGGAATATTGTTGTAACTTTAAGAAAACTTAACCGTTCGCGTGTCGTAAAAAACAATAGTTAGTCGGCTGCAGTAATCATATGATTGAGAACTTCCGTGTAAAATCGACGGGAGGAACCCACGTTCTCCGTCACCGCGGTGTACGTTTCCAAAATTAATACCTATTTCCTAGGATAAATTGTACACACGCAGAACTTAAATACCGATCAGACTGTATGGAGTGTACAGTATACAGAGTGGGTCACAGGAATAAGGCAGAAAATATATAGACGTACAAACATTTTATTAATATTTCTCTATACACACATAAGCGATTTTTAAAAGAATATCGAGCATAATATTATAATATTATCATGACGTCCATGAATAAAGTATAGGTCTATAACATGATTGAGTTATCGCGCCGAAGCAAATCATCGTCAATGAATGTCACGTTTCCGCTCTTATTGCATTCTTATAAGTTCATCCAAGAAGCGAGATTTTGACTCATAAGCACGTGACTTTAGGTTGAGTCAAAAGAAAAAGTCGCACACTGCAAGTCAAGTGTGACCTAGAAACCAAAGCACATCTTCAAAACGTTAGATGAAGCGACTGGGGAACATCTCGCGTACGGCGTTCATTGTGGCGATGGCCGTGTGAAGAGGCCACTTAGGTCGACTGACTTAATGAAGTGCGACTTTTTCCTTTGAGGACACCTCAAGTTATGCATGTTTAGGAGTTATCATCGCACCACGGATGAACTTATAAGGGGATGCAGTAAGAGTGGGTAATGGAGTAGTTTACGAAGCTTTTCTTCATCACGTTCACTAAATATTTTTGAATATTGCGAAACTTATTTATGTATAAAATAATATTATTTAAACGTTTGTTCGCCTAAAATATCCTAAATATCTTAAGTTTGTCAATTTTTGGCCCCGTCCCCGCGGATCACCTTATGTACACTCGACACAGTCTGATCGGTATTTAAGTTCTACGCGTATATAGTATACTCCCTATACGGACGATGTAGTAGGTACATGACAATACCTATATCGAAATTGTTTTCGACGAGCCGGTGAATGCCGGTAACGCACGAGGTTGTTTATATTGTAACCGGCGGAAAGTGTTTCCATCCGAGTACTGCGGCGCATTTAGTCTTAGCTACCACGTCGTCGGGTCCCGCACAAGACAATATAGATATTAGATATAATTTATTATAATTAATGCACGGGTTTCTATGCAATAGTATGTTTTTTTCCTTCTCACATTTTTGGATTTATAAAACATAAAAAATCGAGCACGGAAAATTTTACGCGATAATCATAATCCGATGGCAAGCGTTAATTTAGGATGAAAGTTTGCAGAGCACAAGACTACATCGCAGACCTATTGTTCCCGCGACACGCGAACGGTCAAGTAACTTATATGTACATATCGAGTAATAGAAATATTAATTTTGAACTTAGTTTTCGGTTTCAATTTTCGATTTTCTCGTCTGCCGGAAACAAGAAATGCATCGTATCTTCAGGAAAAACCGTATTCATGACGTGTTCTCAGACAGCTGCAGCTTTCTCGTTGAATATTTCGACCAGTCTCTTAACCGAACCAAGTTTTGGTGTGATCTTCTTCGGCGTGGTATCTCGGTTTACGGCTGCCCTCGGTTTACAGACTTCGTTACCGCCACCCGGATGTCCGTCGCCCATCGACTGCACCTCCTCGACAGTCGCTATTACACGGACTGCCATATCACCATCGTCTTCCGATGTCGAATCCGGCGTGAGAGTCTCCTGCCGTGGAACGTGTGCGTTCGTCTGGATAAATTCACGGTTCATCGGCGTGGTATCCCGCTTTTTGGCTGTCCCCGGGTCACAGACTTCGTTATCACCACCTACATTGCCGTCCCTCGTCGACTGCATCTCCTCGCTAGCCGCATTTGATCTGACCGCGACGTTGGTGGCAATATCACCACCTCCCATGGGTGTCAAATCCGACGTCCGCGTTCTCAGAGATATCCTCAAAACTGTCGGCAAACGCACGTTTTCTGGTCCATCTTCGTGAACAGACTGATCGAACACTTTTGGCTTATAACTAATTACGATGTGCGGTGGTTTGCCTGCTTCAGAAACATTGGAAGCACATAAGCGATACTTTGTAATCGGCATATCCGGGAATATTCTTAAAACCGTTGGCCGACGCGCGTCTTCATCTAGTCCAACTTCGTGATGTGACAAGGCCGGAGGCTTTAAGGTAACTCCGCATTGGTTTATCGGCTTCTGTTGGATCATATCAGAAGCGATGCGTCTAAGGACGTTGAACATCGCCCGTATCTCGGTGACGATGTTTTTGATCATTATTTCCGTTTTAACTGTAAGTTTATGTAATACTAGCTGAAAAACTTGACTTCTTTAGTTATTGCGTTGATATATCTATAAAAAAAACATTTCTGAAGTAGAAGTAAAATGTTTTTGAAAGTACTGAGTACACATCTAGATGCCGTTTTAAAAAATGATTTTTTGTTGTAATAAATAACATATAATATCCTGAATACGGGAACGCGTAACTATAGCGATATACATTAATTAATGTATTATTATTTGATTGTGATTGATTTTAGTTACGTGGCCAGAAAGATGATGGCTACAATTATTATATTATATTTTTTCGTCGGTAATTAAATAAATTAATCAGACGCATTTATGAAGAACTTCTACAACTACTGCTCATTGTTTGTAACATAATATTATTGTAATAATTGTAATACCTAACTGAATGTTCAATAAAACATTTGACAACGAATCATTATGCACGATGACGTACGGGTATATTTTTATAGTAAACAGAATAAACAAAATGTAACAGTTATTTTTTGTTATTTCAAAACGGATTTATTATTATTATGTGTTATACAGTTTTCGGAATAATTCGTTTTTATAAATTTTAAATCGTTATTAATTTATTATAATATTATAAAATATATAATAATATTAGACAATCATCCGTGTATAGTATACATTGAAAAAAACAACACACGAACAAAATAATAATATATAAATATAATAGGCACACATAAAAACACGAACTATAATGTTCTCCGATTCATGTGACTAAATTATATTATTATGAATTTGAAAAATACAACTAATAGGATCTTATCACATTTCAACATACGATTATTTACCCGTTTCAAGATATATACATTGTCGATCGACTTTTATCTTATTGTAGCATACGAGTGGTAATGACAGATTTTAATAGATCCCGCAATCTCGTATAAAGCTATTATTTTTCTAGTATCTTTTTTAACGAATTATACTACGTTCAACAACACATTGTTCTAAATAAAGGAGCTGGGGTGGGTTATGGGTAACTATAGCTGAACTTTGTCCACAAAAACATTTCCCACCTTGTTTCTTGCGCAATTGGATCTGTATTCGTCGTCAATATTTATCATCGTGCCGGTCACATTGGATTCGTTTACAATCGAAACCAAATTAATTATGTAGTCCGTAGCATCATCGCAATTTTTTTTTAGCATACGGTTTAGACTTTCTACGGAGACGTCGTCGGTCGAACCTAGAGAATCGATTTCAGCCCAATCTAATAGGTTGTCTTCGTCCAGTTGGGAAACATGATAGTCAATTTTCGACGTGCGGCTCGTTTCGTTTATATTTTTAATTGCTTCGACCGTCGACTTTACCCCTTCCAGGGGACGGTTGATGACCGTGCACGCGGTGTACAGGTCACTGTAGAACATTCCGCTTCCAACATCGTACCACTCGACGGATGCTGCGATGTTATCGTACACGGCGCCTACCACGGGGTGGTACTTCATCTGATCGAAGTACTGAATGATAAGTCTTGCCATCCGGTAAACATACGTGTTCATCATGCGATCGATAAAGTTTACGAACGTTTTGTGAAAAAATAACACCGTTTTCATGTTCCGGTCGAACGGCAATAAATAACTGTACACCTCGAGGAGTGCTACTGGTTTTCCGTCGATTACCATGACGCGTTCCTTTAGCTTGTTCATGTCGGCAGAACTGTGGTCCTTGGAAAAAATGCATTTCCCGCTCAACCAGTCGTGTTTGGTCCACAGAAATCCGACTTTGTAGCTCCTCACCATGGCGAAATAGATCTTTTCAACGATTGATTCCAAGCTTTCCTTCGTGGGGTCTTTTTCGCACATACGGAACAACAGCCTCGGATCTGACTTGGTCATCGTTCCGACGTTTACCGATATTTTGTCGATTACCGATTGCGTTACGCAGTCCACGTGCAGCGAATTATTATCCTTATCGTTGTTGTTTTTTTTCTCGCTAAGACAACGGCCGTTTAAAAATGCCATATAATCGTCGCACAATGTAAAATACAAACCGAACAATTCCGCATCGTTAACATCGTTATTACTCAAATAGTAAAGGATCAACGGAGTGAATTCGCAAAACTTATCGAACATTTCCGACACTATTGTTTTTAGCGCATACTCATTAATGACAGATTTATCGACGTAATCGTGTAAATAGGTAAATATATTTTTTCGAAAGTACGCCGTAAGTTCTCGGTAAACATTTAACAAAAGTTGACTTATCTTGTACGGCACTGACGACGCAGCCAATAGATTTTCATCCTTTCGATAAATATCTGGTTTTATGGTGTTTTTTTCCATCAACTCGGTTAATAGTTTGTCAAACATTGTAATTAACTCTGCGGAGTTTTCATCTCCAACTTTTGATAAATCACACTGCTTGATCTCAACACTCGATAACTTAAATTTTTCATAGTCGCTAAACATGAACTTATTTTTCCAAGAGTTAGACTTTGCAATCTTTTTGTGTGTATTATTGTTTATAATATTAAATACATTTAAAACAAAGTCCTGACTAACCGTTTGATAATCTGCCAGCATATACACGTCGAATTCACTCGGAAACACAGAGTCTACGAATAAAATGATAGTTGTTTTTTTGCACGTGTATATCATTGTACTTCCATCGTCCTTCTGGTGACATTTCTCCCTGATGAACTTCGGCACTAAGTAACACAAAATCCAATGGAAGTTGTATAAAGTTATTGAAGACAAAAATTGTTCGTTATTCATGTACGTAAAATCTAAGCCCCGAGGAGTATATAAACATATTGTTTCCGCATAAACTGATTTAAACTGTTCATAATTTAACTCGTACTCGTCATCTGACTTTCTGGTCTCCATATTTACTTGTAATAATGTACGATAGTAATTAGACATTTGTTTGAAAATTATATAAAAAGATTTATCTAGGTTCTCGATATCGTAGAGTGAATTCAAGTGTTCGCGCTCGTTACCGACATCATTGATTGCAGTAGCGATACCATCGTAACCAACTTGAGTATGTTTATGAAATGTCTCTATGACGTCGACTAACCTCTTCACACTGATGTCATTTGCAGGCGAAACGTTCAGATCAACTGTGCTTAGAACCGTGCGTATCAATTGCAGAAAAATTAAAACTGTATAAAATAACATTTTAAAGCATTTAATAGTCACCAGCTTCTCGCAGTTATAAATAATGACTAATGGCATATACTAAAGAAAAAAAAATGACAACGCAGTAGTGCGTTAAACACGTTACGTACCAGATACTCGTATTTGAATAATCATTAAGTTGCACCATTTGAATTAACACTTGATCACATAAAATATATCATTATTAAAGGATTCAAGTTGTAACAGTATTTCTCTGATATTCAAACAAATAACACAATTGGCCAACACAATCGTACACAAACTTTTACAGTTTAAAGAGTTGAAATCTATGGGCTTTGGGTAGGAAAAATGTTTATTGAAAAACTATTATACTCATAAAGTATATGTTCTAGACTGTATGATAGGAAAAAGTTGTTGTTGACTTTAGTTAGTAAATTTGTTTTTAACTTACAACATATTTTTAAACAGTCATACTGTCAAGGTTACATGCAAAGAAAATTAAAAAAAAAAAAATTTCCCAAGCCTAATCTCTAATTTCTTATGAAAATTGTATGGTAATGTATAATGAGGTCTAGTTGCACCGATATTAATCTCGCAATATCCACCCATCGCCCGTATCCGAAAAAAAGTGACGAACGACAATCCCTCTCGTTTTAGTCTTGTGGCACCAGTTTCCACCAAAAATGACTATTCCGTTTTCCGCCAAACTAGAAAATTGTCATTCATTTTTTCCACCAGTTAAATTATATTATATTTAAAATTTTGGAAACCTCTTCACGCAAATTACCTAGACAAAACATATTATCAAAAAATACTGACAAAATTAATTTTTAGAAAAAAATATTATATAATTATTATTTGGAGCAGTGTGGTGCAGTGGTCACACACATACCAATGGCCATAACTCGCGCAGTCATCAGTTTGAACTCGGTACAGTGCAAAAAAACATTCTGCATGATTAATTCTGTAGTCTGTTCCCCCGCCATCGTTCTGATTGCTCTACACCCAGTGCTCGAAGTGGCTCAAGATAAGTGGAGGGATGCCTTACAATTCAGATTTTCTAATATTATTTTATATATAAAAAAATTTCTTATATATAAATAATATATATAAAAATGATAATAAATATATCATTTTAAAATACAAGTCTTAGGAGAAATGCGTTATTCTAGACAAAACAAGAAGAGGGATGAAAACTGTAAATACAAAAAAGTAGAGGGATGCCATCCCTCCGTATCCCCCCCACTTCGAGCCAGGCGCGGATCCAGAATAGATTTACGGGGGGGGGGGGCATCAAAAAATATCAACATAGATTATCAAAGTTTATTATATTAACATTTTTTGACAAAAAGATAATGATGATTGAGACGAAGTTTATCTTTAAAAAGACCAAAAAAAAAATAAAAAAAAAATTTTTTTTAAAAATATTCAGGTTACTCAAGATTTTATTTTATTGCTTATAAAATATTTAATTACATTATTTTTTCTGTATTTATTTTGATGGTGAAAATACTAACCATTTAAAATTATTTAAATGTTGTTGCCCAATAAATCGATGTATTAATTTTCCGTTTTTATTATGCTCAGAGAAAGGAAATATGTAGTTTGTTGGTGGTACCAAATGATTTATTAAGAGTTCGCGTTTCGTATAGTTGTCAATATTTTTCCCAATATAATCTCCTATGTCATTACTTATAATATTTTTCACCAGCCTTTTTTTCTTCATTGCTCCCATGACCCCCCCCCCCCATTGTATCCGCGCCTGCTTCGAGCATTGTCTACACCGCTCCCCACAAGACCTTATACATGGGAGTGAAGTCCACACACGTGAAAAATGATCTTCTTAGAGAAGGGGTACAAGTGCTAAACTGCACTCTATCCCTCCCAAGTGACAAGTCATTGACGATGACCTAACGGTCGTTTCAATGAAATACAAATCCGAAAAAAAAAAAATTATTTAACTATAATTTAAATTTATTATATATTACTATAATTTTTAATCCTACGATTAAATTTTTTTGAATACGTTTGCCTTACATGATTTATGAATACATCTCCAACGTACTTTATATACTCCTTCATGTGTTTTGCGAAATTAAAAATTATTAATCATTATTTGTGGATTGTCACGTTTACTACTTATTATTTTCACGGGCATGGCGCAATTAGGGTTTGAAATTTGAAAGTAGGCCGGAGCTTAGCTATTCAATGAAGCGGAAGTGGAAGTAATAAGCTCCTAGAAAAATTGTAAAAAACTGCTATACTCTGCATCATAAATTATTAAAAAATTCAATGCGTAAAGTGTAATATGTTGAGTGGGCTATTAAAATTTCGAGAGTTGGGCTAAGCCCCTAAAGCTTCTTCATCCTATTATCGCCTATGCGGATATCGTTTTGTGTTTTTCTATTGACTTTAATTACCTTTAAATCGTTTAATATATAATTTTTTCCTAAATTGTCGGACTGACGCATTTCTTTCGAATGGCGAAGTGAAAAACAAAGAACATGTTGCTGAACACATTTCAAAGAAGAAGTTTGGTATAAAAGATGGGAAAAAGATAAACAAATAATAGTGCAATTAAATATACAAATACATTTTACATAAGATAATCCTTCGATATTTTTGATTTTTATGTGAATCTTAAGTTAAAATAAGATAAAATTACTAATACCGAGTTATAAAAATTAACAGAGAAAATCCGTGTCAAACGTTAAAATATATATATATATATATATATACTTATAAATATAAATTTGCATATTGTACTATACGTCGAAATGAAAACCGACTTCTGTCCGATTGACCATTTGGCATTTACTAATCTTCTTCCGTACCCGTATGCACTTCAGGCAGGTCGTAGTGACCATGTAGTGTATAGTAACTGTATTAAGTTTATCCCATCTTTTGCTATGTCCTAGTTTTGATCTTATGTTTTTGTTGCGTAACCATGTGGTTTTTACTGGAATCAGTCGCCCAATCTTCTACCAACGTCCAGGAAGACCAAAGATTTTGTGTCCCGGCTTCTCTAAGTCAAAACAAAACTAAAAATTTAAAATTAATTCCCGGGATAAGTTCTTTACAGCTACTTAATTTAAACATTGCAGCCGAATGCATAATATTCACGTTTCTAACCTATTAACGCTTACAATATTACTTGCATATTAATCGAAAAAAAAAATGTTCATAAATTATTACACATTATAATAGTATAAGCAATTTGCTGCAATTAGTCGTACGCGTAAAACGTATGAAATACGAGTATGTTATATATTATGTATGTATAAACTACATAAATACGTATAGGCAAGGACTAATTATCTTCGAAAATGATTAATGGTTGTCTAACATGCTAATTTATGTTTTATCGTAAAATGTCCAAGAAAACATTATTATGCAATTACCGTTTTGGCATTTTCGTTCCAAACTATACAGCCGTAAACGTGTGGTAATAACGCAACGTCGACATTGACTTATCCTATATGTAATTGCAGGTATAGTTAGGTAAGTATTATCATTTGTTTGTGTCTTAGACCACGATGGACGCTAATGATATTATAGGAAACTACGGTGAGCCATCGCATACGGTAAAAATGTCCATGCTGGTCTAGTAGCATTGCTGGAAAATTAGAAATTATTTATCAGCTATATAGTATGAAATTTGCCAACACGCATTGTTGCGTATTTTAATCTCGTGAGGTGAAATTATTTGGGTGAAACAAGCTCGGAATATAATGTAATTTCGAAGTTTCTATTTTCATGTGTACTCGTATGATTTATTTCAAATCAAACCAGCTTTATCGTCGGATTTGTGCACGAATAAAGTTAAAGAAAATCTAGGTAATAATACACGTATGATTACATATATTTGAAATAAGTTCAACAACGATTAGTTCTCAAACCCGATAGTGGTATTTACCAAGTACTGGAAACCACGTAGAAAGAGAAAAAAATAGGTAGATGGAACTGTGGGAGCTTGAAACAAAATGGTACCCGCGCGACGTTCAGGTAACTTGAAACCTATAAGGTACATGTCACATTATGATTGTTACCTTATTATTTTTACCTGTTACATTACCTGTTAAATTATGATATGTTAATATAAATTAAACATAAACACGTAATATTAAACCAGGTCGACTCGCGTTGCTTGTATACGTGTATTTTCACTAATACACATAATCCGTCATCGTGAAGTTGAGTAATTTAGATAAATGTTCGGCGTACGAGCAAACCGTAATGGTATAGCAATTATATTGGTCATCTGTATACGCTATGCTGGTGATGCGCGATAGGTATATAATGAACGATCAATTAATTTAGTAGCTGGAAACGTCCAGGTATTCAATCTGTGTGAACACCTAAACCCTCGAGGGTTGGATACTCGTCGTGTCATACCGCAGCGATGAAAATAAAAAATAAGTATTATGATATACTAATACGAATAAATTACAAACGCGTTTCATGTGACACTTAAGTTATTACACACCCAAACGTCGAAATCGCACAGAGCGATATCGTCTATGCTTGTTGGACGCTCTCCTACTGCAGTTAAATATGTTTGTATCGCGTCGAAGATTCTCTCTGCGGTTAAGCGTGTACAGATCTTTTTTTTTTATTGATCTAATATTACAACTTTGGTATTAGCTATGGTAATTAGTTACATTTTTTTTTTTAGTTATTTTATACAATTTTACATTTTTTTTTTAAATTTTGTCCAGTCCGGGTGTACAGATCTCTTTTGCGAATTAATTGTGGTCAATTATTTACAGTTTAATACGGAATCTTTACCCGATGAATATCGATTGCATATTTGTTTTCAGATAGTGATATTCCAACAAAAACAGTTAAGTTATACTTTTAGAAACGAGAAATCGACCTCAGATACTGTTAAAAGCTTATTTAAAAGCTATTATTTATAAATTATAATACACCAATATCTATGATACCAAAAATTATAAGTTACTGTTTTACTTGCACTAAATTGTACAGGATACTTGGATAACTAACGGTTTTTAGTTTTTAGATTTTGAGTGTACCGAAGAATGTATTAGCTTTATTATGATGTATGGTGTGTGCTTCGTTTTTTTTTGTTTTTGTATCTGTATACACGATTTCGAGAATAAGGAGTGCTCCGATGTACACAAACCAGGTACTTTTCTGATAGGAAATTTTATATTGTTGGTACTTCGAGAAGGTAATTTTTTTCAATATCTCAGAATTTTTCAGAATAATTGAGAGAAACTACAGAGAAAAAATTGCAAAACACTTCAACCGACATCGATATTAGATCTGTCATGCTCTGTTATTTGCAGCAACGCCTTAACCGCATATGTGAATTCGGCAATATGGCTGCCGATTTAATGAAATAGGAAAAATTCAACGGCCGATTTCATTAACTAGACAGACATTTTTTTTTCGGCCGATCGCATGAATTTGACAATATATTATTTCACAACAAAACTGTTCATATGATATTCGTAAATTATTATACTACTAACGTATATTTACGCAATTGGCAAGACGTGGTAAGAAATAATGATAATAATAGAAATAATTTTTAAATGCGTATTTTTAAATCCCGCATACCTATCTCTCAAACAGGGAATTCAATAAAAGTTAAAATGGTATAAATTATTTTCCTCACAGTAAAGTTAAGTATAGTAGTTAGGTCATTGCATTGATCAATTGTGTCATTAGTCATTAATATTCAGGTAGCAATTTTAAAAATACTGAGGTATGATTACCTGCAATTATCTCTTATTTTATTTATTTAAATTAATTTGTTTTTGGTATTTTCTGATATTTTATTTCATATAATCGTATTTACAAATTATTAGTATTTTTGTCCTTAAATTTTCATTTTTTTTACATATTTATTTAGTATATAATCATCTTTTTTTTAAATACCTAATATAACTATGCAATTTAAAAATAAATAAAAAAATCCAATTTTATTGTCATTGAAATATTGTTAGAAAAGTTTTGCAGGTTTCATGCAATCTAGAGTTGTATGTACTTACAGATGCTGTTTTTCTCAATTCATCGGAAAACTATTGAGAAGTTCAAAAATTGATCTCCTCAAAGTGCCTTACTAGACGTAATTTTCTTTCAGAAAAGTACGAGGTTTGTATACAGCGGAGCAATCCTTCTATCTTTTTTTATAGTCGAAACCGTGTACACAGACACAAAATAAAAACTATAATTCTTCGTTTGATGAAACGAAAGAAGTTTGGCAACTTTTAAAATTTTTAAAAATATTGAGCGTGTTCAATCGCGACACAAAAAACAGGTAGAAAGAGTACCGTGCTCAATCGCGTTGCAAAAAATCACATCTTAATTGAAGAAAGTTTTTTTCATATCATGAAGGAATGCGCTGAACGAGTTTTCCTTGGAATGGACGGAACGATTCCGCTGTGCTTTTAGCTGACGGTCCAAAAGAAGAGGTGCGCTATTAGTTTTGATATCGTACATTCCTTTTAATTTTGCCCAAAGAATTTCGATGGTTTGCGTACATCATGTACACCAGTAATCGGATATACAAAGTTTTGTCTATGATTCACTGTCTCATGAATGCGTGTCCATAATTTTGCAGTATAGAATGTGAATTGCGGTACATTTTTGTCACATCGTTTTTAATGGATGATTATAATATTGTGTCAAAGCTATTATTTATCTTAATTGTACCCATGATGATAATATCTGGCTATAATCGTAAGTATATTAATTTCAAAAACAAGTTTTGGTCGAACACCTGCACCGTCATGTAGTCGGTAGATCACTCGCGCCGGGTAGATCACACGTAACAATGGTATCCAGATTCCTAGTCACGCCACCGGCCGGTGTAAGTGAGGACTGCAGCTCTTTTTGTACATATTATACCTACACACGGTACCGTGTGTTTACGTTTTCTATTATAGTACATATTTGTATTCCTCGTGGCAAACATTTTACGTCGCCGCTCGGGGAAAAAGCCTTACGTTTAAGAACACGGTCCTGTTCATTAGCCGTTTTCGGCACCGTCATAGTGGCCGATTGAGTACGGATAAATGAATAATAATAATAATGCACGCGCTGCAGTGGTCACACGAGCTACACACTGCGTACCATGCACTATATTGCAGCAGCCGTCGCGTGTTTCGATGCAGCTTATAACATATAAATATATATAGTATTACATAGAACATATTGTATGTATAATCCACCGGACGCGACCGGGGAAATACGTTTGAACCCGCTGAAGGTCAAGCCGCCGCGGAGATTAACACCAACCAACACGGGCCGCTGCTGCACTGGTGCGAATATATTTATGACTCGAGATAATGTTTTCTATTTGAAATTACATTTGGTGTATATAAACGTACGTAGTCTTCGTCGTGCGATCAATTAAATATTTTTTAACCGTCCGATTTGTGGTGGCGTGTGTGTTTGCGTCCGGCGCGCGTGCGTATGAATGCAATATGTATATATCGCTTGCTTGCGATATATATATATATATAACTTTAAAAAGTGTCTTTATACATATATTAATGTCTTCTATACACACAAATTCACACATACACAAACATAAATGCTCACACACACACACACACACACACACACACACACACACACACACACACACACACACACACACACACACACACACACACACACACACACACACACACACACACACACACACACACACACACACACACACACACACACACACACACACACACACACACACACACACACACACACACACACACACACACACACACACACACACACACACACACACACACACACACACACACTAACACTTGCTCAGACAATCGCACACACGATCGCACACACGCTCGCATTATTTGTTCTCACGTAGGTCTTGAAATGAAAAACCGGCCTATAATGGCTCGGGTTTTGTTCGCTGTCGAAAAAAAGACTACACTCGCGCGCGCACGTGTATCCCATCATTAAATTATTATGTTACACCGCGTAGTATACTAGACGACCGAAAGAGAAAGAAAAAAAGAAGAGAAATTAAAAAAAAAAAAAAAACAATCCGGTTATATTTGCCTACGCTACGAGAGTGATTTGAATAGTTGTTACTAGCGTGGGTATCGTGTGCAGTTCACGAGCACCATACTCGATAATTCGGTACTCCGTGCGTTTGTAGGACCTCGCGGCCATGCGAGGAATGTAGCCGTCGATATTTTAATAACGATGTTTTTTTTCTTTTTTTTTTCTATTGACATTTTTTTGGGGTGGTAAACCTGCACCGAAACCATCGAATTTTTAGACTGAATATTGGACCCAGTGGTGATGTACACAGGTTTTCGTAATAATCTTCGGGACATCAAATGGACAACTTGAAAACGACCATCAGTTTCGTCGGGCTAGCGTTTGTGTAATACCTAGAGGATATTGTTTTGTTGTCTCTTGCTAATTAATGTACATACGGACTATTTGAATCACCTAATTCTTGGGGTGAAAACACGAAAATAATCTAAAATTAGTTGAGTAATTACACAATCACATAATAGTTATTTACATAATAGCCTACTGTAGAAGTGCTTTAACGATGGCACATCAAGAAAGATACTTTAATCCAATTTTAATAAAATACACGAATAGTCTTTAATACCATGTTTGTTTCCCACACATCGGCGTGCGTGTACCTACTACCTATCGAACACTTCTGTTTATAATTAGACATAAAGTTCTCGGTCTAAAAATTACAAATTGTTTACTAAACACGCGGCGAATTTGAATGTAAAAATTAAAGATCTAGAAGTCCAGTTTTGAATCTCAAATTAAAAAAAATTAAACCATGGCATAGTCGTTGGGTGTACGCTGTGTCCGTGATCACGCGATATAAACCTACGTTATAATATTGGAAGTAATGTTATATTAGAGTTATCGCCGTCGCCGCGGCCGCGTACCTATACGCGAAATGATTAATTCATATTATATTATTATATCCGTAGGTCTTCCCGCGCACAACACCGTATCGAGCCATGCGCGAGACGGTCTTGCCAGATCTATAGCTTTTGTGCCGCATTAATCACCGACGAGCAAAAACGAATCGAATTAAAAAAAAACCACACACACGCGCGCACTATATATTACCTACGTCGTGTGTGTGTTATTCGATCGATTGGATTATTATTCCGCGGTACCAATAAATATCGGAAAACGAGACGTCGAGATTCTATACCATGTACATTGTACACGGTACAAGTATTCGTAAACATAAGAATACCTAATACATATATATATATACTCGCGAGAGTTTAAAATAAACTCGATACCCCGTATATGTATAATTATTCTAATATTGTATATATATACGAGTTTCATAGCATATGTGTGTGTGTGCTTTTAAACTCGTACGGCCCAAGGCAAGAATACACTATGCCCATACGGTATTATAATGATAACTTCTCCTCAGATTGTGAATTATATTATTATGCACTTGGTTGAAAACATTAATACCGAGCTCGGATGTACGACACAGCGACTACTACTATAACATTATCATATTATGTCTGTAGGTACGTTTCAACTAATAAATAGCAATGCAGTACCTATGTATTGTATCAATATAGCCGTACAAATATTGTGTGTTCGCTAAACGCAAACGTGTTCTGCGGTGAGAAAATCGTGCGTACACACACGTCAGCATGTAGATTTACATCGAGTGACGAAGTAGATATTCCGACTAAACGTAATAATAGTATCATAAAATTGCACTACCTAGTCTTCTACGTAGGGATAATTGTTTTTAATTACGCACGACACTATATTATAAAAATTGTATTTCCACGATTATTATTCACCCGTTGTTAACGTTTGCAAAAAATAAAAAGAATAATAATGTTTCGAGAATTATGAACTATCTATTAAATGCAAATATGAGTGCCTAATATCAGTAAATGTTTCGAGTCTCCACGGTCACTATTTATAGAATAATAACTAAGTAAGAGTTTTGACATAACTAATAACTAGGGAACGGATTTAAATGCTCTAAAAAACAAGAAAAATGCCTTAAAAAAATACGATTTAATGCCTTAAAAAAATGCTTTAACATCAAAAAATGCACTAAAAAAATGCCCTAAAAAACTTTAAAAATGTATTTATATTCAATAAAAACACAATTTTGAATTTAAAACTTATAAAAAAAACACATTACTATGAAGAATCTGATAAAAAATATTTAAATACAATAAAACTTTAATAAATTAACTCTCAATTATCTTCTGTACAATTTAGATAAATAGCTTATCTTATCTTTATCTAATAATCTGTTGTAACTTGTATGTATATATTTTGTGTCTACACGTGTCAACAATAATTTGGTAATTTCGTAACATAAAACATATTTAGGCATTTTTATTTTTTTTAGTATGAATGCTGTAAATATGTTGAAAAAATGATTTAAAAACCATAAAAATGCACTAAAAATGTCAAAAAATGCTCTAAAAATGTAATAAAGTCTTAAAAATGAAAAAAATGAAAAATGAAAAAACTTTTTGCTTGGAAACCAATGTTTTCGGGCATTCAGAAAAAAATGCAATTTGCATTCAAATCCGTTCCCTACTAATAACATATGATCGAAATTCATTGAAGTACCAAAGTTCATCAAAATTAAATTTTCTTATGCTTATTAAATTTATTTTCGAGTTTCCGGTAAAAAATTTCAATTGGCTACAAAGAAAATTATGAAAAATCTTGTATCCATGAAATATGAAATATAAGCAAGTCTTATCTTGATCTTGGTTTAAATTTTCTTTGATTTTTTCTCTGTTTTTCACAATGATTTGGAAAACTGTTGAAAAAAATTCAAAAAATGATCAACCTTAAAGTACCATCTAGACCTGGGGTCTTTAACCCGTGGCCCGGCTTGCCATTATTTGCGGCCTGCTATCACATTCTATTTTGAAATAATCTTTATTAGTACGGCTATAAGCTATAATTTAAGCTTTAAGATATTGCTGTCGAAAATTTTCAAATATTGTATAAAATACATGATTTTACTAGGATACGGCCCGCGAGATTTTTTATAGAATAATATGTAACCAGCTGCATAAAAAGGTTGAAGACCCTTGATCTAAGCAAATCTAGACAAATATTTCTAACAAAAAAGTACCAGATTTGTATACACAGAGTGATTTTTTAGAGGATTCTCATTTGAAAAACAAAAGTTTGTATCGCTAAAGAACATACGTCTTGAGGTGGAAACAAAAAGTGCAAATCGTAGTTTTTATGGTAACTTGAACATTGAAAATAAATTTCAAATTAAAGTATTTTCATGCTAAAAAAGGGAACGAGACTGTATATCACTCTGTACATCAGAGCAATCCTTCTGGTCGAAATCGTGTACGCAGACAAAAAAACGAAAACTAAGCACACGTCTTGATAAGACCAATACAGTTTCACTATGAATCTGTTAGTATTTATTATCACTGGTGCTGTGTATTATAGCTGTGAGCGTATACGAATAGGCACGTCGAAATATAGCATAATGCCATAATGTATAAAGTCCGATTGGCCTTTCTCACGCCACCGGCACCACACAGGGTCCAAGAAGACTTTTAAAATTATTACGATATCAGTATAATATCACATATGGAAAAATTATTTGCAGATAGTAAAACTAGTTTATTGAAATATTTTTGAAATAAAATTATTCCCGAAAATCTTCTGTCTAGTCTATAGTTATGGCCGAGATAGAACGTTTTACGTTTAAATTTATGCTTTATTCAGAATGCTGTCAAAACGCATATAGTGTGAATAGCTAGTGTGGATCAACGGAAAAATGTGGCATTTGCATTAAAAAATATGTAATAATAATGAGTTTGGGATTGTTTCTTGTCGAAAAAAAGGCGGTCTATCGATTACATAATATTTACATATAGAATTACAGTTTTTTTCTATGAAAATATGGTTACAGATACACATAATACATACGAGTAGATTAAAAAAAATAAGGGGCGCACTTTTTCTAATTACTTTTTTTTGCTCACTTAACCAAAATAAATGTAAAAAGGTTATTAAATACTTATAAAATACTTTATAATTATATCATATATACTCGCTTAAATAGTCAAAATAATGACTCAAAAATATGATTGTGAAGTAGACATTTTTTTTTTATAATAAGTTTTTATTATCAGTAATATTTCTATTAACAGTAAGGAAAAAATGGGACGAAATGCGTCCAATGTGACTTTCATCGGGACAACGGGAAAGAAAGTCGAAATGGTCATCCTAAGATCATCCTATGACCATGGCTGTTTATAAATGTATCGACTTAGCTGTCGAGTGTCCACGCTATAGTACATAATATAGTGTCCGTACCGAGATGGGTATCTATACAATTGTATCTTGAATCTTGTGATATGATACGAAACGTACAAACTACTAATCTCATGCAATATTTTCAACTCCATACTGAAAAAAAAAATTCGAATCAGAAATTCACTTTTTTAGGTAATGCGGGTTCTTAAGGAATTTTGGTAAAGCCAAAGTCTTACCTTTTTTGCTACTCATAGTAGAAGGTGTATTTAAGTAATAATAATTATTATTATTATTATAAATTATCATATTGTACTCACCCGTAATGTATTGTATTTATAAAGACCTTTGGTCGTTTGAATAAAGATGCTACAGGCAATTAAAAAAAAAAAAATTAAAGATGATCGGAAAACAAAATAATTTCTATTTTTTTTACTTGTTTTGGATAAAACATATAAACAAAAACATGTATTATTTTTTATTAACATAGTTATTGAAAAAAATGTAAACGTATTGTGGAATTCAGTACCTATTTAAATACTTATACACGGTTTTGGTATTAAGTGTTTATTAGTATTGTGTCACCACTGGTACTCATAAGATAAGTATTTATTACCGATATTGATATAGGTATTGACAATTTGTATGTGTAAGTATATAAGTATTTATAAATCACATTTTAAGTACATAGCCCAGCCCAGATCAATTTTATACACGGTAAAGATTGCAATTATAAACGTTTTATGCACTCATAAACACCAGCCTTTTTCAAAATAACCGATTCAGTTACATATTGCTGTGCGACGATTTTTTATGCTATATTAAATTACCTATGCGATATTAGAATAAAATTAGAATAACACACATTTTTATCTTAGACCTCCCCCCTCTCCGAAAATAACTAATAGTTACGGCCTTGCTGTGCGTTACATAAAATCCAGACGATTTCGTTGAAAAACGCGAATAATGACTTATGACTCCAAACATTGTGTACTAAAAAGACATTTAAATGTATTTAAAATGTAACGAACATTGTACCTCTTTCGTGTGTCGTGTAATATAATGTTTTTCAAATGAAATCTCCAACCCTCCGATGCAACAATACTAGGCACACGGAGCAAGCCTAAACGTGGATGTGAGAAGTCTTCGTTCGGTCATTACTCGTTACTAGTGTACGAAGACTATATTATAGTGTATGTTTTAACATCCGAAGGCGTCTGGCTAAAACGCGTTCACTTCACACTCGTCGCGATGCACTTGATGGTGCACTAGCGCGATGCTCTCTCCCTTGTCGATCGTTACGTCATCCGGCAATGCGTGTTGATGAACGCATGTAGCCATGTAGGTAGTCGTCCAAACGCTTGAAAGTGTGTACGCCGCACTGCCACAAGAGACACGGACGTTTGTATAGTTTTCTTCGATTCGATCCGATTACATGTACGATTTGATTATTATATTATAACTCTCCTTTGCCCATCGTTTAACCGCGGGCCGTTCCAAGGACGACAGCAATGTTGATTTTAATTTTCACTCATAAACATCGCGCGTTCTAAGAAATATGTATACATATATAGTGCACACGGGTGCATCGTGTATAACATGATAAAATTACCATTTTATATGCGTCATGAACGCATCAAATATATGAGCGAGTCTAAATAAATTAGGGGGTTTATCACGAGTTGAGCACGTCAAAAGGGGCAAAATATCATCGTGCCACAGGTGTTTATAAATCATATTACATAACGCGGTGTGTGTGTGTGTGTGTGTGTGTGTGTGTGTGTGTGTGTGTGTGTGTGTGTGTGTGTGTGTGTGTGTGTGTGTGTGTGTGTGTGTGTGTGTGTGTGTGTGTGTGTGTGTGTGTGTGTGTGTGTGTGACTTATATGTGACTATATGTTTTTCTCCGAAGATAAAACTCGTTATAACATCGGTAAAATCCGTGGTACGAGTTCGTTTTTTAATGCCACAAATAAACATATTCAAATCTTTGCTATATTATAATGGCTATTTCGATCGTTATTGTTACACTCAACGGAGAGTGTCCGAAATTTGTTCTGACGCGTCATAATATTATAACATGTGAACGATCTTCACGATTTTCACTACTCGGTACAAAATTAATTGATTACGATCACGTTTTTTTTCTTTTCTATTTCAAAATGATGGCCGCGATGATTACTTATCGTCTCTCTAGGTGCATAATATTAAAAATCGGTGTTTTTACATACGTGAAACGATATATGTGTGTTAAATTTATTACGTTCATATTATGCTATGAAAACGATTTGAAAATATTTTAATTAATCGTGTTTGTGAAAAACAGTCGAATAAATTCGAAGGTCTTGTGTATACTAAAATTAATATTTTTAAAACCGACGAAATATCATCCGTCGGTTAACGTTTTATTCGAATGCATATCATATTAGTTATTTGTTCGCTGCGTATCGTAGTTAAATACATGATCGATTTTCAATATAATCATGTTCGGTGCAGCGAAACGACATAGAACAAAATACCATCGATTATAGAATAATAATAAAAATAATTCTTTAATCAATGATAATACTATAATATGCACTGCATATTATGCAGTCTTATTAGTTATTAACCAGGTTTTAACGATTGGTTTTAGCGTAGAAACTATATTGACATTTATCAAACGAACCCGAGCTATAACTACACTGTAGTAAGTCATTTTGACATATTATTAATAACAGCCGAGTACGTTTTATATATTTAGCCCCGCGGATAGATTTTCGAAATTCTAATTATTACATGGTATTCTAGATAGGTTTTCTACGAATATAGTTGCACTATTATTGTTGTTGTAGATTAATCAAACCTAAAGTTAAATCAATCATAAAACAAGACATATTTTTCGATTGGTTTGATAGTATATAGTATATATAGTTTGATAGTACATCTCGTGCTCAAAATTATGCTCAGATTCGCGTTTTGATACTGACAAAATATTGTAATTAAATCTAAAATAATTTTATAAAAGTATTTTTGATTAATTTATATTCAATAAATCGTTAGGCATACGTAACGGACACATATAAATGTAATACATTATCTATTGGTTTTAAATACGTTTAATTTTATAGTCTTAGTACTAGTATTATGATGGAATGAATAGAGATATATGTTTTCTCTTTATTCTAGGTTATGTAATTTAATGCGGGATTCGGATCACATCATTTAAACAAACTACATTCAGAGAAGTATTTATTTATTTTTCGTTCATTAAGTAATACTATTTGTTTAATTGTATGATTATATTATAACTGACGTACTTAGAATTTCGAAGCTGAGAGAATTACTAAGACCTAGGTCCTAGAGGTCTCAGAGAAACATCAATATTGTTTGTTTTGAAATGTACACAATTCAGTTCGATATATTTTTGTGTTTTAAATGTATTTGCAATACAATGACCCAGTTGCACGAAGCTGAAGCTTACGATTATTTAAATAACCCGAATGTGAAAACCTTAAATTGAATGTTTAAGAGTTATTGAACTCCGGTAGTTATATTAACTTAATACACCTGAAACAGTGACACGTATGTCCGTCTATTATTGTTTGCACATGCTTGATTCTCTGTGCTTGTCATATTTATACAAGGTACAATGTATGATATATTGTTGAATTTCTGGACACGAATAATCCAGCGCACGTGTATAATATATATATATATATTATATATTATAGTGATATAATAAAAATAATGTTATGCAGTGGAATTCAAGAGCTTTGATCAGTAAACTCGGTTAGACGAAAACATGTTTCATAATTATTTTATCAGAACGAGACGGAAAGTGATATTGATAAACTATAATATTTACACTTTCATTTAAATAATAAAACTAATCAGCTGGTATGACGTTGAATTATAGAAATAATATAAATGGTAGTGATAGTTCTAATACATATAGAATATAGAGGGTTAAAAACGAAAACGTATATAATTTTCATCCGAGATATTTCTATATTATTATATGTCAGTTGGAATTTCACAAAAATTTAAAATACCGAAATACGAGAATATTTTTAGACCCTTTGTTGACCATTGAATAAAATAGTATTATAGTATTAGTACTCCAGTCAAATTAAGTAGTACCTGTATGTATCTACCAGACTTGAGACGTATATAATTTAAATATGTGTTTTTCATACTTATAACTTATAAATTAATAAATAAAAACTGGATTTTTCATAAAATGTATGTTGTACTCTCTTCAGCATAAACACGCAGTCAATGAGTTTTCATAAATCTTTATACTTTAACGATATAATAACCTTTTACGTCGTTAATTTTTGAATATTTTGAGCGTTAAAAGCATACTCTTAATTAAAATGAATCTATCTGCTTATATTGTGGATACAAAAAGTTATTTCATCGGTAAACATTTATATTATATACATTGCATATTTTTACTTTTATAAATGCATGACAAGTAGTATTATATGTAGATAAAAATCTTGGTTTCGGTTGTAACTAGTTTTTCTGGTTAATACTTATTCTAATATTATGCTCCATAATTGATATTTTTTACCTACCTAATTATATAATTATTTTTTGCATAACTTAGAGTTTTTCTAATGAATAAATTTTCTAACTTAATACTGTGTATTTTGAATTTTTTCTTGCATATTTTAGATTCTGAGTGAAACGAGTGTGTGGAAAATTGCTCTGATGTATACAAACATTGTACTTCTCTGAAAGGAAATTTCATCTAGTTGGTACCTTGAGAAGTAATATCATGAATTTTTCGTATATAACCATTCGTATATTTCACTATGGAGTCTCATCCGACCTAGGTGTTTCGCCCGTTTTTACCTTAACACGTGCAATGTGCATACGAGTACGTCTAATAATTATTAGTCCGTGAAAATTCGGTCTTTAAATCTGTATAACAAGTGTACACAATAAACCGGAATTTTGGAACACGATAAAGATAGTTAAACTCAAGGGAACAATTTTAGACTACTCCACCGATACTTAACGCTACATTTATCCAATTAAAAATGATTCGTTCTAAAGTGAACACGATTCTTAGCTCAATGGGTCCGGAGAATATTGAAAAATCTCAAACGCGTATGGTTTATACTGGACTAGAATTTATTTTCCTTGCTCCGAACACATGTACAAAAACTGACATATTTGTAACTTGACGTAATCATTTCGATATTCGAGAAATTTCGTTCACCTTAAACGCATAAATCCATAATTTAGGAACGCCGACGACAGGTGATTTTTTTCGGGGGATTTCTTCGTGTTCGTCATAATAATATATCGTACAATGCGCGTGCCGCAGTACCTATATTATAATATTATGACATAATACTAATTTTCACGGACCACCGTCCTCTCAATGTACACCACTAGTACACTGTTCATATTATAGGACGTACAGAAACAATATTATAATGATTGATAATTTAATATTATGTACTTAACTGGATGTGTGGGCGGGAGAATTTGAAATTATAATAAATAGCATGTGATTATATTAGCATCATTACATAGGGAATTACGACGAACGTTCGTTATTTCGGTTGAAAATATATCGTGCAGCATGATTGATTTTTGAAAAGCCTGGGCTAAAAGAAATAAGTCAGATCAATCACACCGCGCGATTACACAATTTACGTACGACACGTACACGTGCTTGAAACGATTTCGAGAAGTTTTCAATTTTGACGCAACCAATATTCTCGTACCGTTGAACTGGGTGTAATACCGCGGTGCGTGCGACGAAGCTAATTTTCGTTCGGCATCGTTAGTTTTCAAACGTATTATACGAATCGGGTCGTCACGTTGAATTCTCTACTTCTCCAAGAACGCTGCAGCATAATATGCCGATAGAGGAAGCGGCGAGGTGCTCTCGAACGGCGGTCGTGTTTGGGTTTGAAAAAAATAAATAAACGTTTTTAACAAGTGTTTTTACACGACAGAGACGATATTTCTGCGTAATTGCATAGATCGAGGCCCGCTGATATTCCGAGACATGTGAAATGTTGTGAACAAATGATCGTACGTTGCACAAGGGCGGCGGGGGTTCGTTATCGGATCGACGCTCCGGCGACGTGACCGCGATGGTATACAGTCCAATCTGAAGTCGAGAATAGCACGTGGTCGTAGGTATATATTACAATATTTTCATTTACGAAACACGCGTATATACTACGCACGTCGGGTAGGTACACGCGAAGTGATAGTGATCGATTTCAACGCTACACGCGCATACGCACCGGACACATCGCACGAGTTTTATAAACAATATTCCGAAACCGAAGCGTTTCGTCCCCTCTATATACACGCATATCTCATCGGCGGTGCAGGGTGTAGGAATTAGTTTTGCGGAGATACGGTGCCCAACATTTTGCAAAACAATATTGAATAAAATATATATATATATATATATAGATATATATATATATATATATATATATATTATTATTAGTACAGATATTGGCGCACCATTAGTAGGTACATGATACAGCGGATTAATTTAAATCCTAGTCTGAAACACAAAACAATTCTAAAATATGAAAACTTTTTTACCTTTTCGTACACGTTTTCACTATAAACATAATTGTAAACGTCTAGACTCTAGAGTAAGTAAACACATCTATATGTTACCTACGGCAACTGTTGGTACATACGAGTACATTTCCGTTTCATAATTACATTTTATATGATTTCACAAGTATCTATGGTGTTCTCTTTCCGAAAGTTTTTAAAATCATCTTCAACCATTTTTATATTTTACTGATGAAGTTTCTTTAAAAACTCTGAATCTCTGTTTAACATCATCCAATTTAGTTCCAAAGTTTCTCACACAAGTTAAAAGTCACGACTTACACGAGTCGCAAGGTAGCCCTGGAACACCCGGAACATCCTGCAGATTCACCTATGAAGTCTCAACTAAAAATGATCTTGTTTAATAACTTGAGACTCTAGATCTAGGCTATTTGGGAGAGGCGCTTGATTATAATCTGCTTCTCGTTAAATCCGCCACTGTTAGCGGGGCGTAAGGGGCTCAAGGGGTGCAACAAACCGGCGCAGGGTCTCGGATGCTGGTCCTAAATTTTATCAATGGCATAATTATGGCACATAATGATGTTTACGTGATGTTTCGAAAACGTTTTATTTCCGATGGTTCAACGCGAGACAAAATGATAAAACCCACGGATATTGATTTGATATTCAACTCGTTCACATATATTATATTATTTTCGTTGACTTTGACAGTACGCGCCGTGAATGAACGGACAAGATTTACGACGGATTTTTCGCTGTTTTTGAAGGGGTATGGGTTTAGTGCACCCTGGAAGACCTAAGCCCGCCTGCACTGCCGGGCGCAGTAATCAAATATTTTCCACGAGACTAACGCATGCCGCGCGACGACCAGTTTTTTTTCCTCTGCGTATCGTGTACATAACGAGTAAGATTTATACGATGATCTCGCGGGCAATCGGTGTCGTTAACCTCCGCAGAGCGTTCTAATGGACCGGTGCTGCTGCAGCATGCGACCGGCCATTATAACGCACCATTGCCACCGCGAGCCGTTGCGTAATGATATGCGCCCAAACTCGATTTCCTGCTTAATATTATAACGCGCGCGTGCACATGCGAAGAAATAGAAGAACTATACAGTTTCGGCCGACGCGATGCGTTTTAATGGGCTTATGCACACGTATATATTATGCACTACGATGTTATACACGCACGCGCGTGTCCGTCCGAGGAGGAAGTGGTCCCACCCTGTATCGCAGCCGGTGTACAAGGTACCCGTTCCCCGTGCGTGTGCACTCGGATGTTACGTGAACTTCTCACCTAACCTTGGCCGTGAGTCTGCGCCGCGTATAAATAGGCCCGGACCGAAGAAAGTAAAAACAATAATCTTTCTCTAGCCGCGCGGTAGTCCTGCATCCGTTTCGAGACGCAGCGCCGAAAACACCACTGCACGATACACGCGCCCGACGACGATGGCACTTGCAGCACTTCTGGTGAGTAAACGTACCAACAATATAACAATGTGTAAATAGAGTTTTCTTTGTCGACTTCCTCGAGTAAAACACACCGTCCCTCGTGATATCGTGTTGTTATTGCTTTCTCGTTTTGACATGGATTATATGACACGGCTCGCATTCCGAACACTTTCGTGACACCTGCACCAGAGGCGTTACCCCAATATTGTATCTCTATGGCTCGAATTCGCTTGTTTGTTTTTCTGCTGCTATATTACAGTCATACATTATTATTATTATCATCATCATCGTTGTTATAATATGTCGACTGAATTCAGTAGCCACCACGACATAACCGCGTAGTGCGTACCGATTTATCTGCAATCTGCATGTAGGGTAGACAATACATCGCGTTCGACCCACTTAAAATATGAATAAATTAATAAAAAGGGCAAAACTCCTCGGTCGGGTGAGACTCCGTGGTCGGGTAAGATACAGGGATGGGTTAATTGCTGTATTTGTCAATTAAAATTGAAACCACCAATGTACCATTGCTCTTGTGTAAAACGAGTGAAAGAGGTTGGGTGCATCAGTTTCAATTTTTAAAGATAGTTGATATAGTGGTGGAAAAAAATATCTAAATACAATTTTATTACAATAGCCATACGAATCTAATTGCCTAAGACGTACATAATTTAAAATTAATATTATATTATGTGAGTATATTCAAACTGGGAAAAATTTCATTATATTCTGTACACAGCCGTGCACATCAATGCATCGAAAATAATGAGATTAATCGCTATAAAACGCTAATATCGATAATATATGTATGTTTTTAGTCGTTACGATTAATTTGTATAGTTAAAAAACCAAATATCTAGTATACAGATAAACGAGTGGATATAGCGTATAGTGATGAAAGTACTAGACGGTGCGGAGATCGTTTCTCGATCTCGTTCGAAGTTTTTTGCACTTTTTTGCTCTATTTTTCTCAATTCATCGGAAAACTGTTGAGAAATTAAAAAAAAATGACCATCCCACAGTACTAACTAAACGAAATTGCCTTTTAGAAATGAATCCGGTTTGTGTACACCAGAGCTATCCTTCTGGTCAAAATCGTGTACTCATACATAAAAAAAAAAAATTTTATAATGATAAAAACAATACATTCCTTGTTTCACTCAGAATCTAAAATATAATCATTTACCTCATCAAAAATGGTACCGTATAAGGCCGAAATGCGTTTACAACATATGCTTTTAACAAGTACAAAAGAAGCAAAGGTTTTAAAGGGAAATGAGATTCTGTGTCTTACTAAAGAAATGGTTTGTAATTTCCCTATACATATACGAGTAAATTTTCTTTAGAAAACGATATAACACAACGCGTCTGGAATTAACATAATTTCCGTCACTCGATCGTTTCGAATCTATATTAATTTTATTTCCTGTTCGGGTTCACGCGTTCTGCGGACTTCACGTAGTAGTGCCGCGATCCAACATTTTTCGTTCTTCTCGTACAATAATCAAAATACACTAGTATTGTTCATCGCGTTTTATTTCAACGCTGCTTCACAATACGCAGCAGCAGCGTAAAGTTTGTTTTACAACAGCGACTTACGACGAATGTTCATGATATTATTTAATCCACGCGGGATTTAATCCGATATCACGTTATTTTGAAGGGCGGTTACACCTGAATATTTTTGACAAGACTTAACGTTTTAGAACATTGCGATTAATAACGGGGAATAGCGTAGATATTATCTTTCGCTGCCGATTATTCTTGAACGCTTCAAACGTACAAACGATGGTCACGATGTAGGTATATTGTTCAGTATAATAATACGTATGTACATTTTATTACTTACCGCGAAATTATAATCATGTTTAGTGTTATATCATTAATGATATACTTTTCATTATGTACAATTATCATGTTTAGTATAATATTAATCATAGTATTACATCAATAATGACACTATACATGCTCGATTAGGTGTAAATTAAAACTCAGCGGTAAATATGGTGAAGATTATTATTATTATGTCGTACTGGGGCTTAGTTTTTAATTCTATGCTTACTTGTATCTTTTAATATCATAATATTATCGTGACGAGACATTCAACTGCAGTTTTCATTTGAAACCCGGATAATAATTAATTTTTACCATTCACTAAATCATAATAATAGTATATCGAGATAATCCTTAGTATATTTATAATAATAATAATAATAATAATAATAATAATAATATAAATTATAATGTAGATGTTCACTTTTAAGACCTAGAAATGTGGGTGTAACCTGCAGCAATACGTTTTCGTTGAAAATACTCCAATCGTCGCCTTATAATTAATTATTACATTATTGTACCTGCGTAGCGTTTAACCGTAGCGTTTTAATTTACTTTCAGAAAATATGCACCTTGATGGGTTTGATCGTGACGTGTTTGACAGTGTCGGCAGATAAATCGAAACAGAACCCTGCACAGGCGTTGCAGAGTGTTTCGCCGACAAACGGTCCTCAACAAAAATCGTCCGACGAGCTGAAGCCAGATTACATACCCATTTATCTTTACGCCAGAGAAAATTCATTGGACGGAGATTATAACTTCAGGTAAAACTAATCAATCGCAACTTTTATCGGTACAACGAAATAAAAAACATAATATAATATATGTATAAAAAATTAACATAAAAGCAACACAAAATGATTAACGTAATTTCCAAGAAGTTTTGAGTAATTATTTACTCTTGTAGTAAAACTAGTTACTGAAAAAAAAAATTGAAAAACGATTAGTAGAGAACCTATTTACTTCCTGTTTCGATTTGCTATGAAAAACGTAATGCGTGACATTTTTGATAAATGTTCATTCCCCGAAAACTTGATCGAGATAAAAAAAATACATCAGTGTAACACGGCAATACATTATTATTACTTAGCTTTGAACATCTAACCGGGTCTACAACATTACGATGAGCAACATCGTGACAATTATTAAAAATGTTTATAGTGGTTTTTCCCCGTACTGTTTTACTGTTTACACTGTATATAATAGCATAAGCCCTAATGGATTATTTTTGTTATGTATAAATTTCAAAAAGCACGCACGTGTTAACGCGTATTATTAAAAACTCCATTTTTTCAATGTCACTTAAACATCGTTTTTTGCTAAACTTTTGTTTATTTTGAATAAAATATGTATTTTCCCACTCAAATATTTCAGGTTTTTCTATAAAACATTATGAACGCAAAGTGATCTTCAATTGGTAAAAAAATAAAAACAACAATATTATTATAAATGAACTTTGTAAATTGTTCGTAATATCGAAGTATAAGTTATATAAAAAGTAGTTTTTTGTAAAATAATCAAACTTTTTATCATTGTGAACAAATGAGAATAAATACCGAAAACTCGTAAAAAGTATTCAGCCGTTTGAATCTTGAGCGTTGTGCAAATACAGGAAAACGATTTTTTTGTTCTTTTTAAAAACGATGTGATTTGGGAAGTAGTAATAATAATAATAATAATAATAATAATAATAATAATAATAATAATAAGTAGGATGTAATAATACGTTTTATACATCCTATAGAGGTGGGGCGGATGATGGGTTGAAACGCACGTCGTTAAAAACATTAATATTATGCAGGAATCACACCGGTAAAATATTATATCTGCGTACGGAAAATAATTCCAACGTGGGATTTTATGATTATAAACCAAGATTAATCTTACAATAGTATAGTGTAGTCTGTAGTGTAGTAAATACCGTATCGTTATTTAAGATGGCCAGTCGGAATAAGAATAAGTTAGTGGATAACATTTTAACCTCACATCATCACAGAACAGTTAAAGACCGTCTCATTTAACGCGTTTCAAACGACATTTGATGTAATCGATTCATTTTGCTTTATTTTGAAAAAAGAGATTTCGTCGACAGGGAAACAAATATTAAATGATTACAAAGATACTACGTATGTGCAATTTTTTATGCGATTTGTGCGTTTTTTCCCGCTAATTGCACTGGCGTGAGCCGTCCACTTATTACATAACACCCTCTAACGCTCTAGTGCTTAATAATGTCCACTAATGTCTTATACTCGAGAACACTAAGCATCTAATTTATTAAATGATTTATGTTTTCAATATTCAACATATAATAATCGTCAAACTTTTCGAAAATAATAGAATAAAAAATAATGTTTAACTTTTTTACCAAAACATTTAGTTCAATTAAGATATGTCCATACGAGTGATATGAAGAAAAAAAAAACAAATCTTCGTTATTTAAAGAGATAACGCAACGGGTTAGGTTAGGACTACTCCTCGGTTGGACGGCCCTATATTTTCACACGTTACTTCCACCAATATAATGCGTGTATTATATAGTGATCTACTAAATGGCGACAACTGTCGATATAATATTTCCTATCGAATTTCACGTATAATTTGAACTCATATGATGTATTGTTATATACATCTGGCACGTACGATGATAGCGTTGGAACTTTGTGTGGGCGTATAAGATTTGCAGGATAAAATAATCGAAAACGAATATAGACTGCACGACTTATTGCGCGTTTAGCTTTCGTTGTGAATTTCAAACCGTGTTCCGAAGCGTCACCGAGCAAACATTAATTCATTTATCAATAACGATGAACTCGCAATCGCATGTAAATCGTAGGTACATACGTACTCTGTACGATACAACGAGGAGGGAGAAGGATATTATAATAATATAATAAGAATATAATAGTAATAACTTGCCGTGTTCGTAAACCCACTTAAATATATTTTCATAATTCTATACGCCCGAGTGTCCGAGTAAGGAAATAAGTGGTTTCAAACCGAGACGGGTTAATAGAATTTGTCGCGATCATTGTTCGTTAGTAAGTAAAAACAGTAATCGTTCAATACGGAGTACAGTCCAGTGGTGTTCAACTTTTTTTTAAAGCTGCCGGTCCCACGAGAAGGTAAACAATTTGCAACGCTTCCCCTCTCCCAGAAAAAAACTAAAATGGTTACTTGAAAAGTGTATAAATGAATAATATAAATATAATAGGTGTATAGTTGAATAATAAATGTAAAATAAGTCAGAAGCGAATACTTGACATTTTTTGAAGCAATTGTGATCATCAGTGGGATGGTTTATAATCATCATCTTACCACACAAAACATGCTCACTACCCACCGGGGGACGGTATCACCCCCGTAGAGAACCACATGCAAAGTACAAGGTTAAATACATAATATTATTGTGCACGTGTTTTTTTTAAAAAAAATTTCCTGGCTAAAATGACAATGACCGCACAGCGACTTGATTTACGCAAAATAAAACATAGAAAACATAATGTAAATGTCATTAATCTAGTAACCAAAAATTGGTTTATTAACTATAATTTTATATGAGTGTCTACGAGGCTTTTAAACGTAAGTGTTTTTTGTAAGTATGATAGGTTAGGTTATGTCGTATTATATAAACATGATACCTCAATATATTATATCGAAAAAATAATCGTTTTGAATTTTGGTGCGAATCGCACTGGACAATCGTGTTTTTGGCGGATTTTGGTGTAAACCGAGTGCAGCCGAAACGCGTACGTTTCTATTATTATTAACCGATTCGTTGTTGCAATGTACAGATACGAGACCGGAAACGGTATTTTCGCGGAAGAACGGGGCGTCATGTTGAACAAAGGCACCGAGAACGAGGCCAACTCCGTGGTCGGGTCGTACAAGTACATATCGCCGGAGGGCGTACCCATCGAGGTGACGTACACCGCGGGCGTGGACGGCTTCAAGGCGTACGGCGCGCACCTTCCGGTCGGGCCGCCGGCCGCGGCCACCAGCCTGCCCAAGAACCTGGCCTACAAGAGCGGCGCCGCCGCGAACGCGTTCGCCCGGCCGCAGTTCAGGATGGCCGGCGCCGACGACTCGCTGTCGGCCGCCGCGGATCTCGCACCCGAAGCCGCCGCCGCCGCCACGGCGTACCAGTCATCCGCGGTCGCGTACCAGCCCACCGAGACGGCCGCGTACCAGTCCACCGAGGCGGCCGCGTACCAGTCGACCCCTCCGGTCGCGTACCAGTCGACCTCTCCGGCCGCGTACCAGTCGACCTCTCCGGCCGCGTACCAGTCGACCCCTCCGGCCGCGGTGCAACGTGCGCCGGAAGTGCCGAGAACCGAACCGATCGGCGCGGCGGAGAACACGCAGGTGTTGTTCGTGAACAGAGAGTCGACCGGAAAGCCGCTGCAGCCTGCCGCCGTGTTCCAAGCAGGGACCGCCAGTAACGAGGTGGAACAGTCGCAGAACAGTGCGTTCGTCAAGGTCCCGCCTGCGGTCGAATACTACCAGCAGCAACAGTCTGTCTCTAGTCAAGGGCCGCAGGATCAGGCGTTTTTCCTCGCTACAGCTTCGTATCCTCAACCGCAGCAACAGCAACAGCAACAGCAGCAGCAACAGCAACAGCAACAACTGCAACAATTGCAACAGCAACAACTCCAACAGCAGCAGCGTCAACAGCAACTGCAACAACTGCAACAGCGACTCCCGTGGCCGGCCGAAAGATTCGAATTGCCCAAGTCCACGGCCGCACCAGGATCCGTTGTTCCCGTTCTCCAGACCGTGCCGCAACCGTTCCAAGCCCAGCCAAAGGTCGTGCCGGTGCTGCAAAGGGTAGTGCCCGGGTATCAGCAGCAACAGCAGCAGCAGCAACAGCAGCAAATCATCGCGAGACCGCGGCCGCAACCGGTTTTCAACCAGCAACCGTCTTTCAACCGGCAGTTACCGGCTTTCAACCAACAGCAACGTCCCGGTGGCCCGCTACGTCAGTTCAATGTAGAGCCGCAGCAAATGTGGTACGTGCAGCCACAAGTGCCACAAGGCCGTTACTTTCAAATGCCTCCGGTGCAACGAACACTGCTGAAAGAACCGCCCAAGTACTAGTTGGCCACCGCCGCAACCGGCATCGCAGAGCTCAAGACATTTTTTAATACATTATATTTATTTTATTAATTTCATTTTTACCAAACGCAAAAATTGTCGATACGTTTTAATATCGATTTGTATTTGTATTTTTTTTTCGTATAAAATAAAATACATTTTGTTCTACCCATATATTATTCACCATACACAGCAGAGGTCGGCAGCATTTTTACCTATACGCGGATCATATTTTCTTATTTGTTTTCATTGAGGGCCGCATGCAAAACGTATAATCAATATTATTAAAAATACAATTTTAGTATATATATACATTAATATCGACTATCGAAATTTGTATTATTTTTACGAGTACCATTGCTAGCGGTTGTCCATGTTAACTAATTTCGAATAAAATATATTGTTAGAGAAAATGATCAAATTTTCAAAATAATGAGTTTAGTGTAAAAATATAACATCCATGAATCAAGCTCATAAAAATGAAAAGTTTATAACAGTTTTTATGATGTAAAAATAATTTTGATGAAAATCATACCAAACAATTACAAGTACAATCTGAAACGTCACGCCGGATGTGACACTCATTGTCGTCAAGTGTCCATGCTATACACGGATATATTGGCACAGGGTCTTACACACAACACAAACGAGTAAAACGCACTGTTTCCCTAACAACGAGTTGGTTTTCATAATAAATTCGTAGTACAATCGTAGCCGAAATTATAATAGCGGTAACCGATTCTTCTGCTTTTATTGAAATGTTTAGGGCATTTTACTCGTTTGTACTTTCACTCGATTAGTGTGACATCCGGTTTTGACGTATAGACCACAATATTTTGTGAAAATTCAGTAAGACACGGTGTCTAGCTAAAATGTTGTCCGAAACGTCATGCCGGATGTCACACTCATCGTGAAATCGTCGTCAACAAAATCGTTGTTAAGGAAACGGTTAATTTTACTCTTTTGAGTTATGACATATCGCCATGGCCAGTAGCGTGGATACTCTTTCATTTAGTACAGTCGTCTCAGGGGTGTTTAATCCACGGCTCGAGGGCTGTATGTGGAAAAATTCTAATGCAGCCCCTACGTCAATTTCAACATTTTTGTTTTATTATTTCAAAATGTATTTCTTGTATTAGCTATCATAAATGAGTTTTACTATAAAAATAGAAATGCCTATTATATTCACTAGTGTAATATTATAAATCCAATCGTTCATGAATTTCAAAACGCATACGGCCCACCGTAACTTTTACTCGCTTCATGCGGCCCAGTCATCCTAAAAGGTTGAACACCCCTGCTTCAGTGTGACCCCCAGCTAAATGTAACGTGATTTCCATGTTGAGTTAGAATTTTATGAACACCAATATTATTTGGAGGGTGGCAGAAAAAAGTATTGTATATAGTATAATACTAATAATAATAATAATAATAATAGTATTTATAAAGGCGTTGATGGTTGTGCAACACCGCAAACAGAAACCAATAAAAATTCGGTCGCTTCTCTTCTGCTCGATCGCGACTACTGCAGATGTTGTTCCCGTAATACGGGGGTACACACTTCAGCACCCGTGGCGCAGTTTGATTCTTCGCTTCCATATAGACATATCCTATATAGGTACGACGCATAAGTAACAACGCGTTTAAATGACGAGCGCATTATGATATTGTATAAATTGAGATCTGAACTAAAAATTATTGTCAGAGTGGGTAGGTTGCACCGCGACGAAGACGAGACGCGCGAAGCAGGCGTGTCCGACGTGCGTGATTATATAATATTTAAATAATATATGTTAATTATTTATCAACGCGTGCTAGCTGTGGGTGAAACGTAATGGGAACGAAATCGCGCACAAGGCCAAGGATGTGACGATTGCAGACGACGACGACGACGACATAATAATGATTAATAATATATCCTCTTCGCGGGAAAAAATTAAGCACGCGCACGTCTTCGGTTTTCTGGCGATTATCTGCAGCGACCCGTACAGCCGTTCGGCACGATTTATTTTAAATTTTTTTTCTCTTTTTCTTATCAGTTTGCGTATAAAATATTTAGTAATATCGCGTACCGAATAGAGTTCTCCGCGCCAAGATCGAGAAACGAGTATAACATGTAGGTACGTACAGGGTGGACCACCGTATATGATATCTTACGCATGGAAATACAGCGAACGCCGCTTTTAAGACTCACGGCTAAAAGGTTCAATCGCTTGTAAGACCCGAAAAAAAATCGGTTATTAGACTCATCACTTCGGTTAAAACTCTACTCGTATAAGACTCAAGTTTTGCTCAAGTACCCTTCAAATGTCAAAAACATTTTTAGATAATGAAAACAGTTTAGGTAAAATTTCGAAATTAGTTTTAAAAAAGTTATTTGTAATAATCGTATCGTAATTTGATTTGTACATTTAATAACGTGAAATATACAAAATTGCAAAGAATTGCAAAAATTGCAACATAAAATTAAATAGAAAGACTGCAATTTATACAAATCGTGTACATATATGATCAAATTTGATTTATCTTAAATGCAAAAAAAGTTGCAATATCAATCCGGTCTTTACTTATGAAAGGTTCAATTGGTTATAATCCTCACTTTGTGATGGTTGATCCCAATGCGAGTCTCATAAGCAGCGTCCATTGTATCTCCTGAGTAGATATTTATTTTTATATTCTGAATGAAACGAGAAATGTATTGTTTTTATATTATGATGTGTGTTTGTTTTGTGTCTATGCACACGATTTCTATCAGAAGAATTGCTTCGACGTATACAAACCGGGTATACTTTTCTGAAATTAAATTTTATCTAGTTTGTATTGGGGAGGCCATTTTTCATAATTGAGAAAAACAAAGAAAAAATTACAAAAAACTTCAACCGAGATCAGGAATTGACTTGTTTTTATTTCACGATCCCAACATTGTTCTTTGTAGCCAATGATATTTTTTTTATCGGAAAGTCACATTTAAATTTTATAAGAAATAAAAATGAAACTTTGGACAAAATCTGGTAGGTATCTCAACGAATTTCGAGTCGAAGATCTTTAGAAATATCATCTAATCCACCCGACCTGTTTCACTCAGAATTGTTTTTTCGAGAGCAATGATGGACAATAGTTTCAAGTTCAAAAGACTAATATAGGAATATCGTTCACCCATCCCTGTATCTCACCAGACCGTGGAGTCTCACTCGTCTTTTTTAAAATGTTTCAGCACAGTTTAAAACTTACATATGTTACTGTAATTACGAAACCAACAATCGCATATGCGATCACGATACATTGAAATATTGTCATATAAACTTGCACCACAACTTGCAGCGTGTTAAATTGTTATTTTATAGAAATTAGTTTTTAAATCCTGCGTTGATTTCATTCGGTAAATGGATGAAAACATAAATTTGATTGCAAGTGGCACCTAGTATATTAAAAAAACAAAAAAAAAATACAAAGAATGATAACATCTACGGAGATATCGAGATATCGCGGTGGGCCACCCTGTACATAATTATATTATGTGTGCGTGTGCGTCTATAAAGAAACTCGCATTAAGAGGCTCGCGATCGAGATGATCTATTGAAAACATTTAGTACATAATATTATATACACATTATTATTACATCACGCGTCGGGCTCGTGCGTTCGCTTGCGCCGCGGTATATCCCGGGCAGTCCGAAAAACCAGTTGTCCTCTCGACTTTTTTATCATCATTACTTCAAGAGTAATCACTTACACATACCGCCGAACGTTTTATCATTATCATTATTATTATTATTATTATTATTATTTTTATCCTCATTATGCGGCCGCGCCGCGTATCGGTGTCTCTCGAGACGAACAATATTGCCGAGAGCTGGCGCGCGCGCGCCCGCACTTGTTCCGATTCTCGAGTGCGATCTATTCGCTAATTTTCCCGGGGCCCGCGAGATCGGCGCGCGTGATACGACGACCGCGTGCCTATGGATAACATACGTTTCGCAAGATGAAGAGCACAAACTGGTTGTGTCTGCGTGCACGAAACCGCTTCGTAACGGTGTGTACGGTTTTTTCATTTTTAATTTTTTTTTTTTTTTCCTCAACGATTTCTACTATCGGGGCCGTCACCGGTACGCGACGTGTACGACGACGAGTGGGCGGTCAGGTGGTTATCCGCGTCGACGCAATACGTTAAAACTTCAACCGATCGTTTAAAATTTCATTCTTCTCTCTCCCGCTCTCTCACTCTCTCTCTCTCTCTCCCCGTCCGTCCTGGAAGGCTACTGTGTCTGATCTTATTGAAACGCCGGACGTGCGGCAGTCGCGGTAACCGTGTAACATAGTATTATTACACCTAGTACCTATGTTAGTCTGTACTACGCTTTGGATCCCGAGTGAAACGAGCAATGTATTGGTTTTATATTATGATGCGTGTTTGTTTTGTGTCCGCGGTGTACACGATTTTGACAATGCCGATTGCTTCGAACGTTTACGAACCTGGTATGCCGTTCTGAAAGGAAATTTCGTCTAGTCGGTACTTAGAGGAGGTCATTTTTTGAGTTTCTCAACAGTTTTTTGAATATTTGAGAAAAACATGGAAAATAATTGCATTGACCGAGAATCGAACACTGAAACCGTCTAGTATTTTCGTCATGCACTATTCACTTGCTTATTTTCCTTTCTTTATTTGGTACTTATCCTAAGTATCTATACATTTCTGGGAAATTTTTTTTTTTTGCAAAAAATAGAAAATTAAAAGTTCATCCAATCTTATTATGAAATTTGGTTCTTCTACTGTCAAATCCACCATATTAAGAAATATAAACTCATGCATCTGATTTCTTTCACTTAGAATCGTTTTTTCGGGAGCAATGATACATTGGTTTCGAGTTTAAATTACCCATCCCTGTATCTCAAACTAATAAAATTATCTCAAACCCCGACATTTCAAGAAAATCTATAATTAATGTTTTTATTCACTCACACCTTACAATCAGTAGGTAATATTGGTCTATGAACCAATATATTTGATTGGTTAGGGTAACCTGTTCCGTATTTGTTAATAATTGTTGTGACTCTTAGCCCTTAAAAACCTAAAAATTCCCACCAATATATTTTTCCGTGTACGCGCCTTAATATAGAGTACATAATAGGATACATGCTACGGCTGACGCTACAGCTACCGCACTTCCTTCGATTCGGTATCATCCACGACGCACGTAGGTACTACATGAAGTGTATGTTATCATCTTCGACGTTTGTTTGACAGCGTGGTTCTGCCAACCTAGAGCAACATTAATCATTATTACGTCGTGTGGAAAAATAAAAAAACACTTCAAAGCGTAGTGCCGGAGACGGTCCTATGCACGGTTGTAACTTGTAAGAAACCTAAACGATGCGTCTGGCGCACGTGACGACCATTAGTACACGGCGAGAGGCGCTGCACCGCAGGGTACCTAGGACCTATATCGGTATTATACTACCATCTTTTCGTCGGCCGGCCGACTTGTGAAAACGTCAACAGCAGCGGTCGTTAAAAACGGTCAGGTCAGGTCTCCTTTCCCAGACGGCGCGGCGCATTTGTACTCGTCGAAACCTCGGGCCGACAGTCGTATTAATTGTTATCGAGCCGAAACGATTAACGATCACCGTACGGCGTCTTTCGTACGGTAGTAATATTCGACTTAGACGCATAAATTATGTGTGGAAGAAAGAAAAAAAAGAAGGAAAACGTTACCGTGTACGAACCCATGGTTTGTGTGCGGGATAAACGCATGAATAAAGTTCGCACGCGTATAACGTGGAATATTTGAAAGTGATTGTAGATCCCAATCGAGCGAGATGCGGTTCGTTAAATAAATAAATATATGCATACACATGCATATTATATTATGACGTTACGCGTCGTGCCAATAAAATAAAAAGTGTCGTTTTAACGAACAGAAAGTCGGCCGCGTTCATTAAACGCCGTTGTATAACGCGCCGCAGAAAAATCGATGTGTTACATATAATATAATTTCAATAATGCGCGCACTTAGCGCGGGGTTATGCGAACTATAATATTTTTATTATTTTACTACACATCAATGCTATCTGACGATAACGTCATGTTATATTTATCTTCGAAATCGCGCCAAGCCGATAAAACCGTGTTCCCGGGCACGTTAGCCGGGTGCAGGTGTAATGTCATTATGCATTTCTAATGCTTTTCGCGCGATCGGATAGTGTTCAATAAAGAGCGTTTATACGTTGCGAGAACAAATCAATTCTTAGCCGCGGTAAATGTACGACTTACATTAAACTAAAGGTAAACTGGTCAATAAACAGTATATATGTGCGCACGGTGTTATATTATGTTATAGATTGAAATACATACACTCATGCGCATAATACTTGTTCATGTTTATGCACATGGTAAATGCGAAATCGTGTACTCAATATATCACAGCTTTGACGTGCGTACACATTGATAACATGTGTTGATGAAATACGTTAGTAATTATTTTGTACGTGCTGTTGATCACAAAAACTGATTTCATCGAAATCGTATTTAGGCGGCAATAAGAGTTTTCACCATAGTACGCTTATTCTGCTTGGCCGTCCAATCGCGTGGTGTATGGGGATAAACGTGCTACTATACGTTCACGTTTGGTTTTTGCCTCGTAGACACACGCGCTTGATCGGAATAAAAGTTTAATTAAATACGAGAAATGTCTATAAAATAAAAACTAGTGTCTACAGACAATTTAAGCCAGAATAAGAAACATTTGGTTGTTCCTCACGATAACAATTGTCGCTGATGTACAAACGCTTGTAGTTTGTACAAAAACAACTCCAAGTTGTTGACGCTATTGATAGTAAAATCGATTTTGTGTCTTCACAAATATCGATTTTTATGTGCAGCAAGCTTATAATTAAGGAAACTCACGACTTACTATTTTATTGACAATACTGAAAATATGAAACTCGAGATTCTCAGTTGAATGTTCAAAATAAATTGACAATTTTCACAAATTATTGAACGAATCGGTGCCATATTTATGTAACTTACCAAGGTAGCATATTGAATAATAACGCTTCGTTGCAAGACGTATTGCACTCGAAAATTCAGTGGTTTGAATTTAATATTCAGAATATTCCCGAAGGTTGAAAACACTAGTTTTCGTACGAACTTTTTATTCTTTTTGAAAACAGACGCTTCGGGTATGAAACTGTAACCAAACTTGACTTTAAAAAAAAATATTCAAATATTAAAGGTTAGTATGTTATAATTTTTTTTCCGTGATTATTATTAGTATGTCATTGGTATAAAAACAGTAAAGTTCTGGAATTCAGGATGAATTATGCTACAAAATGATCATATCTAATAAACTATTATTCGGCTTATATAACAGTCATTTCACTATAAGCAATTACTCTAAAACACGATTACAATGTATTTATCTAATTTCATTCATCATTCGCTTGATTCATTTTGTTCGTAACGTCGCGCCGGGCCTAAGTAAAAAATCCAATATATTTGATAATAATACATGACATTTATCATCAAGCAATGAATTTATAGAACAAACAGTTTTACATATTATTTTGTGATAAGTCGTTTGATCGATTTTTTAAGTGCCATATAATATAATATTATGTCATGTCAACGCTTTTTTTACGGACGTATTCAGAAATACTGTAGTTAAAATACAATTTCGTAAATTTATATACGTCTAGGTTGGTACGTACACACCAAATGATTTATAATTACTATAATCCGAAGAGCGCAACTATAAGTATATATACGAGTAAATAGCGAATATTACGTATAGTAACAATGGACCATCGTAAAAATGCGTTTCGTTCAAATCGACTACGCCCGTCAAGTCGGCCGCCGATGAATATTCATGAAAAATAGAAAATATTTCCGGCCGCCGGTAGGAAGTATTATATTTTTTATATCATGTATGAAGTATTATCTCGAAGTAACCAAGTGTACGGGCATACGGCAGTGTATAATGTAATGTTATGTTTTACGACACGCGACAATGTTCCGCGGTTTTATAGATACTTACTTGGCTATTTATATAAACCACGAGTAGGTATTATATATATATTGTAGTAATTGACTTTCTCGCGTTTCAAAATAATATTTTTACGGTATGCACGGGACATCACGTCGTACTTATGGTAAAAACAGTGAACAAGAAACGTTTAAGAGATAATGATGGATGTATATAAAGTACGTATATTGAACATACAATGACAATAATGCATTTATGGTAACGTTATTTACCACGATTTTGAATCCGGATATAAATCCCGTTTTCGTGTTCCCCTCGGCAGTTCTATAGGAATAGTACATATGTATGTGAATAACATTACGAAATGCAGCTCGTCAAAGTCCTGCAGCGATGAACTGCTACTGGTTAGGTTAAGTTACTGGTTAGTTGATTTTAATCTCGATTCAGTTACCAAGTTGAAATTTTGTAATTTATTTTCATTTCTCTGGGGGAGTATGTTTATTTGAAACATGCTAACCACGAACCACCCTAAAGCACCCCCTATGAGCGCATCTATGCCACCCATTTATATATGTGATATATATATATATATATATATATTTAAATAGTAAAAAAGGTGATTTTTTTTCACAGCTTTCATTGATTAATCTTTTTAAAGAACAAAAAAAAAACAGTTTTACTGTACGAATTAATCGATTTTTAAACACATGCATATTATAAAACTTCAAGAGTTCGATGCCATTTTGGGGAGGAGGCATCTGTCGATGGTATTCATCATTAATTATTGTCATATCTGCATGCCGGGGAAGAAAGTCGTGTTCTCGATGATATTTCGAATGATGCTGAAGGAAGTATATCAGCTGTATAGGTACTGGGTTTTCCCGTGCTGATCCCGCGTGTTGTTCGAATTGTAAATCGATTGCGAAATACGATTTTAAACAATAGCTGATTCAATAACAATCAACGGTTACGTCACCTTAAACAATTACACACGTAAATGTCTCGATGTACCGAGTGAGTAATAATCCGCACTCAGTGGTGCATTACATCTAAGATAATATTATATAGCAGGGGTCTCCAAACTTTTTTTTCGAGGCCCACATAAAATATCAAAAGCTCTTATCGGGTCATCATAGAAATAAATATCCTTAGAAATATTTTCCAAATAATTAATTATAATGTAATAAAATTTAGTATTAATGTTTAATTTTCATAATAATTTATAAATTGCGAATTTTTTATTGATGAGAAGCATGAAATGTATGTTTTTTCGCTAAGTTTTGAATTTTATTTTAGAAAAAACTTGTTCACACAAATAAGAAACTTATAAAATTCAACTCAAGTCTTTCGCGTTATTCAGTGATATTGATATTGATATTTTCAGTGCATGGTGTATCATTACTACATTGCAAGTCAACCGTTTCCATTTGAAGTGAGCCAACTTCTCAATATCACAACTAAAAAGTCACTAAAGGTCAAAAAAATGTAGTTAGAATTGGATTTTGAGTTTGGAAATTATTTTTTGAGCAAAGTTGATTGGAACGCGACTTTTTTTGGTGGGAGGGTGGCAGTTAAAACTTGTTCACGGCAGTAGTTTGGAGACCCCTGATATATGGTGTATAATGCGTTAACGATGAGAAATCGCAATACGTTTCGATACAAAATAATATTAAGACGTACACGCGTAATGCGGTGAACGCAGATCTGTCGCTCGTCGCTGGCTCGTGTGCGTTCGACGGTCGAACGATATAACGTGCCGACCACCATCACCCGATCAACGGACTACTGCCGCAAATAATCACCGAAATCCTCAACCCCCTTCTATTTGCTCTAACATCCCTTTGAAACGAAACGTCACTTCCCATTTCTCCCACTCCATGACGCACTCATCAGTCATCCTCCGTACATCCATATTATAACGTTTTATTTCTTTTGTACATTGATTATTAATTTATTGTTGACACAAATATATTTTAAATATGATTTCTTAAAAATAAAAATAAAAAACAGGCTTTTGTTTATAAACATATACTTTTATAAGTATGATTCGAGTTCAAATGGCGCCCCCCCCTCCCTGGAAGATGAGCTGGATACGCCCTTGCACTAGTATACATAAAAAAATGTTATGGAATAAATATTTTTTATACTAAAAGCATACACGTGCAACACTTACAAATACGGCGAATAAAATATATTTCGTGATATTTTTCTTGTGCAAAATCAGTCGGTTAAAAATTAAATCAATTTGGTTCATTCGAAATCTGCTGCCCCTGAAATTTCGTGACTGATACGAGTACATCGGTAACAAAATATCGATAAATGACAATGACGCTAGAAGTATCTGTCAATATCGGAAAATAAACGAGTACATCGATTGCCAACAATGTGCACAGTCATTACCGATCATCTCGTCTAGTAACATCAATTTCACATAGGTATTATATCTATCTGTATTTACGTATAATATATAATAATTAATGTAAAATAGTATTTTGTCGGTCACGGGTAAACTTCAAAACCACTTGTCGTCCAATCGTCATGAGGTTTTTTTAAATGATAGAGTATATCGCGGAGAAGGTTTTAAGATTAATTTTAAAACTTCAAGTCAATCGAAATTCAAAAACTTTTCGTTCGAATTTTGATTTCAATATATGAAAACTCACAGAAAAATGCCTTCAATAACATACCGCAGTGAAAAAAGGGGATGAGCATGGTTAAAAAATCATTCTATATTACATTATCGGTACCTGGGTTGAATGTTTTTTTCTATATAGCTTTAAGTGAAAATGAAAATGCGTTCTATTAATTTATGCGTTAACAAAAAAATATTAGGTAACTCCGTTACTATATATATATATATATACAAATAAAATATAAATTATATACTCATTATATTCGTATTCTAGCTCACATCGCGTTAAGAACACATTTGAACGTGAATAATATTGCGATCGTATACGAATCAGATAACAATTATAATAACGCTTAATTTGGTAATATTATTCAAGGACCTTAACTTTTTTAGGCGAACATCGCATTATAGCGTATCATAAATCGGGCTGTAGTGTTATTGCACGTGACCTATTGCACTATCGACGTTTTTGTGGAACAAATTATAGAGCACGGTGGATCGTTGTTGGACCGAAAATTTATCGTAAACGTATTGTTTTTTAATCACAGTCGTTTAAAAAGTACATACATAGCCGTAGCGCGTATGCATTTGTCTCTTTTCCCCATATTTAGCATCACGGCAGTGCGTATTGGAAATAACGGCGTGTATACGAAATGGTGCGTATTTTTTTTTTTCAATTTGCTTACCGGGCGGAGGAAAATGAAATAATATATAATATATAAACACGGTGCAACATAATACACGTTACCTATATGCGTTTGAATATTGCGCTCGGTCGTAGAATATGGAACGTAGGTATATAATAAAGCGCTCAAATTGATTTATCGGTTGAAATTAGTTTTGAGCTTTACATATTATTATTATACGTGTTGAAACGCGCGCTCGATTCGTAAGACGATAGAAACGTGGAGAAAAAAAACCTTCGGTTCGCGGAGAATGGTAATTGGTAATGATCGGAGATCGATTAAAAACACATATTAATATTTAAGCATTTATTAATGTTTGCTTTTTTCATGTCACGGCAAAACGTCCTTATATCGAGTTGACATGAGAAATACGCATATCTGTACCAAAACCAATATTTTAACCTTACGGCTGACCAATCTCGCCGTGCACTCGTAATATTTTTACGATTATATACCGATGATATTCTCTTGATTGATATTAATGTAATGATCGCGATTACTCGACGTTTCGAAGGTAACGTCCGAAGCAGTGAACCGATTTATCTCTAATACGCATCTAACGTGTTAATATAATAATTATAATAATAATAATAATCTTGGGACATCGTTTCCAGCACGAGAGGGCCGGGTTCGAACTCGTGTAGTGTTTCCACACATGAATTCGATTCGATTTCAGACTAGCCATACGTACGATGACATCATGCACTCATGATTAACTTGAGCACATAATATACGATTATTATTATATATTATAATTTATACTCGTCAAACTTTTTCCTTAAACGTTAACGCTAGCGATAATAATCAATATAATAATAATAAAAATAATAATAATTGCTGTCTCGTATTGATCACGATCACTGTGCCGGAACAATGAGTAATCCTGAAATGTTTGATTAATTATCGTGTCCAACTCGGGAAATGGAAAAATATCAATTGAAATATTTGTGCACCACCTCGAAGTCAAAGAGCATATATATTATATATAATATATTTGTCGACAATCGTATTAATTGCGTGTTCACGACCAGCGAATTTTGACAATAGTTCTCGCTAAATCTCCAACTCGCCTCAAGTTCATGCCGAGGAACACGAGAGTTATTTATACGTAAATATACCGCAGTATACGAGTATACTTTGAATGTCAACATGTATTTTTTTCTATATTATTTAGACGAAATCACGACAAAAAACACAAAAGGATTATCGCACAAAAAAAATCTGTGCATTTTTCCGTTTATCACTGTTATCAATTAACTATTAAATAATCACACAAACATCCCTCATTCCATTACAATACTCGTAGTTATTGCAAATGTAGATAGTTATAGAGAAGGTAACCTTTTAATCTTCGCATACAAGTTACAACACCCGAAACAGTGTCGACGTTACAACATTTGATATTAGGGTAGTATAATTAACATATTGTCATTCCCTGTTGTATTGTTATACTGCACCCATTACCCACGATTCAGGGCATACGACCGTTGGTTTTAAAATGATTATTTTAGTGATGGGTTACGATATTGACGTGAATAGTTATAATAATATCGTCAATCGATAACAATACACATGGTGTCCCACCGGGATTTACACAGAGCGATATTTCCCGTGTTCATAGAGATAATCAAATTCTGTTTTTCATTCCTGGGCAAAAGCAATTTTGTTGACAATCGTCTAGTAAACATAAGCGTATTCTTGAAGAAGTTAAAAATTAACTTTTTATTATACATATTTTATAAATTTCGAAGATGGCCATTTTATAGAGCTTATTTTTCTGAAAATGTCGACGGTTAAACTTTCAGTGTTCATTAGATTTCTGGTTTTTAATAATTTTTTTAGTTTTAAAAGAAATAATGTTAATTATTATCACCTCGTCATTTTTCCGATACTGTTATCATTATTTAAAATTGTGTAGTACACTGTTTTTTTGTAAACTAGAAAAATTATTAAAAACCAAGAAGTTTATGCAAACTTGAAGTTGAACCGTAGAAATTCCCAGAAAAACCAACCGTTTAAAATGGGTATCTTCGAAATGTATAAAACTTATAAAATAAAAAAGTTAATTTTTTAACTTCTTTAACGATACACTTTTATCAAACTATTGTCAACAAAATCGCCTTTGTCCAGGGATTTGAAAACAGGAATTTGATTATTTGTGTAAATCCCGGTGGGACACTCTGTATATGAAAAGCGACAAGGTGACGCGTCAAGGGCGGTGAGACATTTTGCCCGTTCGTCGAAAACCCGTAGACTAACAATGTATTGGGCGAACGGCGACATTACTTTACGGGCAGACGAATTATTGAATAATAAAAAACTGCCGTTATCACGTTGCACGTTAGTATTCTGCAGCGCGTGTTGTGAACGGAATTCGAGCGAGGCGTGTGCGTAATAATCGATGCGTTGCGTCCGCCCGATGAGAGATCGGCACTGGCGCACGTATTATATGCGCTGTTACAACGTCGCAAGAAACACATTTTTTTTACACCCAACCGATCGGAAGTATGTTATAATAATAACAAAAACAATCGTCCTACGACGTTTGGTGATCGCGAGCTTCACGTTGAAAACCTATACATACGGCACATGCGGCTGGTATTACGTGTCCCACCGAGGATCTATACCCGTTGCGATATCTTCTGAGATAATTTAAAGATTTCAAATATTGTGTTTGTGTTTTTTTTTTTTGTTAGTCTCGCGGGGACAAGGACTACGAATATTTCATATTTTAATTGAACTTTGGTAAAAAAAAAATAAATTTTCAAATTAAATAATATACAATTTTTCTGAAAACTAATAAAATTATTAAAAGTCACGAAACTTATGAAATTAAAATGGCGAAACGTCAAAATTCAACTCTATAAAATGATTATCTTCAACTTTTTCGAAAATAATAAAATAAAAAATAATTTTTTTCGACTTTTTTAGCCAAACATTATATTCAATTAAAATATGAAATATCTAAAGTCCTAGTCCCTGTGAGTCTAATAAAAAAAAATCAGAATCTGATTATCTTCATTACTCAGAATATACCGCAATGGGTACATCCTCGGCGGGACACTCTGTACAAGTCATGTAATGTAATAGCACTATACCATAAAGGGTACAATCACTTATACCGCTAATTAAATGTAATGAATGGCTACGATTGCTATGCTCACTATTTATATGTTACATGTTCTTTCGGAAATCGGTTATCGGTTACATTTACCGCATTTCGTATAGGTAGGCACCGACGATCGCATCATCGCGAGACGTAACGACTTGTATCACTCTTGTGCGAGGATGACTTATTCCGGATGACCGTCTTTTTTTCATGCGCTATACCTGTAAAATGCATCCGATTTCGTAAAAACGCATCCGAGGAACCGGTTAGAATGTTATATTATAATAATTGTAATTAAACCGTGTATGCCACGCGTATATTATCTATAGCTGTGAGCGATGACGGTCCGTATCGCGCGGGAAACACGTATAATACATTATTCCACGCCGTCGCTTTCGATCGCGGACGAAAAACCCAACACAGGCCTGCAATATTATGACCGCACGAATCAGTTCGGATTTCCAACAGCACCACTGCCTAAGTGTATATATATATATATATAATATACAGACCAGTTAAAACGATTATTTCCCACCCTGTTAAACACACGAAATTAATATATATAATACGAATTTTAAGTTTATTTCATTTTGTGTGCGGAAACAATATACAAATATATAATATAGAATAATTACAATTGACGTGGGTAATGGTTGAAAATTAAGTTTTTCGAAAAATTTCATCGCCGCATAATCCATCATTTCCATAATCACAATCTCTATGGGTACTGACAACCTGTGTGAGAAACGAAAGAACGTCGATGAAAATAAAGAAATTTTATCGTCGAAAATGACGCGTAATACGTCAGGTTAAGCCATTAACATGTAATAACAATAGTAATACGGTTACCATACGGTCGGTAAAGTAGATAATTAAATATTATCGTGTGCAATACCCGCGCAGTGGCGTCATTTTAGCTAAGATCAAACTAAGATTTTTGATTGATATAACACACCTCGCTTTGTGAGGATGAGTTGTGTAACTAAAGATCAAACCCACCTTCTAAAACCTTTTGTGATACAGATAATACTTAATGATTACAGTTTGGATCTAGTAGCTCAATAAAAATATAATAACAACAAATAACTAAAGTAAAAACCTAAAAAAAATACCTACATTTTTTTTAAAAAACCTCAAAGCAAATTAAAATAGCCACGTTTGAGCTATGTTTTAATTTAATTATTCAATATATATTTATATACCATATTTAGCGATTTATGTGTCAATAATAAAAAAGTTAATAAAGTTATTTTACAATTTTGAACATGGACAAAAAAAAACTACAAAAATTGAAAAAATATTTAAAAATATAAATATTTATAGGATAGCTTGCGAATATGTATGTAAGACTAAAAATATAATTTAGGACTAATAACTTTTATAATTTAACCCATTCAATTCAAACATTACGATATAATACCGATTAAGCCCCTACCATCATGGAAATAAATATCAATCTTGCAAATATTTGAAACCCGTATACCTAGAAAATATTTTGTAAAAATATTATAATACAAAAAAAATGAACTCAAAAGTGAAATATATCGAAAAACTGCTCTTTTATAAGAAAATAGATAAAAAAGCAAAATAAAATTACGATTATTTTATTCTACGTAGTATAAATTAAATTTATAACTAACATTGCTTTATTGTTTATTTTAATGGTAGAAAAACAAAACAAATCCCTGAAAAATCCGAACCCTATGAATAGTATATTGATAAGACTTCAGAAAACGCGTTTGCTATTATTATTTTACTGACAAACTTTATGATGGTTATTTAAGTATTCTTGTTCAGGTAATAATATTGTAGTTTTTCGTAATTTTAACGTACAAACGACGTTGGATGATAATTTGACTGATTATATTATTATGTAGATATACCTACGCGGTCGATGTAAAATTTGAATTTTCGAAAAACGCAGATTGAACTTTTTTCACTGCAGCGAGTTTGAACTCGACACAAGTCTGCGAATCCCAGTGAACTTAAGGTCAACGCTGAACTTTGCAACTTTAAAGTCACTTTAACCCACTCGTATATGCGTGCACCGTAATGATGAGTATAATATTCGCCGACTGCACGTAACGTCGAGGATTTGTTTTTAAGAACTCGATTTTCTAAAACTTTTCCAATCGCCGTTCCTTCGTGCACGTCGGCTGTTTTTCTTTCTTAAACTCATTCGGCGATCCGGGCTTTACTGCGTACCGAAGACACAGCCGACTCGAGCGCATATTATTATATCGACAGTAATAATATTACAATGATTTCCGACGGACGAATCGGTACGCATATCTCCACGGCCGAGACGATCCTTTAGCACGCGCGCCCGTTCGAGACGTGTAGGTACGTATTGTAAAAAAAAAAAACGGCCGGGTGTCATCATCTGCAGCCAACAACATCATCATCATCATCATCATCATTCGTCTGGCGGAACTGGGTCACAATAATAGTATAACGCGCGATACGAGAGCTAGAGAGCTACGTCAACTTCACCGGTCTTTATGGGTATACGCACACCACGCGTGTATTATATTATGACGTACGTATTGATCAATCGCGGATGATCAAGGCGGAATATTGTGAATTAATATGTATATGCACACATGAATCGCGGTATACCGTCCTACACCTGTCACACACTCACACGCAAACACACACACACGAACACATATACTTACTCTGCACACCACTTACACACACACATGCACACGTACTTATTCTGCGCACTTAGACATACACGCTTAGACGCACTCACACTTGCAAGCGGCAGCCGTTCTAATTAGTCTTCGGCCGTCGTCGTGTCGGCGGCACGTCATAAAAAATAATCATAATAATAATCGTAATAAAAAAATTACGTTACTCTCCTCTGCTAGAAAATCGGATTGGCCAAAGGGCGTCGCCGGAAAGGGGGTAAAGGGGGTGGGGGAACCGCCGCCGCCGCCGCCCGACACCTCCTTCGCGCGCGCACCTTACCCGCGGTCCGGCGCATCGTCGTATATATAGACGTGGGGCACCGATCCATCGTCAGTTCAGTTACCGTCGTCCATCATCGACCATTTTCACAGACACTTCGAGCACCGTCGTCACAAATCTTTTCACCGCCGTAGCCGCACAACACGTCGACAACATGAAGACGGTAAGTTCACATAACGTTTATTGACGGCCACTGCCACAGCTGCGTCCGAATCCCTGCACCGGTTCTTGGTGGTCCCTGCATCGTGTTGTTCCTGTTCCTGGCGTTGCGGTCGCAAGTAACGTCGGTTCTCGCAGAAACGCTCGTCCCGTTTTTACCCTTCGACTCACCGACTTTCGCGTCTATTTCCGCAAAACTGACGCACCATACGATTATGCTGTCCTTAGTGGCGGTGCCATCATCTCGTAAAGCTCGGATATACATATCACTCAGCTACGTTTCGACCGTTTCAAGTCTTACCGCCTTTTAACGTTTTCATTGCTTTGAAGTTTAAATCCAACGTTCTAATGTACCCGCAATGTTCTGGAGAACAGCATACGTACACTCGTGTTTTGACATTTCCGCTCTCCACGCGTATAATTACGTAAACTTATTTTCTAATAGAAACTTTCAAGTTTATCAAATAGATATAACATTCGTTTAATATGAGTCGTATTTGTCGTGTCACGAGCAACGAATAACATTTAAGTCTTCCAAAGTATATACCACTCGTTCGGTTTTCTGTAGGAATGAAAATATAAATGTTTTAGTATTTTCTGTGTGGTGGAGCTTGAATCATTTGCAACGGTCATAATAAGGCGTTTAACACACAACTTTTTGATGTTTAACGCTTCAATATATTATATTCTGAGCTTTTGATTCATTTTCATTTTTTTCTGACTTAGAAACGAAAACTTATGGTGAATGTTTTGGGGTATTGTTTTGTATTAATTTCTAATTTTTTTTTTAAATGTATAAGATTCTTATTATTCTAGGAATTTTTCAAAACTTTAAAGGCGCTTTAAATTACAACTAAAAATATAATTGCTAGTTTTATCTAGTTTTAGCATTTATCGATAATTTTAAAGAAAATCGTAACAATACATATAGTTGTAAATTTAACATTTAATGATAAATTAAGGTTTATAAATAAAACTTTTAATACATCGAGATTTTTTAAGAACTTTTGCATTTCTATGGATTTGTAGACATCAATATTTTACTTTTAATCATTTTACCGGAATTTAAAATAAACTGATAAAATATTTTTAAAATTGTATAGAAAAAATATTTGATTGAGTCTTACACCAGTTTCGATAAAGTGCATATATTTAGCATTTCTTTGCTCAAATCTTAAAAAACTAGCATTTATTATAATTTAAATGTAACGTAGTGATATAATTGTTATACATTTGCACACAAATATTGTTAACATGATTTGAAAACATTATTTGAATATTTACGTTTTCCTATAAATTTTTCAGGTTTACTTGTATTACGTCTGCTTTTAGTTAATATCAAATTACCGAGTGTACATTTAATAAATGTTTATTATTGTGATTACATTATGACATTTTCAAAAAGTGATCAGTGGGATTTATATTTTGTTTGAAAAAATAAAGTAATCATTTATTTTATTTGTAGTGTTTACATTAATACTAGTTGCTTTTAAAGTTTTCGCGTATTCATGACTATTAACTTATAATCTTCTACTGTTTTTCTAAAACATATATTTTTTTTAATAATTTCACTCTTCATTTGATTATACTCTCATACGTTATTGAAAAAGAATCACATTTAAAGTACATTAACGATATCTATATGGTATTTGACATTGAGACGTATTTGTACGTAGGCACCATAATGTTGTAGTCGTTAGACGTTGGTCATATATTAAATCGATGCATACGATAATATTATACAAGTGAATTGAATTTAATTTGTTTTCAATGTTAAATTATTTGAATATTGATGAAATAATAGTCGGTCCAAAATTTAAGAATTTTAATTCGAATATTTATTTTTTTACTATTTAATCTATGGCATAACGCGTATAAGGGTTGTTGCAATACAAAATAATAAAAACGAATGCGCGAAACGACATTATTTGTCCATATTTAAAAAAAAAACTTATTTTGCTTGTGATATATTGAAGGTATTTCATAAATAATAAAGAAAGTTTTAACTAATAATGATCAATTAACTAATATTTATATATTTTTTTTTAGCCAAAAATTTCAGTTACGAGTTTTTCCTGAGTGAAATTACTTGTGCAGGTCTTATTTATATTAATGTTGAAAAAAGAGAATAGACTGCTTTTTGATTTTTCGGGGTTCGTTCTCTACTGGGGGATGTATAATGTAATTTAAAGTTAACAATTTAAATTACATAAATGTAAATATGTTTAATACATTTACAAGCCTTTAGTAGTTTACAACAGTTAACAACTTAAAATATTAAAAGTCCCCACATACGAGTATAATTTTAAAATCATATAAATACTATTAAGGAAAATCGATAGGTCATCTAAATTGTTTAGTTCACTCGCACTATTTGTATTTTTTGACAATCCACAAGACATCGAGAAAATATTTATAAAACTAACGATTTGGTTTACTATACTCTTAATTGGTTCTGTGTATATTACACCTAATTCTGGTATAAATGTTTATAATACATAATAATCATAGCTAATTCTAATTCGGATCTTGTGTTCGATGGATTAAGTCTAAATAATGCAATTAATATATTCTACTGTAATGTCTCTAACATAGTTATAGTAGGAAAAAACATATTTTACATATAAGCATCCCATATGGCTTAGTTCAGTATTGAGGGACTTAACTCACGAAAAAAATTGCTCATATGTTTTTCAAACAATATTTGAAAATTAGTTTTCTAAATTACGTGTTTCATGTAAATTGTGATCTAAACTAGATTACAATAATTATATTTATAAAACTACAAATTCGATTTATTCTAATCTTAAATTTCTTTGGAACTTCTTTAAACAGAAGAACCATGCTCATCCATTCCTCACACTCTGTCTTATAATAATTGTCAATTAACCGGGGGTTAACATGATGTTGATTGTCTTGCTCATTATTTATTATTTTGTTATTATATTATATATGATTTTTTGTTTGTAGAATTTCTAAGATGTACATTTTAATTTACAAAGAAAGTAATTTTTTTTTCAGTTTTTATTTATTGCATTTGTTGCTTATGTGGCGGCTCATCCCCAAGGCTACGATTCAGATACTTCTTCAGGTTATGGATCTCCAACCACACCATCGTCTCTTTCTTCACCCTACCAAGGAAACTTGGGTGGTTACCAAAAACCTGCCTTAGAAGTTTCAGCTTACTCGTCCGGAGCTCCGGCTGGATATCAGGCCAGTGGAGCTGCTGGGTACCAAGCCAGTGGAGCCGCTGGTTACCAAGGAAGTGGAGCTGCTGGATACCAATCCACTTCTGGATCGTATCAACAGTCAACTTCAGCTCCTGCATACAAAAGTAATGCGTTGTCTGGTTACCAGTCGAGCGCAGGATCAGGTGCTCAGTCCGGTTACCAATCTGGTGCCGCTGCTTATCAGTCTACTCCAGCAAGTGCACAGTACTCAAGAGCTCCACTATCTGGTTACCAGACTGGTGCCGCATCTTACCAACCAGCTCCGTCTCCACAATTATACTCTCAAGCTGCACAAGCTGGTTACCAACCTAGTGCTGCATCTAACCAACCCGGCGCTGCTGCTCCTTCTTACCAATCAACCCCAGCTTCGTTAAGCACGAAATCTGGTTACCAATCTACGTCGTACAGTTCTAAATCGACTGCAGCCCCTGCATATCAACAAGGTGCTTCATCATCCCAGTACCAACCGCAAAGCTCTCCGTCGTCCTACGGTCAACGTTCCCGCCCGAAGCCTATTTCTTCTACATTGTACCAAAAACCGGGATCTGAATACGAAACTTCTAAAGACTCCAGCTCTGCCGATGATTATAGCCCAGCAAGTAATGCATTCAGTGCCTTTGCTCCAGGCAACGTTGCTGGACCCGCAGAAGTTATCCCTATTCTATCACAGTCCAACCAACCAAATCTTGGCGATGGTTCTTATTCATACAGGTATAATCATGTTATATTGATAAATTTTATTGGTTAACTTTAATATGAAATTTATATGTTTTTAGCTACGAGACTGGCAACGGTATTTCGGCTTCGGAATACGGTCAACTTAAACCAGGTGGCCCAGAAGGAATTCAAACAGTGTATGGATCTTTTAGTTACCCGGGAGAAGATGGAAAACTCATCACTGTGACTTACACCGCCGACGAAAATGGATTCGTTCCTAAGGGAAGCCATCTCCCTACACCACCACCAATTCCAGCTGAAATCCTTCAGTCGCTTGAACAAAATGCTGCAGAAGAAGCCGCACAACAAGCATACCAACAGCAACAGGCAGCCTATGGACAAAACGGTGCTTCAACTTCCTATGGACAAGAATCAGGTGCCTATGGTCAGTCATCTACCGCTGGATCCTACGCACAGACTTCTGCTCCTGGATCTTATGGACAGACGTCTGCTCCTGGATCCTACGGACAGACGTCTGCTCCTGGATCTTTCGGACAGACTTCTGCTCCAGGATCTTACGGACAGACCTCTGCCCCTGGATCTTTCGGACAGACTTCTGCTCCAGGATCTTACGGACAGACCTCTGTTTCTAGTTCATACGGAAAATCCTCTACTTCTGCATCGAAACCACCGAGTTACCAAAAGCCACAGGGACCTTCCGGATACGGAGGTGAAGCCAGCGAAAAGTCTTCCAGAGCGTACGGTCAAGCATCCGGTGCATCGTCATACGGACAAGCTCCAGCCGCCAGTGCATCGTACAAATCGCAACAAGGTTACCAGGGCCAAAGCGCATCGGCTTACAAAAAGTCTCCCAGCGCTTCAGGCTATTAGAAACAGTTATCGGTCTAATAATTTAAATTCGAATAATTTATAATATTTTCATTCAGTTTGTATTGTCACAATAAAATATAAATATATTTTTTTATAAACAACGCCTTGTACATATGACACACAATCTACACCACGCGCCTTTCTTTTTATGCACGCACCCGTGTGTCTACGGATCGTCTAATCAGTATGACTTGTGTTCGTATATATTGATCCAGTTGCACCTTGTCTTATGTAATCGTGTATAAATTAACTCGAGTACCGAATCATCGTCCGCGGCCGTGAGCACACCTGTGTTAAGTGGAAAAAAAAGAAGCGTCATCCGTGTCAATCCCAAGACATCTGACGACAATCGTTACCATTTCAGTCGCGCGTTTAAATCGCCCGATACATATTTTGCTTTCGTAACACAAATATTATGTAAATTACAGAACTAATATTCCTACTGCGTTATTGACCGACTAAAATATGAAACGTAGTGCATTGTAAACGCATATAATGTAATTCATGTATCAGTTTTAATTTCTTCAATACGTGTTGTGTAAACAATGACATACCTATGACATTGTTTTATTTTGAAATGTACCTACTCTTTATATCGTTTGTTAAAGACAATCTAGAAATGTGTTTTTGTAATAATACAAATATGCCGATTAGCACTTAATCATATTTAAATATCATGTAATTATATTATATTTGCATTGCGTTTACAGTCGTAGATTACTATTAGAAGTTATGAGTAATTTATAGATAATATAAAGGATGCAGCTGCTTTAAAAATAATAGTGAATCACCATCGCGAAACATGAAACATAAAATTATATTATATTTGTTGTTAAAATATATGCATAAAAAAAACAGTAAAGTTCTAGATAATTTAAGAAACGAAAAGTATAAATAGATAAAATAATACAATACTAACGACAATTGTTTGATAAAAAACCATTAATTTGTATACAAATAATAACTGTAAGCAACCTATAAGTTGAAATTGTGTTTTACATTTTTTTTATTTTAACAATATTGTGTGTAAATGTAAAGAAAAATAAGGAGACATTTCGCTCAAATAGTTTTAAAGTTTAGTATAAAATTCAGAATTATACTTCTCTTAAAAAAAATGTGATTCGAGGAACGCCACTGATAATAAGACTAAAATAATAATATACCTTTTACGTTTTTGATTCTTTTAAAAAATTGTATCATTTACGACAGTATTTGCGTTCTATCACCGATATGGTTGTATAATTATTGATCAAATTTGTATTTTTATTTTAGTAAAGTTATATCTATTCACTTTATTGGTTTGTCTTTGTTTGTATCTAGAATATAACTAAGTTATAACTTTATAAGTATAGATTTTTAAAATTAACTTAAGAACCGCAGTGACGATGGGCATATACTCGTATATGAGAAATAATCAGTGAATACAGATAAAATTGTATATATTTTTATTCATATTGCAATATACCATTATATTTTTAATATGAAATTTATAAATTTATGTTAAAAATAAATTAAAAATCAACATACTATTTTACAGTAACCAAATTCTTTTAAAATTGGAAAAAACATCGATTTATGTACTCCAACATCACTTATAACTTATAAGTGCAGATAATAAATGTTTTAGTAGTAGGTATATATGGTGTAAGATACAATTAAATATGTATTTTCTATAGTCTACTATAGTAACTATTGGGATGGGTGACTGAAACTTAAAAATAATATTTATAGAACTTCTACAAAATATTTTCACGATGATGTTTAAAACTTGAAAATTTATCACTTAATAATAAAAACAAAAATATAAATTCTAGCTAGTGAGACTCCACAATTGGTTGATACTAAAAGGGGTCGGTTGGATTAGTTTATATTTTTAAATGTGGTCGATATAACAGTAGTAACAATTTGTTTAATAACGTTCGTTATAATTTTTAATATTTTAACTTTTGCAAAAAGAAAAAAAATGTTTCGAAAATTATGAAATTTCTATTAAATGTTAATATAAGTATTATATTATATATATTTTATATAATATCGATATTTCGATTGTAAAAGTTTGTAACGCTACGATTATTATTTGTAATAGAATAACAACCAAATCTTATGAAAAATAAATTATTTGTTATTAAAACTTGGAACCAATATACAATTACTCTAAGAAAAAACGATTCTGAGTGAAAGTGGTTAGATGCATCCGTTTTAAAGATAGTTGATATAGAGGTAGAGCAAAATATCTAAATGTAATTTTATTATAATAATCATACGAATCTATTAGCATAAAATGCATTTATGTTGTTATAATTATATTATGTGAGTATATTTAACCTGGGAAAATCTCAATATATTTCGTACACAATAATCGTGCACATTAATGCATAGCACATTATGTGATTAAATGTTATTAAATGCTGATATCGATGTATCGATAATATATGTATGTTTTGAGTAGCTACGAATGATTTTTATAGTAAAACAACCAAATATTTTGTAACCATGAAAAATAAACAAGTGGATAGAGCGTATAGTGATGAAAATACTAGACGATGCAGGATTAGATTCTCCATCTCGTTTGAAGTTTTTGCAATATTTTGTTCTGTTTTTCTGAATTCATTGGAAAACTGTTGAGAAATTAAAAAAAATACTTACCTTAAGTTCACTACTATACGAAAATTCCATTTAAAAACATACCAGGTTTGTATATAGCGGAGCAATCCTTCTAGTCGAAATTGTGTACATGGGACACAAAAAAAAAAAATATGAAATAAACACACATTGAATTTGTAATTTTTAATAATTTTTTTTGTTTCAATATTATCACCTCTTCATTTTTTCGATAAGGTTTGTTGATTATATTGATATAAAATTGAGTATAATATTGATTTAAAATTGTGTAAATAGTACACTATTTTATTGTAAAATAGAAAAATTATTTAAAATAAAGAAATAAATGAAAATTGAAAGTTGAAAGTTCAACGTCAACATTTTCAGAAAAATAAGTGCTATAAAATAGCCACCTTTGAAATGTATAAAAATTTTAAAATAAAAAGTTAATATTTTAACTTTAATAATACACTTATATTTACTAAACTGTTATCATGAAAATTGCCTTTGCCAGCAATGCTCATAAAAAAAACAGGATTTGGTTACCTCTATTAACACGGGAGATATCGCATAAATCCACTTGGGACACTCTGTTTATAGAAGAAAAAAACAATTTTATTAAATGAAAAAAGTTATTACGTTTTTTTTTTATCTTTTGTTTGTTCACACATTCATTATTAATATATCACTGATTTTAAGAAGTCACGTTGGTAACGGTTATGTTGTCTCTCTAGACAAATTTGAAATTGCTTTGTGAACATATCATAATTTTATACACGAAAAAATAATAGTTTCTTTAGGTGGCGTAATGAACTATGTTTTGGTTTAATAAAAATGTAATAATCTGCAATGTCTACTGTTGAATAAATTGTGGTTTTGTATCCTCATAGGAGACTCCACGAATATTTATTAATTGCGATATCTACAGAAAAACAGTATTATATATTATGATATATTTGTGTTTTGTTACAGGAGAAGTGCTTATCATTTAATTTTTTTCTCGTTATACTCCTAATTTATAAGATTTTTATTTTAATTTAAAAAACAAAGAAGCGTGAAGCTTGAGAAATAAAAAGTTCAATTACCATATTTTAAGAAAATTAAATCCTTTATAAAATAGATATTTTCAATTTTTTTAAAACAACAAAATAAAAAGCAATTTTGTATTTTTTTGTTCAAGCATTCATGTATTATTTTAAGAAACTGAGAATAAAAGTATTAGTTATCATGTGAAAAAATAGCATTAAAATAGAACAGAATTTGTGAAATAGTATTAACTCAGGTTATTGCAATTAGTAAATATAGGATACCTGCTGTGTATTAAAATAATTTTTTTTTAAGTTTTCAGTCATATTTTTGATTATGTTGATTTAGTTAAAAGGTATGACCGAAAACATGAAATTATTAGCTACATCGACCTATGTGTAATATTTTGGAAGCCAGAATTACTATACTAAAACATCGATGGACGATTATTTAAAAATTAAATACGCAGTTTTTATTTTTGGTTAAAGACTCATTTGTTATGTTTTAAATTCAAAATAATCTTCTTTTATTTTATTGATATGGACAAGATTTTACTATATTGTTTATAATTATAATAGGTACAATAATACGCCACGTAAGTATAGTTTTAGGTTGAAATAAAATCAATACATTTATGAGTATTATATGCGTATTGATAGTAAGTATTTCGTAATACCGGTAATTTCATTACTGAATCTATGTCAACTACTCACGTCTTGGGAAATCAATATACATATTACATTTAAATATAATATTTTATAGTAATTTTATGATAATTATTATAATATTATAAACATTTTAAATGCGTTTTATAGGTTATTGAGTATTGACTAATTATTGCAAGTGGTCGGATACTAGCCAACATACCCTAAGAATAGTAATCGTCTAACACTGCGTAGGAATTTAGAATATCAACTGATTTACATCATTGTCAGTACGTGTTATAGACATTACCCGAAACGAAAGTATTATCAAATTTAGTTTTTTGTTCTTGTTTTAGAATGTCGTTACATAAACGAAACGATTCTTAAATGTTTATGCCCATATTATTAATCAACCTAATTGTTCCTTTCGTACGTGCATTGTGATACTAATTGTTTCTTAACATTGATTGTTTGATGACCAACTCGATAGCTAGGTATACGAATACGTGCACGTTATTGTGTATTGCGTACAAAGTATTCAACTTAAAACTTTATGGCGGTGGTTTTATGGAATAATTATAGTTTTTGGGCGAGCGTATGTGCATATGCAACGCGTACGTACGTGTGTGTGTGCGTAGTTCTTCGAAACGTGTTTAACACAGCCTCCATAGTGCGCCCGTGCTAAAATAAATGTCGTTGGACCGCTTTCATAACCCACTGACATAACGACCTTTCCATCTCGGCGGTACCGCCTCCATTATTATGGTAAGCACTAAGCTGGTGTAATACCCCCATATTGCCGTGGACGGTTTCATATATATATGAGTTCGTCGAATCGTTATCATCACACATTTCACGTTCCACCGTGGTACTCAGCAGAACACTGTGCAGCACACCCAACAACACTCCATCAAAATGCAGGTAAGATTTATTTTTCTTTTTTTTAACTCTTAGTCTTTCGACTTAAGTTCTTACTTAAGTCCGGACTTAAGTTCTTAATTAAGTCAGGACTTAAGTTCTTAATTAAGTCCCGACTTAAGTTCTTACTTAAGTCCCGACTTGTACAAGTATATTGCACATAATATACTTCTACCATGGTCCGCGACTGCATCTCAAAACCGTCTTTGTCCACACACACACAGGTTACTTTAGTCCTATCTTCGTTGATGTTGGCCGCTGTGGTCAGCGCCTACCCGCAAAGCCCGGAATCCAGGGCCGTCATCCTGAGCCAAGATCAAGAAGTCAACCTCGACGGAACCTTCAAGAACAAGTACGCACGAATGTTTTTCTTAGATAATATTATAGTACCTATTATACTTTTCGTATTCAAACAACAATAATTATTCCAAGTGTGTTAATACGTTAATACACGTCGAACGGAATATTATATTTTGTTTTACTCTCGTAAAATCCTTTTGTTTTCGACGAACTTTTGGTGAAATATCGACATAAAATTTGCACTAGCCGAACACGATCAGAGATTTCGTTTTATTTTTCGCTGCAAAGACGTATGCGCCTCGGGCGTCTCAGGTGCGCGTGCACGACAGTTGTATTAAATATTTATCAAATTTAGCGTTAAACACCCATAGTAGGTACTGTTCGTGTCGAACGGCTAAACGATTTTAACGCACGCAAACACGACCGAGTTCAACGTTCTTCGGGTTTTCATTCGGCTGCATAGTTACTATAGGTATACAACTGTTGACTTGTCACGACCACGGGTCGAAGATTTAGCCGATAGAACAGGCGAAACGTAATAATATTCTCTGCGGGTCTTAACCGAAATCCGAATAACGCGATGGTTCATATATAAAAAGGCGCTCGGCGTAGGCAACACGAGTACTCGTGCACGACGATGATGTGATTATGATAATGATGGTGACGACGATGACGAGATTGCGCATCGTTCTCTCGTTTCACAATATTCGATACTCGTTCTTGGGTCTTGCGCGCTTCGCAGACACCCACCACCTTTCACCGAAATCTCGGCTATTATCATAATCCTGCAACGTTCCGACGGTTTCGATCGAACCACGCTGAACGTGTAGGCCGTTACGTCACCACAGCTCACACCTGGGCACTGTACACATTTTACTCCCATTTCTCTGTTGGCTATCGATGAATCCGAACCCTGTGAACCTTGAATGGGTAGTTGGTGAGGAGTATACGAACCGGCGCTTATCGGATACATCGCCAACTCGTCCAGCCTTTGTATTTTTATTATTATTGTACGCAATAATTTTCGTGTTGATAACATTCGATGTGCGTGCATTATCGTTGCAGATTCGAGACCGACAACAGAATCAAGGTCGAAGAAGTCGGTTACCAGAAGGCCGGCCCAGAGGGCCCGATCTCCGTGGTCCAGGGCGGCAGCTCGTACGTGGCCCCAGACGGCTCTGTCATCTCCACCGGATACATCTCCGACGAGAACGGTTACAGACCCGTCGGCGCTCATCTGCCCACTCCACCACCAATCCCAGTCGAGATCCAAGAATCCCTTAGACTCTTGGCCTCTCTGCCCAGCACACCCGAACCGCAATACAACTGAAGAAGACCGTCCCGATGATCGTCACCCGCACAACTCCTTCCCCTGCGCACACGTAGTACACTATACATTAATAATTTCTCTTCATTTTTCACCCCATTTCACCAACGGGTTTTCCTCTGCACTATTATAATATTATTCATGTTTTTTCTCATTTATTTTCTTATCGCTCGCTAATTGGCTTAGTATCGTTCTCTTACTACACAATGTAACATCTTACTGTGCGTATAATGATTATGTTACATCGCCCCGTTCGTCGTGTAATAATATTATGTACATGTGTATTTATCATTGTTTATATTATCATTATGTAACTATCCCATCTGTTTACGTACATATATAATATAAACGCATATATAATTATATATTATACATTATATATGCTTTGAAAAAAAAAAACTTGTTTTTATTTCGTTTGAATAACGAGCTCCCGTGAACATTGTTACAGCAATAAGCGGGTTCCCCCCGCACAGACTAAGTCGAAAACGCACGGAATCGTGTAACTCCGAGTACCGTAACATGACGAAATCTCTTAAACAGTTTTCACAGTGTATTGTAATGAAAGCACGGAGAAAATATTGACATTATCACGTGGAAATCAAAACGTGCAGCTGGTGATCCGCTTGCCCCGAGAGTAGGGTTTTTTTTTTATTTGATTTTTAATACTTGTCCATGGATAGGGAGCCATGATTTTCTGTCTCGCTCTGTCACACGTGCAACATAGGGACCTTCAAATTTTCGATTTCCAACGTATCGATCGATCAATTATACTACAATAAGGATTTTTAAAACCAATTTGAATTTTTTGTTAAGTCTACTTTAGATCGACTTTTCGACATTTTTGATTTATTCTCCTAATATTTTCCAAAACAGAACTTAACAAATTGGAAACATTAAAATCAACAAAAGTTAATTTTTGGGTGTGTTAAGTAAAAAATTTAAAAAATGTGCGAAAGTCGACCTGAAGAAGACTTAACGATGAATTCGAATAGTTTTCAAAATCCTAATAGTATCGATAGACTAATAGGTACGCTGGAAATAAAAAATTCTAAGTCCCTATGTTGCGTATGTGATGGAAATAAAGAAAATCATGGCTTGCAATCCCCTATTAACGATCAATAATTGTATGTACTATCATCATCATGCGTTTTACATGCGTTTTGATAAATGTCAAGTAACTGCATCAAATGTTATATCAGTTGTAGTTCGTTTAAGCCATCTAACGTGAAAATGAAAGTTTCTAGTTTTGACTGAACAATTTTCAAATAATAACAAATTGTAAATTCAATCGGTGACATTTTTGCGTGAAAATATAATACGAATTCTGGACAAAACGGAAAATGAAAGTTTTTTTTTTATTCAATCCATTGGTCGTACAAGATATTTGCATTTGACAAGTTTATATGGCTGTATATAACACTATTAAAAAACAGAACAATAAATACGTTTAAAATTCTTGTATAATATTTGTAATTTGTATCCTCTGCTTTATCACTATATTATGTTAAATTTAAATCATTTTTGTTTTTCAATTAATATCTTAATTCAAATTAAATCTTGTAAGCAGAATATTTTTCTCAACAATTTCTACGAACATTGAAAACTTGGAAAGTTCGTTAAGGTTTTATTTCAAAGAATTTGGCAACAAAAGAAACATAAAAGAGGAATACTATTCTTGAGTTTTAAGACTATTATTTATTACTTTAACTATCCCTGTATGGTCGTATACTTCTTAACTTCCAACATTCCCTTCCTCCGATCATTATTTTAATGAACCGTCTAAATTTTGATATTGCGTATAGCGTACGCATGTAAATAAATATTTAGCGGTCAAATTATAAATTTAAATAACAATGCTTATACATGTACTAGAAAAATATAACCCCAAAATCAATAAGGTAGTAAATCATAAATTGTTAGATGTATAATAAACAATCTTAAAATCCACCTTCAGTCCCTATCGAGGTGGTAGATGACGCTCTTAGTATACGTTTTTCTTCTCATTTAAATTTTATTTTGTCTTTGCACTTAAGTACATATCTATTGGATTATGTTAAATAAATTGAGAAATACACGTTTGGAACTCATCAGAACGTCACATGCTGCGATTTATGCGTAAAAAACCAAACATATTTATTTACGTATAAATGTGACCTCATGGCATTAAAATAATAATTCGTAAATATTATGTTATTTCAATCATAATATATTTGTTGTAAATAGGTGGTAAACATATAATGTATATAATATATTATTGAGCTATGTTTAATTTAACCATGACCAACTAAATTTAGCATGTAAAACTTCAAATAAATCACGCTTTAAACACTGCAATCACAACCAGTTTTTCCTATTCAAAAAATGAATACACCTATACATTATAGATTATAATTAATATTTATAGTAATTAACATAAATCCATTGAACAAATGTTTGGATTCAAATAAAACGAATAAATGTACGCGTGTGTTGTGCAATATAAAGATATAGTATAATATATTTATAATGACCCTATGTCATTTTATTTTTGGTCTAATAAAACTGTTAATTAAGAATACATTTTTACGATATAATCAGTTAGACATTTGATCATGAACTGTGTATTATAATACGAGTAGATTTATCACGTATATATTATGTATATACCTATAGTGTTCACGCAGTAGAAATCGGTTGAAGTGGATCTCTCACAGGACTGTTTGTTTTTTAATTACATACACATTCAAGTCGAAATCCACAAAAGAGTGATGGATTTAATATTAAGAAAACTGACAAAACTTCACGGTTGGGTGAGATAATGGGAATGGGGTTTTTTAAACTTGAGACCAATTTACCATAGGTACTGTGGCTTTTATTATAATATTTTAATATTTATAATTTATCAATCAAGCAAAGAAAATCTTATGAAAAATCTTATTTCCACGAAGATTATACAAGTAGATTGTGCGTGACGAAAATACTAGACGATACTAAGTTTGATTTTCTAGCTCGTTTGAAGTTTTTGGCAATTTTTTCTCCGTTTTTCTCAATTACTCGGAAAACTGTTGAGAAATGTAGGAAATAACCTCCTGAATGAAGTTTTCGTTTGGAAATGTACTGTTTGTATACGTGAGAGCATTTATTTTGATCGAAATCGCGTACACAGACGCAAAAAAAAAAATTAAATAAACACACATCATGATAAAACCAATTCATTCCCACATCAATCCTCGTTTTCACTTAGAATCTAAAACAGCAACGAATGATGGACTACCATAATTTTCGTTGAATCGGCGTTATTAATGCGTGCAATATCACAAAAATACGGTGCGTAGAATATATTATTATTATTATTATTATTATTATTATTATATGGACATTGAACAAGCGCAATAATTATATATTGTTTCTAATCGTATAAGACGTCTGTGATGTATACTTTTAAAACATTTTATAATCTATAGCGCGGACTTTCTACCATTAAGATCGGCAGGTACCTATAATACACCCGTATACTGTCAGAAGAGTGATTTTTTTTCTGTTACGCGAATACACCTTATGGCTATAATATAGTACTTGTGATAAATGAAAGTCACGCGTAGACCAACACGTTTCAGAAATAACAAAGTGCGGTATTGTCTTAAAGTGATTTGTGACGGACGACTGTCATAATAATTGCACAGGTTCGTTTTTGGTCTATAAGATAGAATGACCACGAAACATGTACACATTGAAGACCCATGCATTTCACGATTGCAGTATACCGAAAACGTTCAAATAAGAGTTCGGATCTCTAAGGTAATTTTTTCTGTTGATCTAAAACGAAGCTATATGACGTCATTACTTTATTAGCCATACATTTGATTTACGCAGAATATCATAATCAAGACTTTATTTTGATTATTTTTTGGTCACTTTCGAGTTAATTTTCTTTCGTATAAATAACATTTTTACAAAGGGTGTTCTAGACATACGCATTTGACCGTTTGAATTATTTTAAAGGTCGATATTTATTTTTATAATGGTTTCATGATGGTCGGTCAATGATGGCTTAATCGGTTTTAGCTCATAGTGTTTGATTTAACAGATTAAATAAAAGTCATTAGCAGGGCTCGGGAATTAAATCATTAATATAAGCGCTTGAAAACATCATTATAAGCACTCAAAAAATTATTAATTATACATAGAAAAACGTTGGTATACGAATTACACTAAATAAACTAGCATTCGATAAATTTTAAACTTAATTTTTGATTAAGTATTACCTTATTTTAACCAGAAATAAATATCACTATACGGATTTATAAATTTTTTTTAAATATATAATTAAAATTATTAAGTCCGTATTCCGAAGAAAAATGTTAATATATGTTTTAATTTTTTAATTTTATAAATGTATAAAGTAAGAAAAAAAACTTGATATTGAGGCGTATCCCAAAGAGCCGCATGCGGCCAACCCTTTGCTTTACAGGCTGCCGGCGGTGTTACTTTGATAGGCAACGAAAAGCATAAGGTCGTTAAGACTGAGTTATGGGAACACATCTATACATGTCTAATAATACATCAAAATTGGTTAGAGAACTCTAACCGTATTTGTACAAAGGTCTGGACATGGCATGACTTTCGGGGCTTGATGTAGGTAACAGGTAAATCTAATCGGTATGACGTACAACGATGAGCGCCGCACCATGATTTTAAAAATCGCGCAATAAGCATTTCGACGGTTTTAACTAAATAAGAAGACGACTAATGAGATTACTCGTCTACCACCGGTCCTAACATGTCCTAATCTCAACGTTATAATATACAACACTAGTAGTATAAACGCATCCGGTCCGTTAAATAGGCACGTGTGGGTTTATACTACAGTTAGTTGATGGGTCGGTTTACTCTAATATTGAAGTTGACAACACGCAATCGGGTCTGCTGAACGCATATTTGCTGTGTTGTACAAAGTAAGTTTGTAAGACGGAGACAACACATGCGGGTGTGGCGTCGTGTTTTGAACTTAAACGACTGCAGTGCTCTCGCGTTGTTGTCTCGTACACGCGTCAAGAGTCCGGACCACGGTATACAATCATTTATGACGAACTGCAGCCGTCGAAATATCGTACTTCCATGACACCTATGCGCGCAGTGGTCACGAAAACGATATGTTTGTTCTCGAGCCAAGCCCGGTCGCAATGCTCGCATCATCATAATTCAACGCGCTAACAAAACATGTGAGCACATCGCACACGTCGATCTAATCCGCTCACTATACGAGTGTTACAGGTGTATGATAAATTGATACACATTAGTGTACACGTAGTATTTACGTGATGTACGCACGTATAGGTTGTAATAGTACTGTTATAACGGATAAGCCCGGCCACCGGGGAGGTTTATGTGGAGTGCAGGGCAAGGCCTGATTTAGATTATTTGAGGCCTAAGGCAAAATAAAAAATATGGCCCTACTGACTACTGGTCTACACTAGCATATTCACACCCCTCACACCGGTGGTTTAGCCCCACCACCATCACCACCGTATAATTATCCTGGATCCGCTCCTGCTAGTAAACCATCTCGACTCTACATTTTCACAAACAAAATAACAAAATTATAATTTTTTTATCCCTACAGATTTTTATTTTAACAATTATTATTTTGCAATACAACAATTTCTTGCTTTTTTTGAAGCAAATTTATTAATTATATCCTCAAAATTTAAACACAATGTGGGATCACTTTCTATAGATAAAAAAGGTCCACATAAAATCCTAGGCCCCCTAATAATGAAGGCCATAGGCAATTGCTTATTTTGCCTAATGGTAAATATGGCCCTGGTGCAGGGTTTACTGATCGTGTACGGTCGACAATAAGCCGTCGTCATTACATTATTCAGCTTATATACCGAAACGGCACCGCGGACATTTTCTGATGTATACTATACGGGTCTTAAGAGTTGAACAAACCGCATGCGCTAAATGTTGAGAAATTATGTGCGGACGTATCGCTTTTTCATCCCCGGGGTATAGCGTCGACAATCTCTCATCTGTTTGCAGTAAGTTGAGTAAGTGTCACGGGAAATATAGAAGTTGTACTAGGTGCTTTTGACAATAGCTCACAAAATCCATTTGTAACTTCTTCAGGAGGTTAATAACTTACACACACAAAAAAATGTCATCCATTTGCCAATTTCAGATCCATTGTTTGAGTAATAAGTCAATAATGTTTTGTGTTTCTGAATAATATGTTACAACATGCAGTTTTGCAGTTGGGAAAATTTTCCAATGCTGCATTCAAATAAATGTTCAAACATTTCAATGTGTGCAAACGAGTTGTCGGGTTTCAGGTAAACAATTTTATTTTTGCGCAAACGAGTTGCACCGCGGTTCTACAACGTTGTTATTTCAACGTTTTTACCATTGAATAAACATATTAATTGACAACACTTAAATCGAGTGAATCAAAGTTACCGCGCACGAGTTAAAGCAGGTCAAAATCACACTAGGATAATTGCGCACCGAAGTTTCGATATGAAAAGAATATATCTTACATATTACTATGTCAATTTCTACGCGAATACATTTTTTCCACATAAATACATTTCCTTCCCATTGTATTATCACTTAAGACTGACAACTTAAATATAATCGGTGTGGTAAACATTTGTTTGTTCTTGTGTTCTAAAAAAATAACTTCGGAAAGTAATGCAATATTTAATTTGATCGCCTCGTGGTAAATTTCATATTCGTATTTTTATTCGTGTACAAACTTAAGTACCGGTATATTTTTTGACGTGTCCGAACTTACATTGATTATACGTAACCGTTTACCTGATATGTTTCGTATGTGTGCAGGGAACTTACCACTTACTACCAAAGGCTCGTGAATCTGTGGAATACATTTTAAATGTTTTCAATAATTATTAAAGTTTGTTGCGTATTCATTTTACCCAGTAGAATATCCGAAAAAACAGGTATTGATACTATATTGGAAACTAGGTTTTAATTTACTTAAAAAATTTGACGGTTGATTTGATTATGTATGTAATACATGTTTTTCAACAATTCGGCAGCGGTATATACGATTTAAAATGTTTTCTCTCGGTTATCGTATACACCATTATGTGTATGCCGTTTATTCAACTTTTACTAACATGATAATTCATAATACATACCCGATAGAATTTATTAACTCGAAAAATAACGATATTTCAGTTTTTCCTTACCACACGAGCATTACGTGTTTAAATATTATATTCATACAAATCATTAAAAATTTACCACCGAGCATGTAACATTTATTTCATGATAATTTGTTCAAGTCGAATCTCAATATTTTCCTGATCCTAATTTGTGGAAAAATTTGGAATTAAAATTATGAAATTTTATCAACTGGATAAACTACAAAGGAGCTAACATAATTACTCATCGCAAGATAATAGTATATATATATATATATATAATCAATTCGTATTAATTAAATCAGATGTTTTAATTTAAAATAACAGGATTTTCAGGTTTCAAATGGGTACCGACATTTTTTTGGCAAACAATTTGTCGTCTATTAGAATTATGTGAACATTATACGCATACGTTTTCTGAACCATATCAAAATTACACAATACTTTAATTTTTTTTTATACAATACATCAATAATAATTGAAAAGAACGACAATGTCTAAATGGTTTTTTCACATATATTATAGATAAACGTCCGACGTATTTATTATAGGTTCTTTAAAACGTGTCCGTTTAGCGGTTGTGATTAATGATTAATGGTTAGTGGTTATCATTTTCGGTTCAACTTGGAAATCATTTTTTATTTCTAAATGTTAGATTATTTAATCTAAATCGAACTCAAGCTGCATGCGAAATTGACATATTATAGCCACTTATAATCGTATGTAAATCAATTTAGATTTGGTTTGTAGTTAATGTGCTTAGGTGCGATTAATTTAACATAAAAACATTAATCACCATGCCAAATTGTATTTTATAATTTATTTTGGAGGTGGTCTAACGCATATATATTGAGAATTTGGTAGATGCCTGTGCGTGTTTTTAAATATTATTTTTCATAATAATTTTTATGTACTCAATAAATTATTTTACTCAACCATATCTTAATGGTTTTTTTTTTATTTTTAATTTATTTTTAATTTTAATTTTTCCACCTTGGATTGTATCATACCCACGTTAGATACACTTAGTGTACTTGAGTGTACATGTTTACATAAATTAAAAATGTACGCGCGGGGATTGAAATGACCATTTATAGTCATGTAGAGTGTAGACTCCACATTGAGAAAATCGTTTCTTTTTCCGGCTATTACTTAAATATTTAAAGAACTTAGTCGAGGCCAATGGAATACTCAAAGTATTATTAGGGCAAATAATTGATGATTATTGGCGTCCGAGGACGATTTTATGATCATTACAAATTAATGATTCATTAGAATTTGTTCATCAAGGTTAAAATCGGAAAAAGTGTACATTAAGATTAAATTAAGATTTAATTAATTGTTCAAATCTAATAAAATATTGTTGAACAATAGTTTCAATGAAAAAGGGTTGGAAATTTCACCCTTATTACTAAGCATAATAATCAGTAATTGGTAATAATCACTATTTAGTGTCTGCCGTCTGGTGTTTACAATTTGAATTTAATAATTATTATGTTTATTTTTATTTTGTAGTTGTATAATTATTATAAATTTAGTTCGACTTAGTAATATTTATTACGATTACACGATAATATGATATAGGAGAGTATGCTGATTACAATATAGAGTTCATATAACCTAATTTAACGATAACTTGTTTTCGACGAGTATAAGTTAATACGAGTGCCTATAACCGTGTAATGTTTCGCAGGTGTTCAATTGAAAATGTGCCAATAACTGATAGGTTTGATAAGACAACGTTTTTCACTGAACCATTTACCATTCTCCACAGTACCTATACTAGTGTACCTTTTAAGATGATTTTAAGATTTTTTTTTAGTTGTTTTGTATCTCTATCGCAACGAGGGTTGATGGGGGCTATAACCTCCCCCTTCCCCGAATTTGAGACTTTTATCACTTACGATTCCTATGCGCATTACGCGTGCCCGCATAGTTTATATTGTTTTTTTTTCAACTCACAACCGCCACAACTTATCAAAACAAACAAATAGAAAATAATGTTGTTTGTGTCACAGAACAAAGTATATTTTGTATAATATAGGTAGGCACGCATATTACGTGAATCAAATTAGATTTTATATCCGTCTATGTGATAGCTTGATCAGCCAGTTATTTTAAATGACAGGCAAATATAATATTATACGCGTGAATAAATTATTATTATTATTATTTATAGTTTAGTTTGTATACAACTTTACCGAATGCGACGGTCAAAGTGTTGTTGGGACGTGAGAATTTCACTAAACATTGACGTAATATTTCATTAATCTGTGTACAAGTAAATGTGTTCTTCGTTTTAATGGAAAAACGATAATGGTGTTATTTTTCATTTCAAGCGCACGAAAGTCACTGCGCACGTTATATTAATATTACTGTACGTCCGCGGTGAAATGTCATCCGGTTGAAACAGTGATTTATCGAAAAAATATCGTGACAAACACAATTTTCGGCTTTAATATTTGCGCGCGATGATATTATATATACACACTGTATTATGTCCGTACAGGTCGTGCGGTTCACACGCGCTTCCAACGACCAAGTATCGCGTATTGACATTCTATAAGGCAGCCGACGATGGTATTTACAACGTGTAGCACCGCGAAGAGGGTATAACGTACCGTGTGTGGTACGTGTTGATCGCGACGACGTTCCAAGGACTTGACGATATTTTTTTGGACCACGTTAAAAGAAAAAGGACCGCTTAGTCCTCCTCGAGTCTTCGTGAAAACTCGGTGCGTTTGTTGTGCAGTTTGAACTAAACCGCGACAACGAGAATAAAGTGTTCGTATTAAACATACGTGGTATAAGACGCATGATATTGTAAACGTATACTATACGACTCGTTGCACAACAACGCACGTCGTACTATGCTTATAATATGGTATTACACATAGTGCTTATTGACAACGGCGTGTTTAAGCTGCACCGCGGCATTATTGTATCGGAGGATTTCGTCTCGTAATAAATAGGTAGCAATACGATTGACGGCGAACGCGCTCACATCATGTTATATGAGCGTGCGAGTAAAAATATATGACACTTAAAACGAGGTGCATCGTATTATTATTATTATTATTATTATTATTATGACTTCTATGAGCTTCTTGTTGCGGAGTGCATGCGGAGACGAAAGATCATGTTTAAATTTACCACGTCATGTAAGTGTTTAATGTTATACGTTTGGATGGTGAACGATGGTGCTCGGTGGTTCTAAAAACGAAACGAGTGCCGTGTTACAAAACGTGTTACCACTGTTAACATTACATGCATAGTACACAAGAAAAATATACATTATCTCCTCCTCCTTCCTACCCTCGAAATGTAAGACCGATTCCAGCCTACGGGTTATTGGTGGGTGTAACACGATTGCGGTCCTTGACATATAGGTGCAGTCCTTTTAACAGATTTTCTTTTACACAATGTTATTAAGGAAGTTTTTCCAAATAGCTAAATTATGACCTGTAGATTTCATTCAGGCCAAAGTTGGTTTACAAAAATCCAAAGCCACGACAACTTATCAAAAGTTCAAAGTTGGAAGTAGATCTTCGGTTAATATTAATATTTTTAAATAGTGTATTTTTTTACTGTATATATTTGTCGGCCCGAATCCTGAAACAATTTTTAATGGAGCCAAAAATTTAATTTTGTTGTCAGTCCTATACCCACAAAATTGGAAATGAAAATTGTTAGGATGACATATATATATTTCATGGAGCGCAATCGCGTTGCGGTTTTTTTTCAGGTAAAAAGGTGAAACGGGCGCAATCGCGCTATTTTAACTCAACGTTGGAATTAAGCCTAGTCTACAATAACTACGTAAATCGAAGCATATTTGTGGCCAGACTTCCTTTCGAGAAGATTCCCAATGTTTCGTGTTTAGATTGGAATTTTAGATTTATATTACCTTAGTGCTGACTAGGCTTTAAAGACTCAGCTTTTCGTTTACTCCAATTGGTCAGATTAAGGGACATAATATTTTATAAAACTACAACTTGGAATCGCTATAAATTATACAGCTGTTTTTCCTCTTTTTGTGAATGATAATCAATAGTCCTCCCGGTTCGCTGGGTATTTAAATTAAGAATTTTATACTCGTACTGCGTTACAAGCCGATTGACCATATGGGACACGTTATAAAAATTAATATCGACAACACATCATATACGCCATCTACGTTATCTGTAAATTCAACGTCTGATTATGGTGAGCATTATCTGAACAAAAATATTCAACAGCTAAGACGTAAATTAATAAAATATTTGAATCTAACTTTTTTTTTTATCTATCTATTTGTTGGACGACCCGGAAACCGAGGCCATAAGGCCTTCATGTAGGTTTTTTTTATTTTTTTTTAGAAGTACTGTAGAGAGCGTAAATTGAAATGCACAAATATGAAATATACATATACATCGCAAGACAATATGGATAGTAATAATATTAATATCTAACTTTTTGCGTTTAACTATTATAATATTGGTTTACCAACACCGGATGCACTATATTATAATTGCATGAACATAATATGTTGGGAATTGAAGCATCGAAGATTTAAATTTAAATTTTATGCGTTAGATGTGTTTAAATAAAGGATTTCGTTTTTCTTTATTGTAATAAGATTAAGCGAATATACTTGAAAAAATGTGATTGCTACTCGTAACAACCGGTCTGCGAACGATCCACCCGGTTTAATAAAATGGTTTTTATGAATTTTAACAAGCAATATTCAATATTCTTCGCGTTTAAATTTTAATTCTTGAAACACGATAAGAACTAAACGAGAGAAGATATTATGCAAATAACATAATACTGTAATATGTTTGAGTTTGACATTTAACCGACTCCGGCGCATCGTGAACATACATTATGTTTTGAAAAAAAAAAAATCAACAATTTTATATTTATTACATAGGTAGTAATAATACTAATAATATGAATACTAACAGTACCATCATTATAATGCAATACGTTTTTCGAACCGAAATAAAAATGTAATTCCTATTCTTACGCGTGGTGATTCGAGTACAATTTGTACAATTTGTAGCGTGTAAAATTATTATTTTTCAAATTAGTTTTGAGCGACTATATTCTCCTTGAATATGCATTGCACCGTACAATATTATTTGTTTATCACTTTTTTTTCTCCTCGCGGACATACTCAAGCGAGTATTATTAATTGATGATATTGGTATTTTAATATTGATAGAAATACTTGCAGAATAATAATAATAATTATGCGTGTGTTGATTTGTCTCCATCCCTTAGCGCGAAACAAACCGGGAAGTTGAAATGCGGTTAACTATAAACAAAATTATCGTAATATATTGTACCGATGGACCTGCCAAGTTTAAAATTGAAAACATAAACGTTATACATTTTGTTTGCTGGCCCCCGCAGGCTGTTTATAATGTTTCGGTTTAAATTTATCATATCATATTATGCATGGTTATTAAACGCAGAAAAACCCTATAGCAATTTTTTAGAACAATTATTTAATCGTTTATTCCTAATTGTTGATATTAATTTTAAAAATAGAAAGCCAACGCATACATGTTAAAGTATTTCGATAGAGAATGGACCATGGCTGTTCATTGAATACATTATTATGGTTATATATTATACTTGCATTTGATGCGTAAATGTTCTAATTAGTAACGCGATTACGTACATGGTACTGCTTTAATTATGTCTGGCGAAGTGGGCGAGTGGCGATTAGTTGCAAACCTTAAGCATTGCTAAATGAATACTCGCATTTATCGGAACTTGAACGGTATAATTAATAAAACAATTTTTTGAAATTACAAATCAGTGAAATTTCTTTTTATGCATCACAGAAAACTATAATCGTTCTAAAAGTATTTTTCTTTTTTTTTCGTTATAACTTCTTATACGAAGTACATACTATTCTTGTGAGATATACATATTATATTTGTATAGTAACTCACAAGTTACGTATAAAAAAAAGTTTAAATGTATGCAGTGTACCATCTCCCCGTAAGTTTGATGTAATACAACTATACTCGTATTTCTAAAATATCTTCGATTAAAGCACTGAAATATACTCGGAAATATTTCTTCGGAAATAAAAAATTGATCGCCCCGAATCGATTTTTGAGTACCTAGAACAAAATCAAGCTGTTAGAATTTTTACGGTTGTTTTTACTAAGCGTAATCCTTAACATTTTTAACTAAGGCACGAACAGGAAAAACATTTAATACTAATTTGCGAAAGCGATTTGTTTAAATTTTCAACGTTATTTCTTCAATGTTGTTTGTTACTGTCAATATTTGTATCATGCGGGCCACATCGGACTTTAAATTAAAAAAATAAACAATTATGCCATGAAAAAGTAATTTTACGATGGGTCAAAACTATTTCATAAAGGACTTCGTGATCCGTCTTATATAGTGCCCAATATCTTTATTATTTGTACCTGCTATTATACGCGATCATATTATGCACTTTGAGCGTCAGGGTTACACTTCGAATTTCTTGTATTTCTTAACCTGTAACCACATCCTGTTGCTTTTGTATCTAAACAGGATTGCGCTATGTCACATGACCTTGATTAAGGGTATTTTTATCATTGTCTGGACTGGTTTTATTGAAGTGTTAAAATAAAGAAAAAAGAAAAAAAAACCTTTTTACACTTGCTTTAAAGAATATTTAATTCTTACAAACATCCGATTTTTGTAGTAAATAATAAGTCTGTAGTATTTATATGAATAAAATAATGAATAATTTAAATTATTTTTTTTATATTTACTACAAGAAGTATTATCAATAAAATATAGAACAATCGAGACTCGAATATTATTAGTTCAGGTATAAATATTTCATATTTGTATTCGTAATAGCGTAATGAAACGTTTACGCCAAAAATATTGGATTCTCATATACTTATAAGTTCCATAAACTTAACGAAATTAAGTAAGCGAGTATAGGCGAGTATGATATATGATTTATTTATATTAATTTGTCCCAATTAACTACGCACGAGTCGACGAGAATTTGATTATTTAAGAAATGATAAGTTACGTTAAATTATTATTATGTCAATCATTTGAGATCCTGTGCATTTAAACTTGAACATTGAAAACACAGATAATCAGATAACCTATCGGCCATTACGTCTGAAAACCATTTTAAACGAAACTCGATTTCTTAAAATATTGCATTTGGGAGAATAGAAATAGGGAAAACGCTTCAGACAACACTTTTTTAGAGGCAACAAATATAACAGACGGTGGTGCCTTATTCAATGTTTTGTTTAATTTTACTAATTTTTTTTTATACTCTTAAATTTGACATGTTTACTGCTCGTATTGTCACCAATTATGTTCTGTTTTACTTCTAGAATTTGAAATTTGAACAACGACATCAAACAATTGTTTAATAAGGATGGTTATATTTATGATTCTTTCTGCATTTGTTATGAAATAATTTACCATTGATTTATTCAAGACACTTTATTGGAATGCATTTTTTTGGGATAAAGTACAGATTTTGAATTTTCAATATTTATTCATTTGTAGTTCATAGTCACTAGCCTACTGTATTTTAATTCCCAGGGTCCAAAATTCGATCTGTGCACAAACGAAAACAAGAAGTTTGGGCCCGTTTAGGGAATATGTCTTAAAATTTTTTTGTCGTATTTTCAGTCAAACCAATGTAACAATAGATATTCTATTCCATTTACTGAAACCGGTAAACATTTTAATCGTCTAAGCACATCTTAGTTTATACCGTTATTTTATCATTCTGAAATGGAACAAATGTGACTAGCGACGATTTGCATAATACTCATATTTTATTCCTGTCATGCGTAATTACGTGAAAACATTTTTATGTACATGCGTATTTAGTTTTTACTTGTATATTGTACACTTACAAGTTATGATTCATCTTTTATACTTCTAATAATGTTAAAATGTATAAGTTATAGAAATGTATTATATAGGTATTAAGTAATTTATTGACGTACTATTATCCCCCCCCAACACATCTAAATATCGCAATTTTTTTTTTGCCAGTATTCAGTACTCAATTTGTACCCAACGTATATGTACATTTGATTACAAATTGCCGGAAAAAAATTCAGAAAAGTAAATTTTTGGCCTATTGAGGCTTGGGAGAGTCGTAGAAACGTTTTTCCAGCCCTTCCCGCAGTACTTTGCAACTTGTTTTAAAACCATACCAGTAAATGTTAGTCAACAAACAGTAAAAATTGGTAAAAATTGTCTATTAAATATTAGAATAAACAAATAGTGATTTTTTGATTGGGGGGGGGGTGGCGGTAGGCTGGGAAAATTTAGTTAGTCTGTAGTTCACTCGGGTCCTAATGTATAGTATGAAGTATATTCATTGGAATTATTTCGGTTTACAAATCGTTGTAAGACAATCTTTTACTTATTAACCATTTTAATTCATATGCCTTTAAACACATAACACATGAAAAAGTTTATCATAAAAAACATTCTTAAATATTTTCAATCCAAAAACCATTTAAATTACGCCATTTATCTTTAAATGTAGTGATAAAATTACTAAAGCATCATTTATTGTAAACTGGTAGTATTTAATAAAATATAAAGTGTACGCAAAAATATAAAAACTATTAAACAACTTATTATTAAACCACAGTTCGCATAACCTAACTGGTTGGTAAAACCAATTTTGTAGATTTATTTTGAATTCATTGTTTTCAATTTCATTAGCATATTCCCGCTATTTTCGTATTTAATTTAAATAAATTACGCGAAATCAGTATTGTGAAATATTATATCTTCCCATGAGTCTCAAACATATCAATATTATTAAATGAAAAATAAATTTGATTTACATAAATTTCCAAAATGTATTGAATGATATAAATAAAATAATTCTTTGTTGATTCGACTAAAATACTTAAGTACAATAAAATAGTTGAAAAATTATAATAATTCTATCAAATAAACCAAATATGTTTTTGGGTTTTGTAATATATTGAAATCAAGGTACCATAGCAGTATAGTATTCTTATATTGAATAGGTTTCTAACAAATATGTACTTAAATACATTTAAATAAATATATAAATGTATAGAATTCGAAATATTATAATGATGCAACATAATTTATGGTACCAGTAATAGTTCATTTGCGATATTTCAATATTTATATTACTCGATAAAAGTGCATTAGAACTCAATGATTACAATGTTATAATATATATAACCTATAGACAACATTTAAAATTAGTTAAAATATTATATTATTTAGTTGTTTTGAATGAACGCATTAACGATTATAGAATCCAGAAGTAGTTATTTATAGAATATCTGATATGCAAATCTATAGGTAGCATGTTATACAAATTTGAATACCTAAAGATGTCGGTGGTCGACAAAATATTGTAGAAAATCTCGCACACAATCGGTATACTATACGACCCTCGATCGTTCTATTATAGATCATCGCAACAGTGCAAATGTGCGACCTACATGGACAATACGTCAAAAGGCTTAACCGTTCTTATATTATTTTATTATTGACATTTCAAATTCCAAAGTGAAATTGTTAAAAATCAAAATTCTTCTCCGTTATAACTCGTACGAGTAAAATATTTTTACACGCGAGAAATCTAAAAAATTAAAAAATCTCCTGGCCACCCGAGCGGAATGATATGGGCAACGATTGGAAATTTGACGATTTTTTATTTTTAAATTTTCCAGTAGTAAGTATAAACGCCTGATTTGACAGCGTGTTGAGAGAGTTTGGCCCACAATTCAGTGAAAAAACGCTAAAAACTAAAAAAAAAATACCAAACATCCGAAAAATGCAATCGAAACTATTTTTGAAACAAGATTTGATACATACATAGCGATTAATATGAAAATAATAAAAAAAAATTAAGTTATATTAAAATTCTTAACCACACAAAAAACAAAAACACAAAAGTTTTATATCAATAGCTTGTGGATGTTCATACGTTCGACAAAGAGTAATATTAGATTAGCAACTCTAGTTCAACTTATTCCATCGTACACTACGAGATAAACCCGATTGACATGCGATCGCATCATGGGACACATTGTAAAAATAAATGTCGACCTATGAAATATTAGAAAAATTAAAAAACGCATAATGTCTGGGTATGATATACACATGTTATAAAAATGCACGAAAAAAAAAAATCACTAAAAAGTGAAAAAAAATTGAGTAAAGAGCTGCGTCGTCAAAAGGGAAAAAAAGCTATGAAAATCAATAAAAAGCAAAATAAATACACAATCTTTGATAATATCATCGTGCGCGGTGTAAATCAAATTAGCAGCATCGTTTTAGACGAATAGAGAAAAGAAACATCAAACGCCCGATAAATCCAAACTCTATAGACTCATGATATCACTCTGCTATTGGAACGAAACGTACACGTTTACGGTCAACGGTATAATAACACGCGTGTGCCGTACGCGCAAATATTCAAATGTACAACACTACATTACACGTCTTATTGTTTTGCGTACACGGACTCGCGGGCATGGACTCGCATAATATCGGATTTCTTCGCGAGCGGACGACATGCAATTAGACTTGGGACGCGTCCAGTATCCAGCATTGTTATACCGTGACCACGTTATTCTCGGACGTCGTTTGGTATCAACTCGTAATACATAACTCATAATGCCTGTCATCGCGACATCGGCTTAATAATAATAATAATACTAATAATAATAATGGCAATAGCGCAGAAGTATAATACGTGAGCGCGCGGAACGGTCCGCGGCATCCGCGAACGCGCGTATCAATGTATATGCGTGCGAATAATAATATTATAATGACCGCTGGACGACAAGTCGTTTCTGACCGGATAATGTAACATATTCCGCGCGCCACGAGATGGAGGTAATAAAATATTGTAATAATGCGCTGCTGCACATTAGGAAATGGTCATCGATTTTCATAGTGTATACGAATAACGATGATGAAGATGATGACGATAATAACGAAAAAATAATATATAATATGGTAAATACCAGTTCCACTTTACTGTCTGGAGGGCGGTTATATGTAGTGCCGAAGAAGAAGAAAAAAAAAACGGAATAAAGAAGAGATGAAAAAAACCGCAAACCGGTCTTCTTCATCCAATAATCTACAAATCTACATAATATATATATATATATATATATATATATATATATTTATGTGTACGATGGAGTGTGTGTACATTGTGCAAGACGCACGTAAAAAAAAAAACACGCACAAATAATTTATTCGCAGGAAAAAGGGGAGATACTTTATTTTTTTTTTAAATGTCAAGTTCAAGGTATTTCGCATGAACCTGCGCCAAAACATCGGTATATATACCTCACCAGGACGCTCATTCTGCATCAGTTGTGTCATCCGTCCACATCCAAACATACGGCAGTTTTCTGATCGGGGTAAAAATCCGAAAAAATCACTATGAACACTTTGGTAAGTACCTATAATATCGCAGCACTGACCGACAATATGAATGCGACTCGCGACTGTTCTCAGTATACTTGCACTTAGAAAATATATGAATACAGTTTTTACGTAAATTATTTTAAACTTCGTTTAAACACTTTACTCTCAGTATATAAAACCCTCGTATAATACAATTTTTCTAGAACTGCAAAGCAAATTGTAAATATTTTATAAGTCTCAGGGGACAAATTTATAATTTTAAAACATGTACTTAGATACGTATAAAATCACTAAGACTTTTAAAAAATCAACGTCAAACTTAGGAAAATAGAATAAATAAAATATATATTGACGCTTTCAATTATTTGACGACGGTAAAAAAAGTGCAAAGTGTCTACCAAAATATTTGAAAGTTTCTAGATGTTGAACATAGGATTTACTACGAATATAAACTCAACACTGTTTCCACACAATTTACTTCGTTCGCGATTTAAAAAGTGCCTTACAAACCTAATTTCAATTTCGACTAAAAATTTGTTTTTATTTATCATTTCTAACTAAAGTCAACAACACAACCACATATAATAAATATACATGGGCTAACTCTGTATGTAAATAATTATACGCGTACGTGTAAAATCCCTGAGGAGTGTAATTTTTGAAATAGTTCTTGTGTAGGCACTTTGACCTAATCGATTTGTTTGTCTGTTTAGATCGTGCTAACTGCTATCATCGCTGTGGTGGCCGCGGCCCCACAAAAGGAAGCCCCGAAGGCTTACTCTTTCAACATTGGATCGTCCCCGTCTAACCAGGCTTACTACCCGGGACAACAAGGATACCAAGGTTACTACCCAGGATACCAGGGTTACCAAGGCTACAACAACGGATTCCGTAGTGGATACTACCCGGGACAACAGTCTTACTACCCAGGATACCAATCCGGATACCAAGGATACTACCCAGGATACCAAGGTTACCAGGGATACCAAGCCGGTTACCAAGGTTACTACCCAGGTACGAATTCGTCTTATCCCGGGCTTACCAGACCACATTATAGTTGTAGTAATTAAAGTGAAAATAATTATAACATTTGTACCACCGCGACCGTTAGGCGCCAACCGCGGATACTACCCGGGTGCTCCCGCCGTCTCCGTGTTCCCAGCTGCCCCAGCTGTCGTCACCCCGGCTCCGATCGTCGCTCCGGTCCCAGCCAAGATCGCCGCTCCGGTTTACAAAGCCGTAGACAATAAATTGCCCGCCATCGTTAGACAATCGCAAGAAGTAGACCTTGACGGAAACTTCAAATACGGGTTAGTATAAATACGCACACGTCACATTGGAATAATGAAGACGGGATCGCGGAGACTTGAACGCATCGACGTATTAAAGGCACATGTCTTGATAATAATTTTTTTATTCGTAGATACGAAACTGAAAACGGAATCGTCGCCCAGGCCGCAGGATACGTCAAGAACGCTGGATCCGAAAACGCCGCTCAAGTGATCGAGGGCTCATACGCCTACGTCGGTGACGACGGTGCTCCAGTCGAGGTCAAGTACTACGCTGACGAGACCGGTTATCACGCAGTCGGTAACGTCGTCCCGACCACCCCCCCAGAGATCGTCAGATCTTTGGAACTCATCGCTTCCCAGCCACAGAAACCTGAAGACTCCAAGAAGAAATAGATCATCGTATCGTCTACAACTTCGCCCGAAACGACCGCCCACAGACCTGCAACCACCACACACGTATACCATTAGCTTTTAGACACTTTGCGCGCAGTCCGATGCACGCTTTTACCATTGAAAATATTGTGAAGGTCGATTTACCGTGTTCGCGATCAAAAAACGTCGAACACGGACTAATTCGCCGAGCAAGCTCAGTTATGTTGGATGTAACGAAAAAAAAAAAATAATAAAAGTTTGAAGTTTAATTTGCTGTTTAGTTTTCTTTCACTATCCTTTACACCCCTGTTGCGATTGATGGATAAAAACTAAATCTATTAACTGAGTGTGTGCAAAAATGGATGTTGACGGTATTCCTTGTATACGGTGGAAAAATGTAAATTTTTGCAGGTGTTTGTTGTTTTTTTATCATAGAACAATGACAACGATCCTCAAATTTTATATTTGACAGTCCAAAAGTGATTAATATCATTTGAACAATAATTATTTTAAATATTATTACTGCAAGTGCAATTTTCAATCGTATAGAATCGTTACGACTTTGTTCGATCGTCATGGATTGGTGATAATTAGGAGACCTAATTGTTCGTTTTTTAATGTAAAAGTTTATGGGCATAAATCAATACTGATGAATTATGATATAAAATATGTATAAGTAACTGAAGCTTTATGAAATATTATATAAAATAAAATAAACAGGCAGTAATACTTGAATGAAGTATATTCAATAACAGGTACACTGCCACTTGTTAGCGCTAAAATTCAAAGCGCAACATTAGATAGTGGTCAATAGCTAGTGCGATAAAAGCGGATAGAGTACGTAAAATTATCGAAAGTATTCGACAAGAGATAGGTTACGATATTTAATTTTTGATCATAATTGTAATTTATAAATAATTATTATTTTTAATTTTATATTACAGATTTATTTTTAACTAGCCGACCCGTCACAGCTTCGCCCGTGATTAGTTGTTTAAGGCATCATTATACCTTCGGACCATGATATGTAGAATTCAAATATAATTGTTTAATGTGATCGGCAAGTAAATATAAAAAAACGGTTAATAAAAACGGATTGAAATTTTTCTAGCGTTATAAATGATAAATATATTTTTATTAAAAATTAATACAGATAAAAAAGAAATAATTTATGAGACCTCTTTTTAAATTTGGAATCATATTTGTTCGAATAGATATTTGATCCGACACTGACATAAAATATATTTGTAAAAATTTACCATTATTTCCAATTTCGGGTAATAAACTACCTATTAAATGATGCACTTGATCCTGAATTTTAAAAGAGGGCATGAAGTTCCCTTCAGCTATTTCGTTTGCTCCAAACGATGTAATTTGAAACAGAGTATTATAACGTCTAGAATTATCAAAGAAATGTTTTGATAGAGGGTGAGAATTATCAATTAAACTATTAATTAGGCCTGGAAGATCCTCAAATTGGTGTAAAACAACTTTACCGTCAGCGCACCAAAGTCCACGGGTTTCATCTTTCCATTTTTTTGCATGGCACTTAGGACATAATATAGTCATTGGTCCTATTTGAAGCGCTTTAATATTTAAATAATAAATCTCGGATTGATAATTAAACGCTGACTTCATACTTAAAGCGTTACGTTGCTCCTGTGCAAGTGTTTGAGAACGTTCTGGTGTGTTATCTTTTTGTCTTCTGTTATACATTCGAGTTGCTCTTGGCGCTCTCTGCATGATGATGAATTGGCCACTTACCCGAAATTTAACTGTATTAGCATGCCCAATATACCTTCATAAGAATAATCAAAAAGTAGGTGAAAAAACTAAGCACAAATTATGCTCGTAATGGGCGTATGCCAGTGTGCTGATGCATTGATTTTAGAATAAACGAAATAACAATAAAAAATAATAATAGTTTATTCTAAAATTAATGGCTGATGCCAGTGTGTAACCTTTACGATCGTAAAGCGGTGTGCGTAGCAAAGAACCACACTCGACGGCTACCAAGCTCAGACTGAGCCCGTGATGCCACGTGCGGTGAGCTATGTGCTAATAATGCTAGATAATAGCAATTAACAATGTAGGTATACAGAACATAATAAAAATAGATATACTAACATATAACTATACATACTTGTAAATAATTGTAATTACCAATTGTAACTAATGGCAACAGTTGCCGGGTTGTTATAAAGATCAATAAAAAAAAAATTAGATAAAACACTATGTGCGGAAAAATGCGTATAAAAACTTTTATGAACTTTTTTTACTGACAAAAGTGGTACCTTCAGCAGAGTGTCAAGTTTCAGCCAAAAAAAAATTCAGCCAATCGGTTCAGTAGTTTTCTCGGTTAGCGCGGTCGTAGAAAACCCCTTACCATTTTATATATATAATAGATTGATACATTAAATAATATAAGAATATTATAGTGATAAAAGAATAACATTGATAGTCTGTTAATCAAGTTTATTGTTTTGCAAAATATAACATTGATACCTACACCATTATTTTGTACAGTAGCCACTACTGTTCGTAAACATATTATGTTCAATGCGAACTTCTTACACGAAAAAAAAAATAGTATATAATTGTAATAACTCGTTATAAGGATTTGTGAATAAATTACATTTGGATTTATACATTATAATGTGTAGTAAGCTCGTTATAAAAAAATAAAATTAGTTAGGTACTAATGTTACTATAGTAAACAAAGTAATGTTTTTTAGTGTTAACAGTATCACTTAAACATTGACCGCGTACAGTAGGTGTACGCGGTATAACTATTATTACCGTATGATAGAAAAACGAATAATGTGTGGATAATGGATATGAATACAATTTCGTATTCTAACAACTTGAAAATATGATTACACAGTTATTTTAAACACTGAAGGCACGCATAAGGCGTAACAAATACTTTTTATCTAATGACAGATACTGAAACCAAGTAGTGGCCAGATTACTGACTGCTACAAAATGTTGTGCGGGTAACCGTTCTAACCGTAACTAGCCGTTCTATTTTTCAATTCCTATACCCTTCACACTATCACTAAGAATTTTCCCGTTTCCCCGGCCGGTGCAGCTTATGACCAATATTAAAGCTTAAGGTGATAAAAATGAAACCCGCCTACGATTCAGATGTATTGTAATGTTATCATCGAAATAATTTTGATAAAAATTTTTCAGTTAAATATGCGTTTCCAAACCGACGCGCGCAAACCACGAAACCCCCTCAGCGCAACGCAAAGTAATATTTGCACGGTCGAGCACGTGCGCTCGTCACGCCTCGTATGAAATGCCAACCCACCGCCTGGGACCCTGTTCTCGAAAGCATACAACAAATGTCGAAAATCAAATACCGCTTGCACTCTTTCTAGATCGGCCCATAGAATAAAAATTAAATTACGAAAAAACGTTCGATCATTACATTCGTTCGTTTCTTCTTTTAACGCTTTCGGACGGGTATCACGCCACGACGCATTTTTTTCTTCTTCTAATGATTCCATGTATGGTCGCATTCTTGCACACGGTCTTTCAAATGTGAGAAACTTTTCAATTCAAAAGCTTTTCATAGTCTTTCTAGTTCTCGAAAGCTACAGCAATAATACCATTGTGGATTAAATCGTGTTAAAATATGAATATTAAATTCTACACCTGACACACGTACATTTCCTACTTTCAGGAAGTGGGCCGAGGAGACTCCCCCTCCCCCCGAAATTTCGGTAAATCTTAAATTATTATCTAAAATCTAAATCATCTGAAATAATAAAAATACTACGTTTGATTCAAATGGTTTTAAAATTTAAAATAAAGTTTTTCTTTAATTAAAAATCTAACTTTTTTCATGTGATAATTGTGATGTGCAACTGATCAGTCCCTCTCGAAAAAAATCCTTGACAGGCCAACATCCATCACACTGCTTTTATCGATCGTTAACGTTGATGCTTTATAATTTTTTCGCCTATAAACGAAGTTGTACGATCGTTTTCCATTTCAGTGCAGGGTGGCCGATGGGTCAATAACAATGACCGCGTCTATTGAGTGCTACGCCCTCTCATTCGCAACATCAGCTAAAACGACAACGACATGAGTGTGTAAGCAGTTGGAAAAACTTAAGTTACATTAACTTGTTTTCTAATTAATAACAAATAATTTTCTAATAATAGTTTTATATTTATTTCAATAAATATGCTCTTGTACGGATTTACAACTATGTAGGTGTATTATAACAATGCAATATTATATTTTAACTGTGTATTTGTTTCGGGATCATTAAATGACTGTACGACGTTGATGTTAGTTCATGAGACTATTAATTAAAACGCATTTACTATAAAAAATTATGAAATACTTTCTAGGTGAATCGAGTCTAAAAATAACGAATTTGTATCGTACATAGTTGCATTATTATATGAATTTCGAGAATACCATGTTAATAAATTATAATAATAATTTTGTTCGACCCGGTTGTACGTTCGTCAGACAGACACAACAAATGGGGGGGGGGGGGTATGACGATGACCTCTTAAGCAACAACTCTATAGAATTATTTAAAGACGTTGAAGGAGTACGAGAAAAATGTCACTTCTAGTTGTGGAGTAAAAGAACGCATCCCCCCCTATTGACTGTTGTCACTGAATGTCTGAGACAATAATCAAATAGGTACTACCAAAATATATATAGGCAACGAATTTGTAAAAATTTGCCGCATAGAACACATCCAAATTGCGGTCTTGGAATGGGGATGATGTGGCTGATAGTGAAAATGTATGACATTTAACGTCCTCAAAAATCAAAATGATGACCCTGACCACGCCTGCTTTACCTCAAAAGAAATAGCGACGTAAGAGACAAAATAAGTAAGAATAAACCTCAGTTACAGGTAGTGATGGGATCACGTCTCGTAGATAATCATTTAATTATTTATATAACCATTTCAAGCAATGTATATCATGAATGGACATGGATCCAATCAACCAATATAAAATAAATGGTTTTTTTAATGGTAATACAAAAATAAAAAACTCTTAAGCCTCCAAGGTTGGCTGAAATGCAGGGTGGGTGAGTAATGATATTGCTCAATTTTACTTTTGAATTTGAACACAATTCTGAATTCACCATTGCTCTAAAAAAACGATTCTAAGTGAAAGAGGTCAGATGGATCAGTTAATATTTTTATTAAGCTGATTGATGTATAGGGCCTTCCACCGGGATTCACATAAAGCAAAAATCACGCCCTGAATATCAACCAAGTATTATTTCCTATCTGTAAATACCTCTCATGATTGTGATCACAAAAGCAATGCTTCTGGTCGAAATTATGTAGGCAGACACAACAAATAGAAAACACACATCATGATAATACATTCCTCGTTTCCATTGAAACTAAAAACAAATTAAATAATTATATAAAAAAAAAAAAAATGTAAATCTTTAACAAATATAAAAATAGGTACTTCCCTATATTTAACTGCAATTTTTTTTTTCGTGAGTGGGTTTGGGTTGGAATTTAAAATATCTAATATCACCTTAAAAAATAATTTATAAATTAAACCTAATAATATCTGTGCTCCATATATAAATTATCTAATTAATTAAACGTTGGTTATTTTTAGACTAGTACAACGGTCCAAATAATATTAAATCTAAATACATAATGAATGATATTCAACTGATACGTCATCTGAACTCGGTGTAAATAATATGTTTTCATGGAGTACCTAAATTACTCTCTTAGAGACCTAGGGCTCAGTTTGTGAAGTGCACACCTGGACAAGGAAAGATAATAAGATAATTTAAGCAAATCTAATATAACAGATAATATTACTATATAATAGCAATCGCCATTGGTAAGGGTAACCGAAGAGTGGTGTACTACACGTATCAAATATTATTATGACTTCATATAATATTCTAATGAAATAAATTATTGTTGACATTACGATTATGTCTCACAGAGCAAATCCAACGCTATAGAAATACCAGCTTCATCATAGTGACATAAGAAATGTATATAATTAAATTTTAATAACATGATCAAATTGATTTAATTATTTATTGACTGATTTTGTACAAAAAAAAGCTTGCAAAATGTATATTATTTTAAACACTGTAATGATTAAAGTTCCATATTTTCATGTTCAATTTATTATTTCCTATAATGTTTTAAATTTATATTATAGTGTATACTAAGTAATATAAATTTTAAAATAAATGTCATCTAGTTTCTTCATTGAATTTATCATAATATTTATTTTATTACGCTCCCCTACTACCTCAAACCACATAACTGTTGAACAGGGGTGGCAAAAATTTGATTTTACGAATGCGGAAAAAACTTAAAGTCAGCATAGTTTGTCTTATCGCTGAGGTCAGGCTAAAATGTTGTTCGAAGCATCACGCACGAATGCCAGATGTCACACGCGTCAATCATCGACCCAACCGTTCTTAGGCAAACCACGGTTTATTTAGTTTTTATTAATTTACTCGTTCCATTTAAGACAAATCTATATTCACTTTCGAACAGTTTTTTTTTAGTATCAATGAACTAGATACTGTTTATTTATCATTTGAATAAGATAAAAGGTATCTGCCAGTTCATGAATATAATGTCTAAAAAATACTGACAAATTTTATTGACTATTTTGTAATCTTTATACATTACGCGCACACGAGGCTGCATGAAAAGAAAGTCTACAATCGATTTTCGTCTTATAGTGGCTGTATCAATCGAGGCATGTAAAACAAGTATATCATTAAAGTGGTTTAACAACGTTATATATATTTTTTTAACGTGTTTAAATGTCAAGTTTATCTTATTTATAAAGAACCTGCGCCAAAATATTGGTACCTATATATACCTCACCGGGACGCTCGTTATGCATCAGTTGTGTCGTCCGTTCTCATCCAAACAAACGACGGTTTTCTGATCGGGATAAACATCCGAAAAAAGCACCATGAACACTTTGGTAAGTATTCGCAGCACTAAAATACTTATAATAATGCCATTCGCGAACGAATAATTTCAATAAATCGACAACAGTTGAAAAAAATTCAAAGTGCCTCCTATAAAATTTAAACGTTTTAAACTGTTGATGTTAGGATTGCTAAGAACTCAGTACTGTTGCCTTATCATTTACTTCATATACGATTTAAAAAGAGCGTTACTAACATTATTTCTATTTCGACTAAATATTTGTTTTTGTTGATTATTTCTTACGAAAATCAACAACACAAATACTTATAATAATTGTATATGGCCTAACTCAGTATTTAAATAATTATTTGATAACATGAGAAATCCCGGAGGAATGTAATTTTTTAATTTTAATTTTTGTGCATGCACAATAACATAATCGATTGGTTTGTCTGTGTAGATCGTGCTAACAGCCGTCATCGCTGTGGTGGCCGCGGCCTCACAAAAGGAAGCCCTAAAGGCTTACTCTTTCAATATTGGATCGTCCCCGTCTACCCAGGCTTACTACCCGGGACAACAAGGATACCAAGGTTACTACCCAGGATACCAGGGTTACCAAGGCTACAACAACGGATTCCGTAGTGGATACTACCCGGGACAACAGTCTTACTACCCAGGATACCAGTCCGGATACCAAGGATACTATCCAGGATACCAAGGTTACCAGGGATACCAAGCCGGTTACCAAGGATACTACCCAGGTACGAATTCGTAGTAGCCCAGGCTTACCCGTTTTCATTATAGTCATACTTTATACGGAGAAAAGTATTATAACGTCGGTACCACCATTAGGTGCCAACCGCGGTTACTACCCGGGTGCTCCTGCCGTCTCCGTGTTCCCAGCTGCCCCAGCTGTCGTCACCCCGGCTCCGATCATCGCTCCGGTCCCAGCCAAGATCGCCGCTCCGGTTTACAAAGCCGTAGACAACAAATTGCCCGCCATCGTTAGACAATCGCAAGAAGCAAACCTTGACGGAAACTTCAAATACGGGTTAGTAAAATGCGCATACTTCACATTCGATTGAAGACGGGAGCGTGGAGAGTTGAACGCATCAGAGGCACCACTCATATTAAAAAACAATTTATTCACAGATACGAAACTGAAAACGGAATCGTCTCCCAGGCCGTAGGATACGTCAAGAACGCCGGATCTGAAAACGCCGTTCAAGTGATCCAGGGCTCATACGCCTACGTCGGTAACGATGGTGCCCCAGTCGAGGTCAAGTACTACGCTGACGAGACCGGTTACCACGCAGTCGGTAACGTCGTCCCGACCACTCCCCCAGAGATCGCCAGATCTTTGGAACTTATCGCTTCCCAGCCCCAGAAACCAGAAGACTCCAAGAAGAAGTAGATTATCATATACGTAGTCGTAACTTCAAACGAAACGGCCGCCTACAGACTTGCAACCACCATACTCGTATACCATTAGTTTTAAGACACTGCGTGCAATCACGCTTTCACTATTGAAAATATTGTGACGGTATATTACCGTGATCGCAATCACAAAACGCCTTACACTGACTAATTAGCCAAGCAAGCTCAGTTATGTTGGAAGTAACAAAAAAAAAAAATATAAAACAAAAATTTGAAGTTTAATTTGCTGCGATGTTTACTTTCACCTTTCTTTACATCCCTATTTCGATTGATAGTTGAACTAAATCTATTAACTGAAATTCAGTAAAAATGTATGTAAACAATATTCCTTGTGTGATATCAGCTTTTACAGGTGTTTGTTCATTTTCATCATAGAACAACGACCTTAAATGTTATATTTAACAGTCCAAAAAGGTAAAAGTTTTATGATCAATAATTATTTAAAAAAATATTACTGCCTTTGCAGTTTTCAATAGTATAGAGTCGTTACGATTTTACTTTTATGCAACTTATATAATATTACAAGTAAAATACCACACATTACGATCGTCATGTATTGGTCATAATTAGGAGAAGTTTTTGTTCATTTTATATGTAAAAGTGTATTTGCAGAAATAACCACTTATGAGTTATGATATGAATGTATTGGTAACTGAAATGTGAGCTGTATTAAATACTATATCAAATAAAACAGATAGTGAAACTCGAATTATATTCAATAACGGTTACACCTTCAATTTCTAGCTCTAAAATTCAAAGCACTACAATAGATAGTGGTCAACAGATTTTGCGTCAATTGCCAATAAAGAGCAAGTAATTACCGATAGTGTACGACAAGTAACGGGTTATGAAATTTAATTTTTGATCATATATTATTATTTATACATAATTTTTACTTTTAATTAAGTATGATTGATTTATTTTTAACTTCATTTATTTTATCCTGGATTGATCTTTCATAAGTATTTCATTACTATTCGTTCAATGTGAAAGAGGCAGCGACTGTTTAGTTTTAGACTGTTACATATGTACCAGCTTGAAGTGAAAAAGTCGGAAAAAACTTTTTATGGTGTGTAAATTATGAAAAAAAAATAAGGAGGCCTAGTTCATGTGAACATTTTTTAAGAAACAGCACACATTTTTTAAATGCAAATTTAACAGTGATATTTGTGTATTATTTTGAACTATTGACCATATGTACTTATTAAACATTTTTTATCGGTTTTGTCATGACGCGTGTTTTTTTTTTTGTTCATGTTCACGATATCGACTAGTAAGATAACTCCAATGTATACAAGCCAGCCCCTATCAGAAAGTCAATTTTAAATGGACCACTAGCAATAGACATAAATCCAATCAACTAATATAAGATCAATGATTTTTATTATGATAATATTAAAATATTAAAATCTTAAGACTCCAACGTTGGGTGAGATCGTTTCGCGTAACGCACGCAGGCCTTTACAGGATATGGGTGTTTCAGACATTATTTGCACCGGATGAAGCACGTTTGTCATGCCTATATTGTCACCACCCGATGGACACTGCTGAACACATCATCTTTGAGTGTACATACTGTGACCCATTTCAGGTGGCAATTAAGGAGTTTGTCGGCAACCGAAACATTAATCCGAGCGATGTACAGGAGTTGCTGTGCGGCCCTACCGAGGTCCCAAATACTATGACTGACCGGACTCAGGCTACCACTCAGCGTGACACGCAGGCCTTTTACGATATGGTTGAGGACATAATAGGTTGCAAGGAGCAGGATGAGAGAGGCTGAAAGCAAGAGGCAATCCAGGTGTAGCCGCGCCAAACGACTAATCTCGAGGGCATCTGAACTTGAACACAGGCCGGCGAGTACATACGACACCGGGCCGAGAATAGGAACAGAGATCGATTCCTGATTGATTACACCACACGTAGACGCAGACTAATTTGCACAATCATGGCTCATTAGTTATTGTATTATTACCATATCTGTATTGAAATTGTGATATTTAAAATTACTATCAATAAGCGATGGCAGCAGAACAGTAGTATTGTGTAGACAGAGCCCCCTATATTATCGGTTAAACAAGGAAAAAAAAAGGTTGGGTGAGATACATGAACGGGTGGATAAATAACATTGCTCGATTTTTGTTTTTGAATTTGAACACAAGTCGTTATTGTTCTAAAAAAAACAATTCTAAGTGAAAGAGGTCGGGTGGATCAGTCCATATTTCTAAAGCTGATTTTCTAATGAAGAAAAAAACTAAAAAATTAGATAAAAGAATCATTTTTTACGACTATACCGTCATCTACATTTTAGATTCTGAGTGAAACTAAGAATGTATTGGTTTTACAAATTTGTTTTGTTTTTATTCATCTATTTGCATACATTTATTTACGAAAATGCTTATAAAGAAAATATAATTAAAAGTTGTACATGGCTTGATAGAAGTACTCGTAATTTACATTAAAAGATAAATGTATAAACATAAATACAATTATAAAATATATTTATTTTATTTTAAACACATTAATATCTCGAATGTCTTGTCTCTCAAGCCATTCCTTCTTGGAGTTAATATTTGACTTATATTGCTAAAAAGCCTTTCAACTGCTTCTGATGAATGGCAAAGTTGTATTATATTTTATCATTGTGTAATGGTCTGGGATTATTAAATCAATTCCATCTTATTTTTTGGAATTCAAGTATGATAATCCTTGTACACTGGCCAAGTTTTCATATATAAACCGATTGAAACTTTCTGATGGTGATGCTATTAGTTGAAAAGTGGAAATTGTCGTATGAAATTCATCGCCATTATCACTGCCTGTCGTAGAAATGCCAGATTCAGTTTTTATAATGGAACTAATTTCATTGCATTCTGACAGAAATCATTTTTTATAAATATCAGAGAACTGAAAAGGAACTCAACTGAGTTTAAATTTTGGAAGGCTTACTGAAAACAGTATATATGGTTTAATATAGTATAGATAGCTTAATTTTTTGATAAATTAAATCAAGTATAAAAGGTTATGGTTTTTCAAGACCTTTTGTAATAGATTAAGGCAATGGTTTGCAATAAGTCAAATTACTTTGGTTTAATAATATACATATTACATATGAATGCTATTATATTATCAATATAAATACAATAAGTGGCTAGGTGGGCCATAATATGTGTAGACGTTAGCGTGTAAATTGTAAACTTTTTTGACTTGCAAATATTTTCCACAGTGAATAGTCATTGCTATAAAAAATCATTTTCATTTTCATTTACTAGCACAATGTTTCTCAAACTTTTTTTGCTCACCGAACCCTTGAGATGCTAATACAAACGGCCATGGAGCCCCAAAAACCAGGAATGCCAATTTTAAACCACAACTCATAAAAAGTTAACTACCAATGATTTTCTGGTAGTTAATTTATTTGTTTATAAAGCAATATGTAGTTATTATATGTATGGGCTTATTAGTATAATGTTCACTATAAAGTATAAGCCAAAGGTTATTTTTAGACTGCACAACTGTCCAAATCTATATACATGATAAAGGATATTCAACTGATACAACACCTGAACTCGGTGTAAATCATACGTGTTCATGCAGTTACACTAAATTACTCTCTAAGAGCTCTAGGGCTCAGTTTTTGAAGTGCACACCTGGTACAAAGAAAAATAAATAGAAAATTTAATCCAATCAAAGATAACAGAAAATATTATAAAATAGAAATAGCCATCGGTGTCCGAAGACTGGTGTACTACACGTATTACATATTATTATGACTTCATCTAATGAAGTAAATTATTGTTGACATTACGATTGTATCTCACAGAGCCAATCCAACGCTATAGAAAAACCAGCTTCAATATAAAACAGCATGATCAAATTTATTTAATTATTTATTGACTGATTTTGCACAAGACAAAAGCTTGCAGAATTAATTTTCTTTTAAACACTAAGAGTATTTAAGTTCCATATTTTCATGTTAAATGTATCTATTACCTATAATGTTTTTAATGTAAACCATAGTGTAAGGACAGCACCGTATGTCTTATCGCTGAAGTCAGGCTAAAATGTTGTTCGAAGCGTCACGCCAGAATGCCAGATGTCACACTCGTCAATCATCGACCAAAACCATTGTAAGGCAAAACGCGGCTCATTATTTACTCGTTCTGTGTAAGACATATCCATATGCCAATGAATCCGAGATTCGGGTACACGTTTGTTGCGTAATTACACTATCGAACGGTTTTTTTTTTTAGTATCATTGAACTACATAATGTTTGATTATCATTTGAAAAATATAAAAGGTATTTGCGAGTTCATGAATATTATATCCAAAAAAAAAAATGACAAATTCTATACATTATTTTGTAATCCCTATACATGAATCGAACACGAGGCTGCGTGAAAAAAAGTCTACAATCGATGATCTTCTTACAGTTGCTGTATCGATCGAGGCATGTATAATATCTATATCATTATAGTGGTCTAACAACATTGTATATAATTTTTTTTAACGAGTTTAAATGTCAAGTTCATCGTATTTAAAATTAACCAGCGCCAAAATATTGGTACCTATATATACCTCACCGGGACGCTCGTTCTGCATCAGTTGTGTCGTCCGTTCTCATCCAAACATACGACGGTTTTCTGATCGGGGTAAACATCCGAAAAAATCACCATGAACACTTTGGTAAGTATTCGCAGCACTAAAATACTTATAATAATGCGATTCGTGAACGAATAATTTCAAACAGTTGAAAAAAATTCAAAGTGCCTCCTATACAATTTAAACGTTTTACACTGTTAATGTTAGGATGTCTAAGAACTCAGTACTGTTGCCTAACCATTTACTTCATAGACGATTTAAAAAGAGCGTTACAAACTTTATTTCGATTTTGACTAAATATTTGTTTTTGTTGATTACTTTTTAACGAATATCAACAACACAAATACTTATAATAATTGTATATGGCCTAACTCAGTATTTAAATAATTATTTGATTACATGAGAAATCCCGGAGGAATGTAATTTTTTAATTTTAATTTTTGTGCGTGCACAATAACATAATCGATTGGTTTGTCTGTGTAGATCGTGCTAACAGCCGTCATCGCTGTGGTGGCCGCGGCCTCACAAAAGGAAGCCCTAAAGGCTTACTCTTTCAATATTGGATCGTCCCCGTCTACCCAGGCTTACTACCCGGGACAACAAGGATACCAAGGTTACTACCCAGGATACCAGGGTTACCTAGGCTACAACAACGGATTCCGTAGTGGATACTACCCGGGACAACAGTCTTACTACCCAGGATACCAGTCCGGATACCAAGGATACTATCCTGGATACCAAGGTTACCAGGGATACCAAGCCGGTTACCAAGGATACTACCCAGGTACGAATTCGTAGTAGCCCAGGCTTACCAGTTTTCATTATAGTCATACTTTATACGGTGAAAAGTATTATAACGTCGGTACCATCATTAGGTGCCAACCGCGGTTACTACCCGGGTGCTCCCGCCGTCTCCGTCTTCCCAGCTGTCCCAGCTGTCGTCACCCCAGCTCCGATCATCGCTCCGGTCCCAGCCAAGATCGCCGCTCCGGTTTACAAAGCCGTAGACAACAAATTGCCCGCCATCGTTAGACAATCGCAAGAAGCAAACCTTGACGGAAACTTCAAATACGGGTTAGTATAAATGCGCATACATCACATCGGAATGAAGACGGGAGCGCGGAAACTTGAAAGCATCGATGTATCAAAGGCACATATATTAATTGTAATTTTTTTATTTATAGATACGAAACTGAAAACGGAATCGTCGCCCAGGCCGCAGGATACGTCAAGAACGCCGGATCTGAAAACGCCGTTCAAGTGATCGAGGGCTCATACGCCTACGTCGGTAACGACGGTGCCCCAGTCGAGGTCAAGTACTACGCTGACGAGACCGGTTACCACGCAGTCGGTAACGTCGTCCCGACCACCCCCCCAGAGATCGTCAGATCTTTGGAACTCATCGCTTCCCAGCCACAAAAACCCGAAGACTCCAAGAGGAAATAGATTATCGTACCGTCTACAACTTCACATAAAACGGCCGCCCGTAGACCTGCGACCACAACGCTTGTATACCATTAGCTTTAAGGAACTTTGCGTGCAATCCAATGCACGCTTTTACCATTGAAAATATTGTGACGGTTGATTTACCGTGTTAGCGATCAGAAAATGCTGAACACTGATTATTTCACCGAACAAGCTCAGTTATATTGGATGTAATGAAAAAAAAAAAAATCAATAAAAATTTGAAATTTAATTTTCCGTGTTGTTTTCTTGTTCTGCTATACACTGATTACACAACCATTGGTTTGTGGATGATAACCAAATATTTTTTACTGAGTGTCTGTACAAATCGGTATGAGCGATTTTCCCATATATTTAAAATTAATTTCTTTTGATTTTTAAGGATAAGTATTTTAATTTTGTTTACCTTCCTAGTTTAAAGAAATATAAATAAAAATATAAACAAAACAAGGATAATATTATGTATTAGCAATAGCCGTTTGCATCCAATATGTGGTGTAATGTACATAATACATAATACTATAACTCCATCAGATACGAAATAAACTTTTTGACATGTTTATGTCTTATCGTGGGGGGTCATGCTAATATGTTGCCTGAAACTTCACGCCGGATAATATCGCAATACTCGTCCTTCATCGACTAATTCGTTGTTAGGGAAACCGCGGTTCATTTTACTCGTTTGTGTTGTGTTTGAGGCATATCCCAATGTCATCCTTTAGGTACTGTTTTTGTGCACTTTATTGCAGCGTCGATAATTTTTCACACAGTTTTTCATCATCAATGAACTAGGTTTTCTATATTTATCTGTTTTTAGAAAATAGTCGGTATATGTGACGTGTGAGTTAATGAGTTAATAATTCCATAAAAAGAGGATAAATTCCAAATTCATTTTATCGGGTTCATCATAACTTGTATACACTATACTGAATAAAAATAAATCGGTTTATCCTTTTAAATAAAAGGATTTTACAACCAATGGTCTATGTTACGATCGAGGCATAGATATGACTTGTATGTTATTATATTGTTTTACAACGTTTTACACGGTTTTTTACACGCGTTCCCGTGTATTAGTCACTATATACTGTCGTAATCAATAAGCCTATACATTGCGAATACTTCCAAAAAACAACTTTGCATTAATAGCAATTCAAATTATTTGAATGTGTTGATTGGTTAGGCCTGTATAGCCTTTTCAAGGCTCAACCTTATTTTAAATATTAAAATTAATAATTGTTTATTTATTAGTACGATATTTCGGCAAGGTGTGGATGTACATAACGCAGCCGGTGTAACGTATTCAAATCTAGCGTATAGTTAGGATCTTATAGATTTGAAAAATTGTTTATGAGCAAACATATGTTCAACTACACAATTTTTCAAATTCAAAATTTGGTGGTTATCTATATCTTTTCGAAAACGCATAGCTTTATAAACACAAATTCTTTTGGGCCAATTGATACGTATGGCATTGTTGTAAAGTTTTAAAAGTTAACCAAGTCTTAAATAACTCAAGTATTAAGCAATAAAAAGTTATATTAATCTTCTTAGAAAAAACCTACAGTATGAAAATTCAAATAAAACGTTGATGAAAGTTTGTAACCGATCATTTTCTTAATATTTTGATGAACTTGAAGAAAACCTTATATTTTTCAACTTACAGGTCTAAAATCCATTTTTAATCAAAATACCTGTTTTCGAAGTGATGACCGATGATGACCTGGGTCGGGATTATTTAGCACTTAAAATTGAAGGAATATGTGCGTCAATGGCGTGTGGTAGTATTTGATTCTGGGTAAGCGCCAAAAAAAAAAAAATCGTTATAAAAGTAAATTATTAATTAGTAATAATAATAATAATATTTATTTAAAAAACGCCTGGAGGCACAAATGTAGAGTAAAATTCAAATATCATTAGTAAATTATTGAAAGATATAACACCTTTCATAGATAGTTACATAAAGATAAATAATAAATAATTTATTAACAATTATTGTTTAGTATTTATAGGTACATTAAGTCAGTGCCAATATGTACCCAAGTATTATAATATTTAATTTTTCCTATTTGATATAAAATACAAGATGATATAAAACTAAATGAATACACGAATATAAAAGTTAGAATGCTATCATGCATTTTGGCACATGATGAATAAAATATATGTAAGAGTGCGTATTATTGCATTAATCCAACTACCTATCAACAAAAGTAAAGTAGTCGTAATAAGAGTTCTATGCTTAGAAATGTTAAATGTCGGACGGTTTCTAGAGTTGAAGGAACTGCCAAATTAAGTAGACTTTAAAGATGGTTATCATCAATAGAGCCATCAATTAGATTATAAATAAAATTACTAGGATGCTGGTTAGGGTTGTGAAAAAAATTAAAACTCGTTCGACGATATAATTGCAGTCGTAAAAAACAAACCCCATAAAAATTAGCAGATAACAAAAGTATAAGATAAAAACCAAATAATTCGAAATGATTATCACCAATAGTCGCGTCGGATATATATTTAATCTATACTTAATGTATATTTATTTAAATTATCTTCATTTAAACTAAGAATAAAATCAAGAACACGTTATTTCATAAAATATGACCAATTTAGATTAAAAAGCGAGACAAAATGTATCACGAAAAGTCCAGAAATAGTACTGAAATCTGAAAAATCGCAAAATTTTAAATTTAAATTTCTAAACTCAATTTTTTCAGTTATGATAAAAAAGTTAAGCTTACTTTGCTATTTTTTAAGCATTTTATAAGAAATATGCGAATGCTATAAGATCCTTACCCTGCTGCAAATGGCCTAAAATACATACGTTTATTTCTTATCCACCTACTCACAATACTTGAATATTTGAATAGTCATTTTCTGAAAAATTACAATGAATAAATCAAATTGATCAGGTTAACAAATATTTGTCTCAAATTAAACCGGCTTTTAGTATTTTAAGATGCTTAACTTTTAAAGAATTAATTTATGTCTTAAACTTTTAATGTACCTAACGCCTATTCTTAGTGAATATACTTAAAAATATTTATACGAAACTTTTATAGCATGTATTACAGCTCCAAATATTAATAATATTGATAATAAATCTAAAATGTACAAAATGTATAAATACTTTGAGAGCATATAATAGTTATTATTGACACATTAGTGTAAACCAATACACAATGGCACTGAGCTTCTAAAAAAATACTTTGATCAAATTATAATACAAAAGTCCCGAGCCTCAAAGGTATGAAGTATTTACTTGTATAAGTATTGTTTAGAACCCAAGCAATAATTAATCCTCCATTTTTATTGAGTAATCATTTATATTCTGGTCCGAATTGCAAACGTCAAACGATAACCGTATCTCAACCGCATTTTTTATTAGAGATCAGGCCATGGCCTAACTTTAACATAGTGTTCGGCGCCACTGCTAATACCTAATATGATTCCTATACGTTTTCTGATAAAAAAAAAATCGTTGTTGGTCAATACTTTCAAAACACTTAACATATAACATAAAATATATTTATGTTTAATATATATATAAAAAGTAGTTAAATTAATCTTTTATTAAGATCAAGAATTTGTATAATCAAAACTACCAATCCTATGAATATGAATTTTTGTTTAACACATCTAAAATGTATGGTGATTCAAATGGCAAACGTTCATAAAAAACGAGTATTGCTATTTGTTATTTAATATTTTCAACATATTATTATTTTATACTACCTATATAACATGCAATCTATATAAAATATAATGCAGTTAATGAGATACTACATGCGATATATTGAAGAATTTCTCCATCCGAGGTACTCGATCGATAGGTACTATTTACATTATGTAATTTATATAGTTTATAAAAACATATACCATTATTTTTTTTTCATTTAAAATTTAAATGCGATCTCTACACGCTAAGTGTCTTTTAATGTGAAGGATTTTCATAGGCTTCTTAAGGAGCTTTACGTTGAACATATTAAATAGGTACACTGATCCAAATGCAATTGACAACATTTCTGTACGATGATTTTGCTCCTGGTGTTGAATATTTTCATTTCGTAGTCATTATAACATGTATAAAACGATTCGTAAGGATTTAACAATGGTATATCTCACGAAGAGTTATAGCTAGAATTTTGAATTAAAATCAAATGTCTTGCCGAGTCCCGGATCCAGATTGGCTTTGAAAGTAATATTAGGAAATACGCGTTATGGACGAAGAAATGTTTCTACGTGTTTGAATACGAAAACCATGAAGGTTTTTGGAGATTGCAAATACAGTAGACGCCGCTTATAAGACTCACGGATATAAGGTTCAGTCGCTTATTAGACTCAAAATCGTCTGGAACGGTCCGGACGTATCCAAATACATTAAAAAAAAATCGGTTATAAGACTCAACACTTCGGTTATAAGACTCAAATTTATTTAGTTATTAGTAATATTTTTCAAATGTATACCTATTAAGTTTTCCATTTTTATAATCTGATATTCATTTATATGCTGCCTGTCTCGAACTCGACGACCATGCGTTATGTTTGGCAGATTCAGACTTCTTAATTTTGTATAAATATAAGGACAAATTGGGGAAAAGCGAATCGACGTTTTTTAATTTGGGGGATAAGAGTATTGGTGAATAAAGGAACGATACGATTTTGGCAGAAAAGGGTTGTGCTCGGTTAAAGCGTTCAAAATTGTCCATAACGACGGTCACGTGTGATATTATAATATTATAGGAACAATAATATTATTTCTTACGATTATGTAATAGTTTTACTATATATTTAATTCTACTAGAACATTACTTTGAACTTGTTCTTGACGGAATTAAATATTATTTCATAGCGTTATCGCAGTAAGCATGTAATGCGTAATAATTTTGATCGTCCATCAAACCGATGCGATTGGCTAATTTTCTGACGATTTTTAAATTATATTTTTTTATAAGAAATATAAATTTTCCTATTCCCTATATATCGTCCCTCTTAGTCCTACTTCTACAGTACTATAGAGGCCTACATAAAAAAAAACTAACCTTTTAATTATCCACGTGTTGACCGTTCGAATTTTGATTATGTTATTAGTAAACTAAATCCAACTATAAAATCTGCACTGAAACGTTTTGATTACATACTCATTGTAATCAGTTTGTATCAAAAGTTTTATTGAGTAAGAACTACTCGTAGGACTTATTTCAGTGTTTTAATGTCATTCATTCAGTGTATAACGCTAAAATATACTGTAAGTACATGATATACATATTTGTAGTGATGTACAGTTACAAAACGATTTTTATTTAAAATTGACGTAGTTTCACATAATATATAAGTTTTCTATTGTGATTTTGCATCCCAAAATCGATATCTTAATTTTCTCAATTACATTATTTACTTTTTAGTTATCATACTTCTGAAGTTTATATAATTACTTCTTGAAAAATATTACAGATGAAATAAGGTGGCTTTATAAGGTGAGTATAAGGCTATGAGGCGTCCCCTCAATATTGTTAAAAATTTGAACTAAGCGCTCAAATCAATAGATTTTTCAGAAATCATATAATAATTGCTGAATTAAAAGGCAAGAAAAGTGCATATTATAACGTGTAAATTTTGTTTAGTTTTTATAATCATAAATCGGTTCTTTAAATAAATTTGTAGTACGAGAAAGAAAAGTTCAATTATAATGTTAATTTAAATTATAAGTATTGAAGTATAATTTAAATACACCGATTACAGTGATTTTTAAACCGTGCTCATCCTCTTTTTTGGCCGTAAATATGCAAAAATCAAGAATTTTTTTTAAGTTACCATACGTATACCCATGTTTCTACTTCTTTTTTTTTTCACGCCTACTTAAGAGTATCCTGTGGCTGTATAAAATTTATTTTTTCAAATGTACTGACTCTCACCGTACTTTGTACCCAAAATATTAATTTGTTAATTTTTCTGGAGTTTTTAATGTAACGTAGTCAAATCTAAATTTTAAATTGCTAATGAAAAGTGTAAAATTCACGTTATCTCAAATCAGTAGAAATAAGCAATCACATGTAATTACAAATTATATTAAAATATTAGATATTTTAACCCGTCATTGGTTAGGTTAGGTTAGGTTAGGTTAGGTTAGATTTTCCCACCACGATATTACTTTGGTCACCCCAGTATTTTATATTGGTTTATTATCTAGTAGATTCTACTGTCAGTATCGGTCTAACGCGACTCGTTTGCATGCGGTGAAAGAAATTCTCTATACACGACCAAACAAGTACCTTTTATTTTGTGCAGTTTTTTACTATGGATAATAACGTATCTGCGTATATTCTTTCGTGAACATAATAAAGGTAAATATAACATTACCGAGTGTTATACTGACGCTCCTCCTCGTAATGTTGGAACTCCACAAAGAAATATTGTAATACACCTTCCTGGCGTAAAAACGGGAGCAAAAAATTCTAAAACTATAGTTTACTCTTGGGAACTTTTTTTCCCCAACGATTGTTTACAAAAAATTACTACTTGTACCAATATATACGCATATTTGGCGAAAATTCGAGATAATTGTCAAAAAGACATGTAGATGAAATTCGAGCACTTTTCGGTCTCTTATATATTGCTGGTATGTTGCGAAGTAACCACATAAATCTTTCCGACTTGTCGGTATTTTGTTTAAAAGAAAATATAAATGCTGAAATATACGAGTATATAGTTTGTAAGTGCTCATAACAGAATAGTTGATACAAATTACATAATAAATGTGTTTTAGTAGCTTAAAATATCGTGTATGACATTAAAAAAAGTCAGAGAATCTCTCACATGCTACCATTGATGTAGAAAAAAAAGACGTGACCAACGACTATTATCCTAAATACTTTATCATAATTATTCAAAACATCTCAAAAGTAATACAATCGCTGAAAAATCGGTTCTTACATTGACACTTGTCTTGTGTGAGCAATATAATGGAAGTTTTGCTGTCATAAAGTTACACAGAAAAAATTAATAATAATTAGCTTGAAATGTATCATACTTAAAAGTTTTACTGGTTCTGGAGAAACATTTAAGGAGCGGACCCGACATCGTATGTACCGACTAAACTACTAAAGTAATAGAAGTGTGTAAGTTTCCTCACCACCTTAGCTGTTATTGAACGGCAACAATGTATATTGTTGTGTAATAATAGCATGAGGTATTACACGTGGCGCGTTTTTTTTATAGTGGTATCCCCGCGAAAGACAGGCCTAAATCCACTGTTTATTTACTTACCACCATAGCAATTGATGCAATTGTGAAACGAACATTCTTGAATCGTAATTAGTGCAATCGCACAGTTTTTATGAAAAAAAGACACAATGCTTCCGGTCTTATTTGATGGCATAGTGACCCAGACCAAATCGACCAGAGTGCTCTTGAAGTCCTTTTTCATCCGAGTGCACCGGTACATTTTATACCTGAAAAAATAGTTACAACCACAAATCAGGTATAGTCAAAAACGATAATTCGTGAACGGTGGCCACGAAAATATCAGTGTCAGGTCCTTCGAGAAACGTCGGGAGATCCACGGCCTCTATATGGATAATTATTCCCGATGTGTTCTCGAAACGAACGCTTTCGAAATAATATATTCGTTCTGAATTCGAGTATAACATTCCCAAATTACAATTTTTTTTCGGATGGACAATACTTTCGCTTTTGATGAATAACGATTGTTTTTGAACCGGTTTTCGGCCCATTGTTATTTGATGGCTTCAACGGAAACTTAATCTATTATGTACGTATCTGCCGATGCGATGGACCCACAATACGTGTCATCACTATCACTCGAGTCATAGGCATTTTGCCTCTCATCATTTTCCTCGGTTTCATCCATGTTGCCCAAGACCGACCCATCATAGCTGTCGCTTCTATAAGACAATGATTGGCTTGTTGAGGCTAGACTACAGCTGGTGGTTACATAAGATTGTGCCGAGAAATAGGAACTCGCATCGTCTTCGAACGAGGTTTCCGACGATGAGCGATTATACCGGTGTCTGTACGAGTACTCCGTTCTGGCAACCGTACCGTGTCCAGCATGGGTAAAATACCTACGACCCGGGTACGCAGGGTTGAACCGCTGGTTTGTCGGATCGTACGTATGTATGCGGCGCAAAGGTACAGTCGTACCCGACTCCTCGCTACACCCGGATACGACACTGTCATTATCAGAGTCGTTGTACATTTCATCCCTTTCTTCCGCTCTTTCGGATTCTTGCCGATCACCGTTACGCATGTCTACCGTTTCATCTACTCGTTCGAAGTCTTGCCGATCACCGTTACGGATACCTTCCGTTTCGTCTACCGCGTTTTCCATCGCCAGTAAATTGCGTTGATACAGTTGTTCCAGGTCGACGCTTTCCTCGTCGTACACGATCGTCTTATCCGAATCCATCGAGAAATAGTCGGTCGTGTACGAATAATGAATAGATGGTAGCGCTGCACGGGAACGTTCGCTTAACGCCGGTGTGGCGTCACCTTCGGCCATCGGTATCGTGGCCGTTCCGTGGTTCTTGTCGTTCGCGCGAGGCGATCGCACCACTCTTACCAATGCCCGTGCCTTCTTGTTGATGGCCCGGGGTAAGCGAGTGAGGGCGTTGAGACCTCTTGCCAAATTTCTCAGCATACTGGTATTCTTGCAATGAAGCACGCGATACCGTGAAACAGAGCAGTTATAAATAGTCAGTTCGCAAGATGCAATAATAAACGCGATTGTTTAAGTAAACGTCTTGTTTATGTGACTAGATCTCGTTTTTATAGTTTCCATGCACCAGTTATTGAAAACTTTACATTTAAATGTTTTTGTTTTTGTAACCAGCTATCATTTTGTCTTGCGTCGCAAAAATATTAATGATGAACTTCAAATGTTACTGCATTTAGTAGAACGTATTCAAATTTAAATGTCAAAAACCTCATGTTCTGTATAAACCAATTAAAAATGTTGAACCGGTGTAAGTATTAAAAACTTCTTTTATTTTTATTTTACATAAACAATCTACACATAAGTGCACATTAAATATATACGATAAAAGTACAAAAATACATGATGTGATTTGAATAAATAGTCACTAGCCACCCATAAGTGACTCTTGACTAGGTATTTAAATTTAATTTAATTTATAAAAAAAATTGCTGATAGTTTTCCTGTTGCGTGATTTAAATCGTAAACATTCTTAAAAAAAACTATAATAAAATATAACTTTATATATAAATCCTATTACGTAGTGATAAACTGATAAGGATTTAAGACAATTTTGAATACTATATAAGTTATAAACTCGAAATTGGTTACATTTTTATATTTAAATAAAAAACACCAATCAAAGATTCATCGTAAACTCTAAATAGGTACCTCCGCGATAACCTGACAAAAGCTACAACCCGCAGACTTGCTAGGTATTTTATTTACACCACATAATACTCGTTACGAATTTCATACCCGATATATTTTCCAAGATCACGCATCAAGTTGTTGAGTATGTTATTAATTATTATACACGTGTATGTCACTCATCGCCACTCATCGCGGATCACTTAAATCCGCGGCATCGGTTTCTCGAAAACGGCCGTTCACTGTTAAACTCGTTCAAAACTTATAGAAAAAACGCCGTAAACACTTTTTAACTCCTACTAATAATATGTTCTACGATGATCAAAAATCGAAAGATTTCTTCTTGGTATAAAATAAGCGTAAATACAAAGAGTAAGACGATATACTACAAGTAACAGCTACCAATGTATTATTTATTGGACAATTGGAGCACATAGAGTACATACGTCAAATAACTTTCAAGAGTGGTACCGGCGCAGCGTGCTAACAAAAAAAAACATGTCAATGTTGTTATTTATTCGCAACAATTTATTTGAATACTACGAAACAACGAGCCATTGGCCGATAAAATGATAAGATAAGGTTTGTTTTACTGCAGTTACCCTCACGGGCCACGGCCTCACAATTGGATTTCCATTTGAAAACCATTTTAAGTTTAACTTTATCCATAGCACGTGCAAGAATATAATTAATTTATTATAGTCAATTTAAAGTTGAACTTAAATTTCTTTCTTTAGATTGTTTATTAATATTAGTTATAAATGCACAAAAAAATAAATGAAAATGGGTCCCGGGCACCTGCAGGAAATTTAATTAGGATGTAGACTTATTTACTAAAATAATTTACTATCAAAAAGAAACGTGCATTTTATTGAAATTCATATTAAAGTTTAAATAATCGGTTTTTTAAACTATTAAATGGGAACTGATATATTATGTTATTTTAAAATTGTATTTACAATATAGGAAATACAAATATATTAAATGCCATGGAAATTCAATCTTTAAACTTTGTAAATCACCTAAGAAAAAAATTTAAAATTGTCTTACACTCCTGCGAAAATTTGACATAAGTTATATAAAAAAATTTTACTAACAACAAGAAGTATAAATATTTTTGAAAATTAAATCGAATGTAACTTGTCTTCCACACAATTATGTAGACTTATCCGTAAAATTTCAAATGTCAATTTATCCATCATTACTGACCGTAGAAACATCAAATAAATCTCTGATTACAAACCGTCTTGCTAGATACACTCCTCCTAATGAATATCCTTTCTTTATTCCATTTTTTTCGTATAACTTTGAACTATCCATATTAAACTCCTCTATATTTTGCCCCGTTAAGCGTATTGCAAATTAATAGTCCACCTTTAGTTTATACAGGTCTAACGACCTGCAGTATTACCACCATTAATATTATTCAAATTATTACTATTGTGTTATTCTAATTTTTATCGAACGTATCAATTAATGTATACGTGTGTCAAGTCTCGTTTTGTTTCCGGGTCCCGGCCTGTGTTGTACTAAAACGAAATAAACAAGATAATGTAACACATTACAATATTGACATTCGAATTGATTATTTGCCCGCCGCGTGTATAATAGAGTTAGACTCGACTCGTCTCCTTGACTTGTTAACATGTGTTAACTTGCGCGTTCCAAAATGCAATTATTCCAGACCCCGTGAGCCATTTCACCTTCAGACTTCTCGAGCGGATTTTTTAACGAGCGTTTCTCTGACCAGAGCTATGCGTTCCTATCGCATGAAATGGTATTGTTTACACTCTGCCTTAACGCAATGATTGTCGTCTTGTTGTTGCGTTAATTGTTTCAATTGTCCAATCATATACCATCGTTATAATTATCTTCCAGCATATATCGCTTATATTATTTATGTAAAATAAATGAATACATAATATGTACGTATATAGCGTTCGGTGTGGACTGTACGTTATTGCAGAAATAGTGGGCTGCGGCCGTTCTTGCAGTGGACCACAGCGTGTACTCGTATGCATTAAGACGGTCGTGATTCGCGTACAAGAAGCCGTATTACGTTAGGACCACACAGGACACATAATATCTAAACGTGCATGTATATATTATATACGAGCAAGCGCGCCGTGCCACAGGAGTAGCGAAATCCTGGAACGAGTTACAAAGCAAATTAGGATTTTGCCGACTCGGCAGCGTACATCGCGTGTGTCCGAGCATTGCACGTTTAGCCGTCTCCTCTTCGACGCACTATTATAATACCGCAGCGGTACCAGATAACATCTATTGGCCGGTACCAGTTTTCGTTCCCAAGGTCCACTGCTGGTCGACACACAGCACTTTATTTTGATATTTTTTTTTTCTTTTTTCTCAACTCGTTTGAGTCACACGCGGTGCGTCTATTTTCGTACTCGATTTCGATCTTTGTGTATTTGACTATAACCGAAAACAATCGTAATAGCCTATGATAAGTAATAAAACGTATAAATAGCCAAACAGCCAAATACGTTAAGTATATCATATTTAATTTATCCATGTGATTAATATATATATTATATGTATTTGATACCTGTTGTGTACAACAGATTACGCTGTGTGTCTCAAAAGCGAGTTAGGCGTTTTGATTCATTAAACTTGTTAATATATTATTGCGTTGGAATAATTATCGATTTGTTGAATGGAACGTTGCTTATGGCGGCAACTATAGTAAAAATATAAATATATATATATATATATATATATATATATATATATATATATAAACCTAAAACCTTTACAAAAATACCCTTTCTAAAAATAAACGAATTATCTTAAAACTATATAAAATTGTACTAAAAAATATCTCTTACAACATGTTATAATTAAAATAAAATTGTTTATGATAAATCTGTGATAGTTTTATTTAAAAACCATATCACCTAATGTTGTTTAAGTTCAAAAAATGTGTACTTATATTTAAAATTTTCATTTTTTTTTCGTCAAATGTCTAGGAAGTAGGTTAAAAATGATCTGAAAAAATAAATAATGCCTTTCAACGTCAAAAATCTCAAAAATTCAAAAAAAGTTCGTGGTTATAGAATATTGCGTGTATTTGAAACATATAAATTGTATCTTGGAAAGCATCGTGTTAAGTATTCCGAAAAAAATATGGAAATGTAACAGTAATGTAACAGTAATCCCATATAGTAAATAAAATCTATAATAGAGGAAATTCATAAATTTGGTGTACGTGCCGACCACAAGTTCTACTTAATATATTAATATATTATTTTTTGAATAACGATTGGTAGGCATAAATATCGTTTTTGTTACTATTGCTACTTATGGGGCAAATGGTGAAGTACACTATTCTTTATGCATAATATGAATTTATAATAATTATTATTAGAATTGGCATTAATAATATTTTGACAACGGCAGGCATGAATATACATATATTATGCACTACCTAGGAGACCAACAGGTCAAGAACATGGCCTAAAGACTGAACAAGAAATTATAATATATTATTACATCGGCACACCACCATTTACGTACGTCAGAATCGGTACTTTACCTGGATATACGAGTAAATACAGGTAGAGTATCGGGCAATTTGTTGGAAAATAGAGGTTTACTAGTACCTATGCTTACCTATGGTTTTTTTTAACTAAACTAAACGTCTAACAGTGTTAATAAAAAGTTTAAGTTATGGTTTAAGCCTAACTAGTTTTTTTTCTACCCATCTTTCAAGCCAAAGTCTTTGCTTTAACATCTTCAACGTACGTGGGGCGTCGACGCGTCGTTAACAATTACGTGTACATGAGGTGCAGTGTCCTGCACAGCGATCACTGTACAGTAATATCAGCCGACGAAGAACTTTACATCGAATGCACCGCTATTATACTATGTGTGAATGAATGGATGACCAAATCATTGCAGCGCGATAGAAAAATAAAATAATTCACAAATAACACAACTCGTGTCTTATATTATGACTTATGCAATACATCATATTATGCTACTGCAGCATTCGTATACGTTAAATAACTGTTCGATACACCGACGAAAATATTATTATTTTTGTAACACATAATAAGACGTTACAGCTTCGGAATCAACGTATATATATATATATATTATAATAAACGATTGCTACTGATGCAGTGAGCAGCATTCTCTTCACGATTGTTTAATGTCCGTGTACAGTTATCGATTCTAATTTCAAATTTACAATTTGTTGTATCACACTTAGGTTACACAATACGCTGTATTACGATATGTTTTAAGTATTATAATATTGATTTTAGTGACTCGAGATTGCTACAATTTAAAAACTCTGGACAGATCGGTACAATATTAATTATTTTTCCATCTCGATAATATCGGATTATCATAATGCGTGTTGACAATACGTTATTATTATGTTATTATTGCGTTCAAGGTTTTTCGACTTTATTACATGGTGTCATAAAATATGTAGTCATAATATTTTGGTCAAACAATACAAATAGAAGCCGAAACTAATGAGACAGGAGTCGTTAATCACAAAACATGTTCTAAAAACTCTTCAATCTCGAAACTTAGGATTCAAATGCATCCAAATGTTTTTATATTTTGTTTAAGCTTGAAAGTCAACAACATGGACTAACTTTTTTACATTTCAATACACTTTAAAACACTAGTAGATTTAAAAATATGTAACTATAGGTGTACGATTTATTATTTTCAGATAGTATAAAAATTACTAAACTGTTCTTAATATTCAAAAACCTTTTGTCAACTATACACGAGTACATGCGTTCATATATCTGGGAACGAAGATCCGGCAAACTATTTTTTTTTTTTTGTATTCGTATTTTATAGGCATTCAGTTCATTGTCATATTCATTAAACACATAACGGTTGCGTATTTATTAACTATACGATATACCTTACGATATACCTAACCTTACAGTGTATAATATTATTTAGTGCTCTTAAAGCGATTTTTACACGATCGACTGCAAATAAAATATTATAAATAAATGAAAAACAATTTCGAGTCTTTAAAAATCCCTTAAAATAGGTGCAATAAAATAACTATTAAAATATACATTGCCAATAAATGTACATACATACGATGTACATATATATACTTTCTGCGTATGCACTCGCTGCAAGTGATACGAGTAACACCCAGAGATTATGATGCAAACTACGATATGCACACATTAGTTATATTGTATTTAATATTAATACTGTGTAATAAAAACGTCAATTTTTAAAAAAATATGTAAATTAATAATATATTAGGTGAGCCGGCGGCGCGAGCGTACACTGCAACTGGTTGTCGTATTGCATTTTAAATCTTAACGCTATACGGTCGTTATGGTAAACATATTTTCTTTTTCACTTAAATCGTCCCCAATAACGATTATGTGAACGCATTTGGCATGTACATTTTTTTCGCCAAAGAAGAAAAATTGTATAATATTCCATAAACGTCACGACGTAAGTACGCGTATTCGAAAAATGAAAAAAAAATACACGGACGTCTTCCCTGTCAAATTATAATAATTATTCATCATACGTAATACGTGTAAATTGTTTAGCCGAATCAGTATGTGTAGTTACACAATCATTGACACGAGACGAAAAAAAAAGGCAAAACTGGTTATTTAATTCGACACCAATTAATCATGGACAATATTTAGATATTAAATTATTGTAAAAGGAATCATACGCAATGGGTTTTAAACGAGTTTTTTTTTCATACCCATCTCAATCGAGTGTAATAGTATAAAATGAAAAAAAAAAAACCAAATACTTATAACCGTGTCACCTATCGATGCGCGCGTTCGCCAAAGCACGAGCGAAATACGTTTTCCAATTGCTTTCTGTGCATCGACATGGGTATATTGTTATTATCACGACCAGGGGCGTATTTAGTTATTTCAAGAACGGGGCAACACAAATTTTCATGGTTTTTTAATATGACAAAATAAGGGAAGAAGGGATAACACATTTGCGGGAAAATTATGGATTGACATCATTGTCGGTCTCATGTCTTATGTAATGCAAAACTTTCAAAATAAAAATTTGCCATCCCTCTAAATCTTTAAAAATTTGCCGCCCCTCTAAATTTTTAAAAATTTGCCGCTCTGGGAAACGGGACCAATGGCCCCTACCTAAATACGCCTCTGATCACGACGGTATTTTTGAAACAGATCGTTGTTAAGATTTTCACGTCGGACGGTGCGAGTGTTTTGCGAGAGTTACGCGTCGTTCGTGTGAAATGGGTGGGTGGCCAACGTACGAACACATCGATTTCACGTGCTGCGATTCGAAAGGTTTTTGAAACGAGCTTGCAGCGTCCCGCAAGCGACTTACCGGGAAAACGACGATGACAATCGCATGCGCGCCGGGGTTTTGATCGGTATAAAACTGTACACATTGGGGTACGCATAGAGACATAGAGTAATGGTATACGTGAAACATATTTTATAACATCGTCTCGCAGCAATAATAGACAGTGCAACTAATTTGAATTAAACCGACGGTGGTTATTACTCGTACACGTTGTACTAAATACTAAATAAAGAGGTGATTGTCGAAACGTTTGTCGATACCTCCGGCCTCCGGGAACCCCCGGGTAAAAGGGAACGAGCCCGTTTAAAGGTTTTTTTTTTTTTTATCGCATATACTTGTACTTGTAGATTGTACAACAGTCCATTATAAATTGAAAAAAAATATTTTGTTAATTTTTCTACGTATAACCTATGCGTGACAAAGGATATAAGTAATGTAACGTTGTACAATTATGAATAATTCAACAATTTGCTATTAAGTTTTAATACATTTGCTTATCATGATTAATTCATATAATATAATATTGATAACAATAATATACATAATCAGGGCACTATGTTTAATGCACTGAAAAAATTAAAAAAATTAATTTCAAATCCCTAAAAAATGCATTCCAAAATTTTAAAACGTCAAAAATGACGCCTTTAAGGTGGCATGAAAAAAAAAGTCATGGAAAACATAGCTTTTATATAACAACTTGAACTTTAAATAAAAATATTAAATCAATTTTACGGTTAAAAAGGGTAGTGAGTATGGTTAAAAAATCACCCAGTCTTAATGTGAAAACTGCGATTTCTTCAATTAGTTTTCAATATAATAGTGAAACCTTTCTACAGGGGGTAGTTTAAAATTGTTAATCTTGCCGGGGAACTTTACTGTAATGATCCCGCTTTTAAGATTTGAGTGTCTGTAAGCATAAGGGCTTAACCTATTTTATTTATTAAAAATATTGCATTTTTTTTTCTGGTTTAATTACTTATTATAATTTTCTGCATACACACGTTATAGCATATTTTATTTCAATGAATATCGTAAATAATAATTGATCGAATCAACGTAAACGATTATAGTTAAATAAGATATATACGCTATATTATTTGTCTACGTCCATTGGTGTATTATTAAATTTTATCTTTATTTTGCTTTCATCAAAGACGTTACAGCAAAGCGATTATAAACATAGGAAGTACGGGATATAATTTATAATATATATTGTATTGAGTATTTATCAAATATATATTTATGTGATCCATCAATGTTTTAAATCATTTAATCGGTATGACATTGTTCGAAAAAGATTTATGTCGAGAAGTAAAAAGCAATACGCAATACTGTAATATAATAGGCGTATTATAGAGAGTGTTACGTATGGAATCTATGTAATCATGTGCATACGAATGTTAAAAAATGAATAATCATATGTTTTTCACGCACGGTGGCTTACATTTTATTTTTAAATCGATTTTGAAGAGGACGCATATTATTATATTTAACCGTGATTAATGTCACTCTCGTAACTGTGTAACTAAATGCTTTGACCTTTCGGAAAAAATCAAACACCGAAATTTTCGAAACGACCCCGATTCTATATTATACATATTAATATAATATAATATTATACGTTTGTGGTCGCTTCTACGAAAAATTATAATCATACACCGCGCGGCACAAATGAAAACGAATGGCGTTTTATTGATAAAATAATGTTATGCGTCCACGTCGCATAAAATACCTACAGTAGGTGGGTGGGTACACCTGTACCTGCGCAAAAGCGCAATCATCATAAAACACGATTTGAACCCTTATTACATTTATTGAAATCGATCATTTATCTGTGTACAACGCGTGTGCATATATTATAATAATTAATACCCCTGCAGTACACTCGCATGGTCGTAATTAGCTTTTTCAAATAATAATAATATTAATTATACTTTGTAATATATATATATCCTATATAATATCAATAGAAAATATTTTAAATTACTTTTCCGATGGAGGTCGTACATTTTCTTTTTTAAAATAAAATAAAAGTAATTAACGTATAAATGCAAATTATATAAAGGTGTATTTATGATTGTTTTTGTTTGTTTAAATACGTTGTGCTATTTTTTTTATTAAGGCCATGGTATATTATTATATTGTCATGTATATTAATATGATATTTTTTTTAGTCCCTCCCCCCTTCGATAAAAAATTTCAATTTGAGCCTATGCTAACGTCTTGTATTGTGTATTTGTTTAAAATATTGCATAATGAGGTAACCGTTTCAAACATACGCTGTACATACTCGTACACTTACTATATTATAATTGTACACACAGTTATAGTCGTTACGATATTATGATATATCACGTTTTTAACGAAACTAATATTATACACAATTATCGGTTATCACGTACACCGTCGCGTCGTTAGAACTTAAAATATTATCAGTTGCACACGCACGGGTTTTCAAAATAAATAATATCCTAACATTTCGATCATAATATCATAATATCACGGCGCAGTAGATAAACGTACACGACTGAGAACCGATCGGGTCATTACGCCATAACGCGATAATAATTCGGGTCAACAGGATATTTATTAGGTTTGTGGACGTAGTAGCGTATCGTAGTAATATAATAATATTTTTAAATACATACATAATAATAATAACTATATTTTTATTTCGGTAAAGTTATAATATGTTATACATACTATCATCAAAGATATCCTGAAAAAATCCATAGAATTTTAACAGATGACAATGTTATACAGAAAAAATTTACGAGCCGGTTTGTAAGTATTTTTTAAGGGCAGTCGATAGACGGTATATTATTATTCGCTCAGAGGCGCAACTAAGGAGTCGTTGAACTGTAATTATGGAAATGTCATTCAACGACCATTGGAATAAGCGTCCTATTTATTTTTAAATTCACAATAATATTAACCATGACATTTTGCCGTTACTTCAGGTATAATGTACAGTTAACCGAAAGAAAAAAAAATACGATTATATTTCGGAATATTGAAATGTACAATGACTTTTTTTAATTTGCCTTAACTTTTCAACATTTGACGACTACTAAAAATGAATGTCATTTGTATCTAAATATATATATGATGATGTTATGCGTTTTTCAGTGCATCGAAAGCCAGGCACGTGCAGTGCATTCGGAAATAAGTTCGGTTCGAACAAGATTATATAATAATAAATATTAAACACTAGAAATAAAAAATTCTGTAATCATAAACTTAAAAATAAATTAAGGAACCGCACTATATACACTACTATCGGACAACCCCCTTGAAAAAATCTTAGTCGCGTCACTGATATTATTAAATAGTTTTGTTTCCTTTTAGAATCATTTCCCTGTTCTATATAATTATGCGTGTTCACTGCAGTTTGGTTATATAAATATTTAAAGATAATATCCATGTACAATTATTGAAATAAACGTGAATGATTATTATTATTATTAATCACTCGTATCAGAAATTCAAAAGTTAAGTACATATTGAAAATGTGTTATTTCGAGAAAACTTTTTTTCTTCTTATTTTTTTGTACGGTGCTATATCGTACATCGCAGGTATACATTTCGTAATAGTAAATATTATATTTCGGAAAATATATTGGTTTTAAAAAAGGTCTGCAAGATATAGCTTTTCAAGCACAAAATTTGATTTCATCATCAATAACTTCAAACATAGGTTTGGTTTTCATTTTCATTTTTTTTTTTACTTTTTTGGGTTTTGGGTCGTTTTCACAATTTTTAGGTCGTTTTAAGATCAACTTGTAACGTTTTATAGGTCATTAGAATTCAAGCTGGTTATGAAAATAACGATTATAGCTTAGGTATAGTCGTTAAACCTTATTTTATTATTCATACATCGCGATAAAAAATATGTCATAACAAAAAACCACAAAAAGAAAAAAAGAATGCAGTGTACTATTATATAAACCACGTTTATAATAATATAATAATAATATTGTTGACTGTTTTTAATTATAAAATCAAATACACCGGAGGTCGATGAACGGACTTCACGAAAACATGTTATCTCAAAAAATAATGTGTGTTCAACGTAAAAACATATAATTTTATACATTTTATTTACGATATATGTTTTCGGTAGGATGTGTAAAATCGTGAAAATAATTTCAAATGCAGACAATATGTAGACAGAAAATACGATATCTGATAGCGATCCGATCACAATTAATATTTAGTATAACAATATTATTTTTAATATACTTGTGAAGAATAAATGCTCTATAAGCACGGAGTACAAAAACTACAAATGTAGTTTAATTGTACAAAATGTCCAATCGGGATTTACATGGAGCGATATCTCCCGTGTTATTGGAAATAGTCAAATTCTTTTCTTTTGTTATGAGCATCCCTGGGCAAAGACAATTTTGCTGGAAACAGTTTGGTAAATATAAGTGTAATAATAAAGAACTTAAGATAATAACTTTTTATTTTATTATTTTTGTGAAATTTAAAGATATCCATCTTATAGGGCTTCTTTTTCTGAAAATATCGATAGCTCAACTATCAGTTTTCATTCGATTCATGATTTTTATAATTAATTTAGTTCGCAAAATAACAATGTAAATTATTATCACCTAGATATTTTTCCAATAAGGTTTGCTTATAATGTTTTTATTATTTAAAATTATGTAAATACTACACTATTTTCTTGTAAACTAGAAACATTATTAAAAATTAAGAATTTCATGAAAATTAATTGTTGTACCGTCAATATTTTCAGAATAAGAAGCTAATGGCTATCTTAGAATTTCACAAAAACAATGAAATAAAAAGTTAATTTTTTAACTTCTTTAATAATACACGTCTTAAAGTTATAGTTACCAAACTATTGTCAGCAAAATTGCCTCTGCCCAAGGGATGCTCATAAAAAAAACACAATTTTTTTCACTGTGTGTAAATCGGTCATTCCCGGTAGGACACTTTGTATACATATATGTAGAATGATAAATATTAATTTTGAGTACATAATTTTACTAAGTAATAATAATATAATTACATTATATGTTTAAAGAAATATGCAAGAACAAAAGGCAACAAATTAAAATAAAGCAAATCGTTACAAATTATAATTATCATACATTTGAATATCACTATTTTATTTCTTGAAGAGTGTGAAATAATAATTTATAATATTTCTGAAGTTTGTTTCCTAAACGATTACAATTTGGTTTTCCGTTGTGGAAAAACAGTAATTTCTTCATTACGTGTATAGGTAAGAAAATAAAATATAGTAGTATAAGTCTTAAGGAACTTGATTGAAAGTACTTGAGTAAAATAATTCAAATACTTATTAAGTACTCTAAAACGAATTTAAAATATTATTTATAAAATTGATTGGTCGTAAAGTATTTTTAATACTCTTTCAGAGTATCTGTATTTAAAATCAAATACTATTTTTTGCAAATTTTATTTCAATTCTATCATGATAAAATAATAAAGTTACCAACAATCAACAGGTTGAAGATAGAAAACTAACTAAAGGGAACTAGTCAAAAGTTCTAGTTTTCAGGATGTGTAATTTATTAGTCTAAAGTGTTGAGTTCTCTGTCACGCCCTTAACAATCTACATAATTGATATACGAGTAACACATGAAAATATTTTTCAAATTCTTATAAATTTTTTGAAAATATTAGGAAGTATGTATAAATACTTTACTAAAGTATCTGTACTCGTATTTGAATTCATTTATAACGTATTTTTTCCAAGACTGCACATAGAATTTTAGATTTAAACGTAAGATTTGGGACATTTAAAGATATTAAGGATAATACGTCAGGACAATAAACTGCATGTTGGAAACATGCTCGTATTATATCTAGTCGTTAAATCGCCTCTTAAGTTGATTAACATCTTAATGTTATAAAATATCGATATTATCGAGTCTTTCATTGTTGCGCAGAAAGTACATTTCTAACGCGTGATGAGATATATAAATATACAATAAATTATGAAGGTTAAACGCGTTGTACTCCCAATGTGTTCCTGCCGACGACGAAGTCCTTGTTGCAAAAATTCTGATTACACTTCGTTATACCGACGTTGGATTAAAAGTATTTGGATTATTCCGACATGTTATAAAAAAAAACCCCGGGTAAATATAGAAAAAAGTGGTATTTGTTATAAAAAAAAAAAAACAAGAAATACATAAAATATGTACACAAAACATGATTACAGTACAACGGCTATTGACCAATAACGAAATCGAGGATGATCCTCGGCGACCAAACCGGACTTGGCAAATACTCGTCCAACAACATGGTTGCATAACATTAGGATTTTCAGACTAAATAGTCTATAACCCTCTGTAATATAATCGTATAGTGCATCGTGCATGTGTGTGTGTTCTTCTTCTCTTAATTTTTTTTCTTTCATTATTAAATTGTGATTTTCGAACAACGCACGACGACGATTCAATGCTGAAAATGACAAGACCGCTGTAATTCGGATCGACTTAAAAAATGGTAATTTATCGGTGACGCGTACAGACTGCGGTCGAGGACGACGTCGTCCTTGGGCGCGTTAAAAAAGACGACTTTGACTCTATGTAGGTGCAGTGCGCCTGTGTATAATATTATGCCTTTAAGCGTGACGCGCTCCAGCTGCGGGTAGAGGGGCGGCAAACACTTTGTATAATAACGCATACGATGTTGAAGACGTTCGAGGAGAAAAAAAAATTATAAATACCTACACATACGATACAGGTAGGAACGCCATTAACGTCGATCCGTCGGGCGACCCCGCGGTAATCAAACGTACAGGACGCGATATACCTACGCATATGATGTACACTACATACAGGGTGATAATCTTCAGGCTTATCCCCTTTTTTAGCGATAAAAATGCTCAAATTTAGATATTTTTTTATTTCAAATTACAATATTATTACAAGATAACGTTTAATTACAAATAATGTCATATTAATTTATATTACATGAGTGATATGTTAAGGTGACCATATTTTTTTTAAAAAAAATACAGGAGGCATCTTTTTAATTAACTCTAATTTGATTTCTATTCACAACAAAATAAATGGTAATTTATTGAAATTAAATCAAAATTGTAATAGCTAAAATGAAAAAAAAAGTAACCGAAAAATACCATTGAAAAGTATAGTGATTTCATTGAAGAACAAGTACGTTATATATTAACAGTAATGAAAAATCGGGATTAATTGAAACAACGGGACAAAAATACTATCATACAACTTTGGTCGGGACAATGGAACACAAAGTTGAAATACGGGACAACCCCTTATAATACGGGACATATATCATTATTCATTACTCTATACATATATGTTTTTTTAAGGGGATTTTTTTCTCTTTCAATCGTACGCACGCGAAATATAGGGATCAATACTATTTTATTTCCAACGAACCGATTGATCTATTACAATGGGATAAGGATTTTGAAAAATGATTTGAACTCGTCATAAAGACTTCTTTAGATCATATTTCTCTCATTTTTTGATTTTTTTCTTCAAATATCTGCAAAAAGAATGATGTTTTGTTAATATTAAGGTTTTGAATATTTTGAGAAATTTTGAGAGACAAAATCAAAAAAGTGGAAAACATAGCTTTTATAGTGGTTTAAAGGTGAAGAAAAAATCAAAATTTAAGCAATTTTTCAGCTAAAAAAGGGGTTGAGCGTAGATAGAAAATCACACTAGAAAATGAGAAAAACAGTAATTCCACGCGAACTACGAAACTAATAAGTATAAACAATATTAAAGCATGGATTTGAGTTATGGTGGTCGTTTGTACGTGATATGGGGCGGCGGCACTGGTGTTTTGATAAAATATTTAATATAAAAAATAAAAACAATTTAAGAAAAAGCTGTCCATATATAGCATCTTCTTCTGTGCTCCTATAATAATGCACTCTGATGATTAATTGTTTTATTTGACGTCTATGATGAACCGGTCGAGTGTACTATTATAATTGCTCGATACAAACATCCTTGTAGTTTTCATAATATTATTACCATACAAACATCGCCAAACGTATAATATAACCACGCCACGCCACCGAAGTTATGTATCGGATTTTTCGAAATACGATTTATATTCGCGCGCATAATATTATATATTAACAATCGTTTAACGTTCGTGGGCGAACAACAAAACGAGATAGGTGCGGGTGACCTAAATGAGTACGCGATGATAATAGTGTGTGTGGTTGTTCGTCGTATTAATTTCGACCTTGTGCTCGTAGGACGTAGGTACCATCTTCGCAAGCGAAAAATTAAAAGTAAAAATTGAAAAAAAAATCGATATTCTTCTTAAATTTATCGTCTCGTGTGTTTGCAGCAAAAAAAAAAATAAAATCAAAAAACATTCTTATAGCAAGGTTTTAATTTTAATTTACTAGCAATTTTTTTCTTAAACTGAACACAGTATTTTTTTTTAATTTATACTAAATCGATGAAGCAACCGGGGTGTGTACTTTATAACAACATTTGCATTAAAAAGGTAAAAAGTTCAAAGCTTAAAATTATGTCCATAAATATCAAGAACACTTAAAGTATTGTCTTTAACCCAAATGTATCCAAAATGACTTAAGTATACGACTGTATATTGTGTTGAGTAATAGCTTATACATTTTTTTCAAATTCAAATAACAAACTTGTTTTAAACCACACAAAAAAAAAACATATATTTTTTTGTGTTTCAAACTCTGGAACTAGTTATGATGGATTTTTAAAATCAGAATACAGTCAATGTTATCATATAATGTGGTTAAGTAAAGACGAATGCTTTCTGAAGCGATCATGATTATAACCCAACTCGCAGGTAAATGCGTAGAAAATTAATTAAAAACCGTTCTTACGTATGATTAAATGTGTCCATTGCACCGATGCCATAGTATATAAACACGATTTAATTAAGCGTTTGTTTGTTATGTTTACAATTTGAACACTGTCTTAATATGATGAACAAGTTTTTCGACCGTGTAATATGGTTTTATTAACAGAGGAGTGATCAGTTGTTATTTTGATTATACCTAATACTTGTATATTTCAAAACATAAAATGCAATCGCTTTGTTCACCGAATAGACATCATACCTACTGCAATCTTCGTCTTCGAAATAAAATATGCTAATTTAATTATAATATTTAATCCGAACACATGTCTTGTTAATTAGTTTAACGATTTCGTGCGCTGAAAAACTTTTCAAACTGTATCGAAAATGTTTTGATTTGATGTCGAGTAAATGTAATTACATGTTGTACGCATTATATATTATTTTCAATATGATTATATGTTATGTCTCATGTGTGTTCCTAGGTATATAGTAGATGGGCTCGTTCAACCTATTGATATTTAATAGCATACATGTCATACGATGAAACAAGATTGATTGAAGAATTATTAAAAAAAAAAAAAAAACTCCCGTTTAAAAAATTAACAGCTGCTGATCAGCTGTTTAACGCTTTATAATAACTATATTATATGTACAGTCTCTACACACAAACATTACATCATACATACGGTATATTGTTTACTATATTATGTATAGTTACTGCATTGTATTGTTATAATTGTTTATATTTCGCATTTTAAAAGCACCCAGACAATTCTCAAGATAATAATAATAATATGTCAATTTATATTTTATGTAAGTATATACCGGCTCGAACGACGTATTACATGCACATCATATATGTTTTATAGGTGTTATGTAAGCTCCAGTTGACCGAATGATTGTTGTACATAGGTATTTGCGTCGTATTCCTAGTGCACGAGTTTAGAAAATTATACGAGTCTGTGAAAAATGAAGACCACAAAAAAGTATACGAACAATTAATGTTGGAAATGGACATGGCGGGTGATGACTTCGATAAGAATTTCATCATTTCAGAACAACGTAAAATAATCAATCAGTTGGAAATCGATATTAGTTTTAACAAGAAAGTGGCCAAGTACTACAAAGAACTATATTTATGGCGAGAAAATCGTTGGTGAAAAACTTTTTCGAACAATGTTACTAAAAAATTCTTGAGTAGGTATTATTAAAATCGGTATATTTTTAGAGCGTTTCTAGCACACTTAATATCCATGTATTTCACCCTCAAGTATAACTAACGGCTCAAATTCACGGATCGTTTCATAAGCACGTTTTGGTGCTGTACATCTCATACTATTTGTATGGTGACCGCCTTAATTTAACATAAAACGGTCATGACTCTCTTAGGTATAAGGTGTGGAAATTTTTTACCATCAAAATCGTTAAAATAAAATGGAAATTGTTACCGTATACTAAAATTGGTTTTACACAAATATTTCACGGCCATCTCGTAATACGAGTATTATACTTACAGCCACAGTTTGGACTTTTGAGAGTAGTGTTGTGGTGTACTCGTATACTTAACACATAATTTACTTACCTATAATCAGGCCCTGATTTATCAATTCATAGCCCAGCATAATTTATAATTTTGAGCCCAATATTGTCCATCGTAATTTCTTTTAGTGCTGAAATAAAATATACGAGTATATTATGCACAAAAAATTTCTAAAATGATGATGCTTAGTGTTGTCTTGTTATTTGTCGCTTATGAATCACAAAATGAAATTGTATGGTTATAAAAGCATTTTTTATTTAATATACAAAAACATTATACTAAGTACACATCTAATTAATATTTATAACTTAGTACCTACAAAAATTAAAAAGTTAACATTTTTTTTTTTGATTCTTCTATTGCAGCTTATAGAAAAATAAATTTCAAGTCAAATTGGATTGTGTTCACTTCCAAATTATGATAAACCAACTAAATAAAACGAAATTCAAATCGGCAGCTTTGTTTGTTTTTCCATCCACTTGTATTCGTGGCTTTGGAATTTGATTACGACTTGACCGTTGGATGGTCAGAACTATGGAATCTCCTTGACTCGTGAACGGCAAAAACCGAGAATGTTACATCGAGTGCGGCGGGCGACAACGCTATAGCAAAAATCGGACGGGATAGGTACATAAAAGTTAAATAATACTTGTAGTGGCGATATTGGTTTTGCAAATTCTTATAAAAACGTGAATTATACATAATAATATATTATAAACTTGTTATATATACATTATACATCGTTTAAGACCATCCAAATCGTTCCCAACAAAAGGCTTTTTCCAATGTCAAACCAAAATTTTCATCATCAGCAGAGAAAGCGATGGAGAGTTAGATAGATAAAGAAAAGATCACTGCAGATGATTTCACAAGTAATTTTGTGTGAATTTCCAAACCTAGCAAAAAAACACCCATGGCTATATGTATACATTATAGTTCCAAAAAAAAAAAAATACATTTAACATATTTTGTTAATTCCTGCAGAAATAAAAATTATAAAAATTACAAATTTCCTTCCTACCTTATAAGGTGTTACTTAGACTGACAATGAAATTTCAGGTGTGGTTAACATTTGTATGTTTTGGTGTTTTCTAAAAAAAATATTTATATGTGTAAAACTGATAAAAAAGGTAGCACGGTACTCGACATTTTTCACTTCTACAAGGAAAATCTATGAATCATAAATATGTTTTGGGGGATAACAAGGAACTTGAAATTATTTCATGTACAGGAAAAACATCGAGTAGCGTTATAGGTTAATTTTTTTACCCAATTACAAATAATTAAACAATATTTATTTCATTGTTTCGTTTGTAAACTGCTCATACTCGTACTCTTGTCGGTTATCTTCAACGAATTTCCATTTACGAAAATTGGTTTTATGTTTGGTATTAGAATTGCTAATAATGTTGAATATCAATAATACGATAATACTTCAATACAAATAATAATATGTAATACAATTGCAATCTACTATAGTACAAATAATAAGAAATAATCAGAAATTAAATTTCAATCTACACTAACACAAATAATAATAAATAATAATAATAAAATGTTAATAAGTAACCATAACTACGAAAATTGGCCTCGCGGAACAAAAAGTGTATACATCTCAAAAACATATATTTTTGTTAAAAATTCTAACGTCCAATCCAATAAATTAGTAATTGAACTTTAATATTGAATTCTATACACAGATACATAAAATATAGGTAGTTATAATAAATTATATCCGTCTATACGGTTGCAGAAAAGTATAACGTTAAGTATAACGCACTTAATTTTATCGCTGCGTAGGGCTCATAGTTTTTTTGCATCGGAACTTACGTACCGGCATATTTTTGTTCGTGTCGGAACTTACAAGTGTAACCGCTTACCTGCTGTGTTTCGTATGGGAACTTACCAAACCCCTGCTCCATAACTGCACGTAAAGGTAGTCGATTCGCAACATAATATAGTATATTTAATATTATGGACTGCTACTGGACGATTACACATTTATTTTAGACTATACGTTTACGTGAGCGTACACTGTACATAGTATTCTCATTGCATTCGGTCAAGTACATATTATCAAAATATTATATATTATAACAAATTAGTGTGCCGGCCGTAGTTGGATAGACGGATGCGTCCATTATAAGCGCGGTATATAGTCGTGTCAAGGAGTCGAGTTCCACGTACACGCGGTCGTATAATAACACATCGGATATCGTGTACGACCTACCCAACGGGCAAAGAATCGCTCAGACGTATGCGAAGGACATCGGGATTTAATTTTGTATTTTGGACATTGGACACGGACAGTAATTTAATTTTCGTCCGAAAATAAATAATAATTGACTAACTTGTTTTCAAAAAAAGACCGTGTATACCTAATGTGGTAAACATTTAAAATCTTAGATTATTTGGTGATTTAACGTTTAACACGTACTTGGACATTTAACAATAAAAAATAAACGTAAAAATATATTTATTAATAGTACCCGCGAGAAGGTATAAATTTGTCCTTTTTTAAAAATAGTCACGGACGAGTCTCCGGTTTTTTTTTTTATTTTATTATTTCTACAACATTTTTGTATAATAAAAACTATACTCAAGCATTATAGCACGGCATTCGTCCAACATAATTAAATATATTATTATTATTATTATTATTATATGATCACCGCGGGTCGCGTTAAAAACAAAAAAAATTATTTTTGGTGAATGAAACGAATATTAATAAAAACGTAGTTAATCGAAAGCAAATTTCGATGACAGAACGAATAGCTCGAGAGATGTTCAACATAACTGGTTTAACTGGTTTTGTCATCCTCTTGAAAACGGCGAATGAAAATAACATCAAACACCATTATGATATTGTACTAGTATAATATCGAGATGAAATACATTTAGGTGTAATAGTATTATGTAAAGTCTACTGGTAACCGAAAGTAATAAAACGTTTTACGAGCCGGTGGCCGCGTACCTACCTATATGTATTATGGTACTTATTAATAGTACGTTAAATTTAACATATGAATAAATATATATATATACATTATACACATCATATACGTATTTCATACTGAATATATTATTATTTAATCGGCTTATTATACGCGGCTATAAAAAATCAATAACTATAAGTGATCTGATCAATTATTTCAATCCGCGTCACCGTTTCGCGGAGTTAATAAGTATATAAGTACATTGATTAATATTATAGTATTCATACCGTCTACCGTCACATGTAGTCGTAAGAAAATCGTCCTGAATGTGCAAAAAATCTATGTTAATATATAACTCAAACTGCACAGCCAATCGCACAAATTTTTCTAGCAGCGACCCCCTTCAATATGTATACCTAATATAATGCACGAAGATCAGTGTGAGTATGTATCGTATTATAAGCAATAAAGTACAATTGCTTGTTCTTTCATACTAAAAAAAACAACAACTTTGTTTTTGATGAATACAATTTTTTTTTCCTGTTTGATAAAAGTAATAAACACATTTTACAAATGACAAATTTATTAATATTTTTTATATTCTGTAGAAATAAAATAAATTATTAATTTATAATGTTAAACACAAAATGGTATTATTCGTGTTGAAGAAGCTACTACAAATGTTTCCCAAACCTATCAACAATTTCACCATAGAAATCATCACTTATTAATTGGTCCACAATGTATATCTTCGTGCATGTTCATTTTTTTTTAAATAAACATATTCTATTATTTAAAATATTGCAAATATTTTAACATTAGACATGTCGTATGCCATGTCCCTATTATTAAAGTTCTAAGGGAGAGGCAAATACCCCATCTTGTGTCCACCTTCCGGTTTCCTCTATATGTAGTTTATTAATCGGTATCGTACAGTTAGTTATTTTAGTAGAGCTATTTTTTAAAAAAAAAAATACGAAACCATCATATCCAAAGAGCCGTATTGGTTTTAACAATTGAACAACTTTCTTTTTTTTTTAGTCGTACAGTATGACTATATTACATATTATAAATGACATTAGGTCTTATTTTGAAAATCATAAGCTCTATTTATTTGTATTATTAATTATATAGTATATACATGAAAAAACGTATACGAATTGCACTTTAGATAAACTTACATTTAACAAAATTTTATAATACAGGGTTATTATTGATTAAAATATATTACCTATTAAACCAGAAATAAACATCACCATATAGATTTAGACGTTTGTAGTAGAATATATGAATAATATTATAAAAACCGTATTCCCAAAAAAAAAATGTTAATTTATATATATATTTTAAATGTAATATACACAAAGAAAAAATGTTGAGACGTATTCTAAAAATCCGCCATACAAGCCAAAGAGCCACAGGTTTCCGACCTCTGGTATCTTGTAAGTCTAGACACTAGACAGTACTAGTTATAGCTGTAGGGCATGTAGGAATGTAAATATCGTGAAAACTGCAAATGATAACTGATAAATGATCATTTAAGAAAACGCATGTGGCGCGGCACCGTTATCGATCGGTGATCAAGGCGACTAGACTGCAGTCACAATAATTATGTACTAAATCCTTTTTTGCCCTGTATTGGTTGAAATGTTACTCGATAGAAGAGTAATAAATGATAAAATATACTTGAAATTTGAGCGAAAACAAGAACATTTCCATTGAACTTATCTCACGATACATTTCATGAGCATACGCGATATCAAAAACTACGAGTATGAAATATTGTTGCTCGCCACCGAGTATGATTATAATACAACTGTTCCTTGTTCGATGCTAAAAGTTTTGTAATGTTAACCAGATAAGATGAAAATGAGATAAACAGCGAGGGATAGAAAGAGAAAGAGAGAGAGTGAGAGGTAGAGAGAGGAGACTGTAGGCTTTAAGATTTTCAAGAAAATAATACGTAACTAACTAATCATATAATATTAAAATAATAATATGATATTACATTATTATGACGTGTAATAAGTACACTGACCGCAGTACCGATAGTCGATTCTGCCGTCAGCCACTACACCGACACAATTGACTCGTCTCTCATTGTTTATTTTTTTTTATTTTCAAGAAGAGACACCGATTGAAACGTCTCGCAGATGAACATATAATGTGCACGCACATAATTGAATACTATTATACGGCTTCGTATATTACAGACACTTGAACACTTTCATTCGTGTGTAATACCCGTATAATAACAATATTATTTTACACCTTCTAGAATATAATAAGGTGGCGGTATGATATGGTTGTTTGAATGAAAATCTAAAATCAACAATAAGAGATGATCGATTCAATAGACCTGAGCTCGTTAATATTCATAAGAGGTGTTTGAATTTCTTCAGAAGAATTCATTGAAGAATTTAGTAAAAAAAAGCTCTAGAAAATTACGATTTACAGTTACAATAGTGTATGTAAGACATTCATATTATTGTTTGTGATTCTGAGTGAAACTAATAGTATGAATTGGTTTTACTATAATGTGTTTTTTTTTTGTTATATACTACTATACGATTCTGACCAGAAGAATTGCTCCATTCATCACAATCTTATAGGAATTGGTATTTAATTTATTAGTAATTCGAGGCTGACATTTTTTTTAATTTCCAACAGTTTTCCAAATAATTGAGATAAACAGAGAATTGCAAAAAACTGCAACCACGATCAAGACTTGATTCAAACCCGGCATCTACCAGTTTATAGTATGCTAGGTAATTTGTAGAATTATTCTAAATAATATGTAGTATGTGATTTATAGAATCTCGCGCCTCCTCCACAGCTCTTACGGCGGTTAAAAAAAAACGAATATTGTAATAAATGTTCGAAACATAATGGTTTAATAGTTCGCGAGCCCGCCTGCTCGAGGCGGACGGAACGAGCGCACGGCTCGGGGGTTGGCTGGGGGTTGCTTGTCGGGCTCCGGCGGGTGCGGTGCGCGCAGGGCGTGTCCGGGGGAGGCTCTCGACGACTGCTAGAGGATGACGCAGGATAAAACCGCGCTACGGGTGTACCAGGGTCGTAGCCGGTGCGCGCGCGTACCCCGGCCGGATCGCGACCGGCCCCCGCACCGCCGCTGGTCGTCCCGCCGACCCATCGACCCTACGCGCGAGCAATCGATGACGCGGCGACGAGTGGCGGTGCGGACGAGGAGCGGGGACGTTGCGTCAACCGTGAGAAAAAATGTCGCCGCGCGACAATTTCACGCGAGCGTACAAGTTTACCTACCAGGACCGCATGCGACCGCGACCGACCGCGACCGACCACGTGCGCCGCGACAATGCCGTGTGACCGCTTGCCACGAAAAACTCCCGAGTGCACTGCGACTGTTTCCGTCAAAACACAAGTCAAAAAGATTTCGATTTTCGTTTCCGCCAAATCTGTTTGTACCGCGACATTTTTCGCTTCGGCCGATATGCGCGCGATCAATCTTTTCACCACGTTTACTCGTCATGAATTCCGTTACAAATGAACGCGATAAAAAATTGCTATATTCACACTATATTACAGGTGTACGAACAATAAGATCACATCGGAAAGAAATTAGAGATAAAATATAATTTTTAGAAGATAAAATTCGAAAATACGACACCGGTGTAATTTCAAGGTTTCAGTACAAAATAAATATATTAGCCGATAAATATAAACCACGGAAAATAATTTAAATATACCACTTTTATTATTTACTACTTATTACGTGTATCTGGGAGATGAAAATCCCGGCTCTATTTTACGATCTCGAGATTTCGGGATTTTTAGTTATTAATCCCGAAATTAAGTAAAAAAAAATGTAAAGAATTATGCATAAGTTTTTATTTTTATTTTTGTATATCATTATGTTTAGTAACAATTGTGTGTTTTACTTGTTTGAAAATATGAACGCATTACGCAGGGATAGTAGATAAGTATCAAAATCCGTCCGTATGGGCGTAACTAGACCAACACTTTTGGAAGGGCTAAAATAATTCTTGTTTACCGATGTGAGCCAATGATGGAGGTAGGGTTTCATTCTAACACCCCCAATATTATACTAATTTAATAATTTCAAAAAAAAAATACATTTTAATAAACATTTTTTTTTTTTATATTTTATGGTTTTTTTTCTTCTATAAATCCATTTTCAGATTAATTAGTGCAAACTTGTTAAGAATTGTGTCTGTATTTGTATTATTTATTAGCTGTCTCTTACAATGCTTATCGCAGAGGAATTGGGAAAACGATTTTGTCCCATATTTATTCTAAACCAATCGTTTACCCTTTTCATGGCTGAAAATGACCTCTCACATAATATGTTGCAGAAGCAAATTATATATTATTATTATATCTGCCCGTAGGTGATATAAATGAAATTAATAATACTGACTTATTTTGTAATTTTGTTTATATAATTTTTGGTGAGAGGGTGGAGGGGGGGGGTTCTAACAGGTCAGTCTTAGAGTATTTATCCATGGATTTTAAGGACATATTAGTCTTACCGTTAACCACGATCAAGAATCACTCATAATTCTTATCCGCCATCGTCGTATGTATAGGTATATAAAATTCAAATACCACTCACTCGTTCGCTCACCGATCAGCGTATAGCCAAAATTACCATACCGATTAATTTGAAATTTTTAGGTAATGTACTTATTACTTCGTTAAGGTGCATCAAGAGAGGATATTTCAAAAATCATATTTAAAAGGTTCGAAACAGTTTCGGGCTCTTGGCTCTAGTTGTATAAATATTTTTACTTTTTGATTACCTAGGAAATATTTTATATTATTAATATGTTGATTAATAGTTATACCGATTGAGGTAAATACGTAACTAAGATATTGTATAAGGTATGATCACAAATATCATTAGAATTGCACGATGATCATGCAATTTTTCAACCTAAATTTTTTTTTTACCTCGAAATAGTGATTGCTCTTACCTAACACGGTAAAATATCCTTGGGGCGATGCTGGCCTAATTACATAGATATAGTAGATAAATAAAACATTTTCATATGTATTCATTGACTGTGTTGATCTTCATTTTCTTACGTCCCAAGCATTGACTTACATAATATCTAAAACTCTTTGACGATAATGTCTCAGCTGATTTGAACAAATTGCATCTACCGAATAAATATGAAACGTCAATTATATCCCGTGCTTATCACTATACCGGAAGATGGTAATATAACGATCATCACATCAAAATTACTATTCTATGTACATAAGCTGACTATAGATAGTAAGCTCCTTCCAATTCACATTTATTTGTAATATTAAGATTTTATAAACCATTTACGCTCCAGGGCTACGGTTAATTATATTAAAAAAATCGAACTTCTTCCCTGAATATCATATGTTTAACTGGTCAACCCCGACCACGTTAAAGTTTTCCGATTTCCGTCCGGACGAGAGACAAATTATAATATATAGACGGAGTTCACGACGTAGAGGAGAACTACAAGTCATGATAACAACTAGTCATATACTAGTCATAACAAGTCATAATAACACCTTTTAAAGAAATAAAAAAAAATATTATAAAATAACTACCGACGAATAACAACAACTTTGTGTCTCGTTGTCCCGACCAAAGTAATAAGAAACGCATTTTGTCCCGTATGTTAATGCTGTTGTTATCCTTACTCTTAACGTTTAAATTATTATTCAATAAAATCTCTACTTTACAACGATATTTTTCGGTTATTGTCACATTTTAGCGGCTATAATAATTGTTATTAATTTTATTTTAACTATTTTTTATTTTGTGAGCAAAAAAAAAGAGTGGACAGTTTCCTAGGTCGGGTGAGACTCCAATTTCCAAGGTAGGTTAAGTTACAGCCTACAGGTATGGGTGAATTATACAACTGTATTGGTCTTTTAAATGTATAACCAATTTATCATTGTTTTCGAAAACACGATTCTGAGTGAAAGAGGTCGGGAGTATCACCTAGTATAATGTTTAAATTTTTATTAAAAAGCAAAAAGACAAATTTTAATGAAAAAATATCCCTATGAAAAAGATGTAAAGATTGCTGTTTACCTATTTTTTTTATATTTCAAGTACCTAATATAAATAGCATGTAAATAGACAAAATCTTTTGAAATTTACACCATCTCTAAAAAAATGCTTATAAAAAGTGTTCAGTAAAAATAAAGAGTCCCTCTGAAAATAACATTTTGAGTCACGATGAAATAAGTAATAACTACACCGTAAAATCGATATCGCCGAAGTACCCAATTTCATCAGAATATAATTTTCTAACGCTCATAGAAATTGTTCACGCATTTAAACGTTTTCTAGACAAAATCGTGATGACCCATGTAGTTATACCGAATCTCAATCAGTGTCAAACTTGGTGCCGAATAGACATGTGGACGATACAGTTTCACCGATGAATCTGGCGCGAGGACTATTCCTACGCGATGAACAGATATAAGCCAAGAACGTCCAAAATTACCTTGTGTCCCTTTACACGAACTCCGTCCACATACGTTTTTACATCCGGCCCTTGGGTCAATGACGTACGTAAAAGTTTACCGTTTCAACAACATGTTAATATTCAGCACACGATCGTTCGAAATCAAAACCTTACGACGTAGTTGAAAAATCAACGGGTTGTTATTTTCGTAACGGTTTTCGGATGTTTATTGCATTTTTTTCGCGCGCACCACCCACCGTTTCAAACGAAAAATAAATATCCAGCGAAGTATGTTTGGTTGCTGTTCCGAAGCACATTTTATTCAAGTTATTCCTATTTGTAGTCACGCAAACTTACATCTCAACAAAATAATATACATATTATGTACTTATTTGACCTCGTGGTATAGGCAACAAATTATACACGTAATGTACATTGAATTGCGTCTCATGACTTTTGCGGGCGCAACGTGTGCGATTTTCATTATTTCGATACAAATGAAAATGTTACATTCATTGTGGTGACTTTTTTTTTACGGCAAACATTTGGGGTTTTTAATCTTGACACATTGTAACGGGTATTTATTAGTGTGCAAAAAACATAAGAAAAATATTTGATAAACATTTCGGCAGCTTTTTAAATATCGTTGAAAGTTCGCACAATTAGTGGTGGTTTTACCGGGGGAGGGTCTGAACCTTTCCACAGGTTTTGAGTAGTAAGATGTAAAATAAGTTTTTTTTTAAAAATGCTCTAACTTTCTTAGACTCAAAAGCCTAAAGGTGCAAAATAATTGACCCTAGTTGTTTAATATACAATTAAAAATGTACCTGTGTATTTTATTATTTTTAAATCTGAAATGCCTGTGAGCGCCGGGGAACGCAAGGAAATGCTTAACTTTTAGTAATTACAAAAAAAAGTTCAAAATGTATTTTATATTTTATTAAAATTTAACTATTGAATGATTAATTGGTAAATCATTTTTCTATAAGATAATATCTAAGACTCCCCCCCCTAAAAAAAATTCTTAAAACTGCCACTCCTCACAATAATAAACACGTTTCGGCGTAATATCTTCTTTGACCCGATTTGACAATGTTTGCGTCATGGAGTGTATTTTTAAGATTCATTTCAATATTTTCTTTTGAATATTTTAATTTATTAAATTCAGTATTTTAAATATTTTATTTTCATAAAAATAAAAAAAATTGATGACGTGTGTCGACTAATGTATAATATTATAATCTAAGTTTATACAAATTAACCTTGAATTACACGTAAAGTGTTATGTCTTAATTTATTGCGAAAACTATAGATTACATATTTCAAATAAATCTATAAAAAAACGCCGTTAACTATTTCTGAACCCCCCATCATTATATTTTAAAACATTCTTGAAAACTTATTCGTCATGTTTTTTGATAATACACTTCACCTAAAAAGAACACATAGAAGAATCATTGAACACGTGTACGTACTTAATCTATCGTCAAACTGACCTTGTATACACTATTTTATACGTTTAAAGACGCAAAATACAAAATTATAAGTTGTATTACAGAATAAACCGTCAATTACGTCGTAATTTACACTTTAAATTATTCTAGAAATCTTTATTTAATAATTTTCGAATTACTGTATCAGAAATATATTCATAATGTTATGAATTAATTTTACAGGACAAAAAATTAAACCAGGTTTAGTTTAGTTCTGATACAAATACGCAATATTTATAATCTTGAGTTTATAAATAAAAGTTTTCAAAATCCATAGTACTTTGAGCAAAAATTAAATAAATGCAGAAACTTTTTCATCAATACTCCAAAATTACATTTTCAATGAATTGATTAACATTTAAATATAAGTATGGATTTGGGAATAAGAAAACAAAAGCAATTAAAACAATAAGAAATAATTAAGAGCAGTTAATGTTATTAGAACTTTCAAAGATGTATAAATTAAGTACCTATAGCTCTACAGGTAGTCAAACTAATGCGAGATAAAGCTTTGTATCTAAAATAAAAAATTGTAAAATAAAAAATACATTTTTAACTTCTTTAGTTATCACTAAATTGTATCACAGAAAACAGAATTTGATTATATCATTTATATCTATTAACAAAGGAGACATCTGTGTAAATCCCGGTTGGACACTCCGTATACCGAATAAGTTCCAATATGTCTTTTGGTGTAAATATGGTTTAAACAATATATTCACCAATTGCAGACAGGAGAAAGATAATAATTGAAATCTTGCCTATACTGTTTATTCATTTCTTAACGATTTGCATATATATTTTATTTTTTAATCCATAACAGTTTTTGCATAATACAATATAATAATGTATGTTTTGAAACCTAAACAGAATCTCGTGTATCCTACAATACGTCCATAAATTATATTTTATTTGTAAATATTGGCATAATGATAATATAATATTACGAAGTGAACCGATTGGTCATCGCACCAGAGCGCTGCCGTGACGCGTTCTCATAATCGGTGTTCACACGGTACCGGTACAGACCGTATATCGACCGGCGGCGGCGGAGGGTCAACAACAATATTATGCACTATCGTTATTCGTAATGTCTTACTGAAACCTCTTGTTAGCTCAGGTTAGATTATATAATCCGTATAGGCCATACGGTATACTAAAACTGAACGCTCAAATGTACAGGGCGTCCCACCGAGGATTTGTCCATTGCGATATCTCCTGAGAAAGTGAAGATAATAAAATTCTGCTTTTTTTATGAGACTCACTGCAGTGATTAGGACTACAGATATCGCGTATTTTAATTGAATTTAATGCTTTGGTAAAAAGTTAGAAAAATAATTATATACATCTATAATATGGTAGGTAGTATGTACTCGTACGTATTAAATAGCAGACAATTTTTTGCGGGAAACGATAAAAAAATTATTAAAAATCATGAGGTTAATGGAAATAAAATGTTTAAACGTCAACTTTTTTAGTAATATAAAATCTATAAAATTACTTTCTTTAAATTTTTCAAAATCAATAAAATAAAAATTTTTTTACCCATTAAACTATTATTTAAAACATTAAATAAAATTTAAATGTGAAATATTTGTAGTACTTGTCCTTGCGTGAGTCTTATAAAAAAAAAAACGCGAATCTCAATATCTTCACTATTTAGAAGATGTCATCGCAATGGGTAAATCCTCGGGGGGACACCTGTATATTATATTCTTACTATAATAGGGGAAATATAACTTTTTGTTTACTTCTCGAACGTATTTTTTATTGGCATTATGAAATAAGTTATATAATTATAAATTGTGAATGAATCGGTGTTTTGTATAATTGTATTTCATTTTTTTTTGATTATGAACGAATAATATTATAGTATACCATATTTGAATACCAATATTATTATGTAGTGATGAATGATGTTTGTGTTAGGTTGCTCGTCAGGTATTTTTTTTTCCGTTTTATATAATAATAAACATAATAATAATAATATGCTAGTTCAGTTTGTTTTACTTGAGTACATAACAAGTCATGCTTTTGTATTAACTAATGCAGTGAACTCCCACGACTAGGTTTTGTAAATTCCATACCCGAAACAGAAACGCTATTAAACAGTATAAAATATTTTCCCGGGATAACTCAAATTATCACATTATCATGAAATTATTTATGACTATTATCGTCCAGTGGTTGAAATTTGGCCGGAAAAACAATATTATTTAATTTTGAACTCTATTTAAGTTCAATAAATTGAGCGTAATATTAATAATAATGAAACGGACGAAGCTCCTAAGTGGTTCTTTTAAAATTGAAACCAAGTTTTTTTTTTTATTGGCTACAAAGAAAATCTTATGAAAAAATCTTGTACCCGAGAAACATAAAAGGGTGGGTAGTGTGAGACAAAATATACTGGATAGTGTGATTCTCGATCTCGTTTGAAGTTTTTCGAAATTGCACATCAAAAGTATTTACTTTAGTTAATATTGCAACTAGGGACTGAAAAATTATATTTGGCAAGTAAAATCTGACAATTATCAATTTTTTCATTTAGTTATGTGTAAATGAAGCATATGTCCCAGTCTTATCCCCTTTTTTTCTAATGGACCAAGGTTTAAAAAACCTTATAATGTCTGATAAGACAAATGAGTACCACATCTAAAGGACGCTATATTTTCAAAAAACCACTTTGGATCGAATTTTGCGCTAGGAGATCAAACTGTAGAATTTAATCAAACTGATTCCTTATATGAACAATTTAGAGTTTTAAACACATTTGGACCTTTAAAGTCTTTTCAACTTCGACACATAAATTTTAAAATATATGACTTGCATATCGATATGTATATGACATAAAGAGTTTTTTTATTCTACTGTAGCTTTACTGTGTTATGAAAATGTTGATTTTTTGTATTTTGTTTTTACAAATATTCTAAAATTATCATTAATATAAAAGTTGCAGTACACAACTGGTCCTAAAATGGACGGATAACCGTGATTGAAGCCAACTATACACACAAAAAAAAATTGAGACATAAAATAATGATTTCGATATTTGTAATAAAATAATGTCAACTTCGTTTTACGATCGATTAACTTACTTTCTTAGTACCATGAACATTATGTATGCTCACGTTCGCTACGTGCCGTAATTTTCTCGCAATAACCCAATACTTATCGCCAATCTAATAAAAGTCTGCGTGTTTCTTACTAATGTTTGGACTCTGTATTAAACGGATTGTCTCTGATTAATCACGTGGGTACGTACAGCGATTATTTTAATAACACATTGTAATTGCAAAGAGTAAGTCCTTTTGAGAAAATGTAATTATTTATACCAGGATTGCAAAACGTTGAACTGCTCGAAACGTGCTCTGTTAAACTTGTAGGATTACGAAATAAAATTAGATTTGTTTCCAGACTTGTTTTACGAACGATTTGTTTCTATTACTTTTCCATTCGACATTTCTGATATAACTGCAGTGATACAATTTTAACGCTTAACCCTATAGTTTTAGTAAAATTGGACGCATGTTGTTTGGAATAATTGACCGAAGTTGATATTCGTACAGCAGATCCTTCTTCTCTTATTTTACATCATAATTTATAATATGAAGTATATAATTTTCTTAGGGCTGTCGATTATTAATTATTATTAATAAAATCACAAATTTGATAAGTGTACGGATAACTTATAACTAGTAATTAGGTATGCAATTTTGAAAATCATACGTGCATGTAGTACATATGGTATTAATATAAAAAGTAAACTCAGTTGACGTTACTATATGTTATGATTATATTACAATAACAAATTTTTCAGGCAAGAAAAAATAATTCGTAAGAAATTTAATAACTTATTTAAACACGTCGTATTTTTTATGTTGGCACTTTTGACAATGATTTATTTTTATTTTCAATGGATATCAAACGAATGTTTTACACTTTTCATGTATATTTAATAAGGGATTTAATTGATCTATTTTCAAGCATAATATTTGCCAATTTTTCACCTTAATATAATATCTTCTCCGGCCTATATAGTTATTATTAGGGCAAAAGTTTTAATGAACCAAAAAACCTAAAAAAATGACCCTATAATAACCTAAAATATTATAAAAAATGTATTATAATTATATACTTCTCTTTCGGTACAAAATTATTTATTTAACATATTGTCTTTATAAAATGACTATATTGAATTACGGTATTATTTGTACTGTTTCTGTTATAAATTTATGTAATTAGTATTAACTACTATCTAAAATCATCTAGTGTAAATGAAATGAAATAATGTTATTACACAGATTTCAATAAAGCATAAAAATGACCTAAAACTCAAAAAAGTACAAAAAAAAATTTATTGTATAAAAAAAATTATATTTTCGAACTCGTAGATGACCAGATCACATTTTGTTCTTGAAAAGCTATACCGTGGAAAACTGTGCATCATAAAAAAGAATACGAAATCCTATACTATCCTGTTCCTAGCCCTAGTTATTATACGGTATTATTTTATCATCACGGTTCGACACAATCGGCAGTTATAACGTTTTATTATAACTTATAAGTTATAACAGATATTTTGTACACAGTTTGGCCGTGTTCATTGAACGCTGATACTACGTCGCGACTACCGGCCCGGTATACTGCTGGTGCCCTGATGATGTGCAGTGCGGACCGTGAGTATACCGTGTCGACACATGTGCGGAAGACGTACACGCGTGTGCGGTCGCGGTCGCGCCGGGAGACCGCAGCGCTCGGATGAAGCCCTAGTACACCTGGCACCGTGCAATTGCTATACTGCGACCCGTCGACGTGTAAAAAACGCGCGTGTGAGCCGAGTGTGTGCCGAGTGTGTTGTCCGTGTGTTGTCTGTTTCGTCGGTCGTCTCGTGTTTTCCGCCCGCCCAGACGAGACAATCGGGACGATCGTTTTCGCGATTTTTCCCGCCCCAGACTCGATTCGTACCTACTCGTGTTCCGTGCTCGAAGTATACCGAGGACGAGCCATTTAAACGCGTGAAAAGCGAAAAAGGTGAAGAAAACAACAACACGGGGGAAAACGGATCACGAATATTATTATTGCACGAGGCGCGTCGGAACACGACGGGAAACGCGTGTAGCTGGTGATGATATTGTAATGGGCTGTGCATTATCTCTATATTTAAAATGAACGATGGTAATAAATCGTACGATAAATGCTGCTCGACATCGTTAACAATATAAATAATCATAAATGGTTTTACGCATTTTAACGAATCGTAATAACGTATTATTTGTGAAAATTGCATTGGCTCTTATCCAGTCAATTTTGAATTTAGAACCACAGTCATAACTACATACATAACTACATACATCAAAACTACATTAAAAAAATAGGTCAAGTATGGTATCCAAAACAGGTGTTGCAGAAATCGCATGTTAAACTACGCATGCGTGTACCGAAATGATAAAATATTGAAATTATGTTCCTCTAAATGTGTATTTATACTAGTTTGTTATAAAAATTTTGATTTATTCCAATGTGAACCGGCCGAGAAATTCAGTAGTGTTCCCTAATTTGGGGAACACCCGGTGTATTTAATATAAATGTATTGTGATTTTTTACTATTAAATTATTCAAATTTAAAATTCAATCTCGTAGAAACCTTGAAACCGCGAGAAAAAGACACGTCTTGTAAACGCACAGAAACCTTGAATCGGAGAAGAAGATACTTGTAGTCCGACATAATCCCGCATATTATGTAACTTCTCCTATAAATATGCCATGTGACGCGTATTGTAGGTTACGGGCAATAAAATGAACGCAGCGCGTCCAAGAGATTTATCACGCGTAAACCTGTTGCTCTCAAAGACATATATATATACAAAAAAAGGGTAGGCATAAGGAATATCACCGTGGAACTTTAAAATGTATCTTTTAAACAGTTGTATATATCAACAATGGCCCATGAGCAGTTGAGTTGATTGCATCAGCCCTTTGGGACGCTCAAAACCAATTTATCCACCCACCTCTGCATTTAATAATTTATGTAAGTAACGCGAAATCCAATGACAATGCACCCCTAATGATCCTAACTGCTTTTTTTTTCATAAAACGTGCGCTCATGCCTCATTGCGTATTGAATAACACTATACTGGATACTGGATTCTCCGACGAGAAAAAATATTATATGCGTTTAAGTTAAATGTAATTTTACTGATTGTACAACCTACTCACATGATGAAATCATAAAAACTGTTAATATTTTCTGTAAAAGATCTGTATTTAAAAACAAATTGTTAATACCTTTTTTTCTAAAAATTATGTCCTATTAGAGATATTTCAATATGAACGTTAACTCACGCGATATAATAGACTTAATACGTATCTAAGTTTTTGTATTTCCCAAGGAGGTCGGTAATTGGGCAACATTTTACCCACCAGCTGCTTCCTATACAATATTTGTTGACCCGGGAGTTTTGGGCTACAGCATTATCTAGGGAAATAAAAATGTACGAATATTTATTAACTCTATTGCAGCACCTACAGAATTTTAACAATTTTTTTTTTTAATAATTATAAAATATATTGTAATGTACTATTAAATAATTGAAATAATTATTCATTTTTTTTCAATAACTTAAAAACACAATATTCTTTTTAAATCACGTGACACAAATTTCGTCCGATTCTGGTTTTTACCCTTCTTCAAATCTTTCAAATTGTAATATATACTTCTGCTTAAACTTCTAATATTCATACAATATTATATATTATTTTTTTTAAATCTAAAATGTATTAAAAAACAGTGGCCCAATTTTTGGATGCAGTGTCATAAATTGTTTAAAATAGTGACCCTATTACCGTATTCCTTTTTGAAAAAAGGCTTATATTGTCGACCAATTCTCTGGTGCCCGCCTATTTAAATCGTTAAATGTTTTGATTCTGATTATCAGGGTGTATAATATTGTAATAAAAATAAAAATAAAATTTATTGGTGTACAAATGCAATTTTTTAGAAATAATTTCATACATTTTAGTGTAAATATATTAGAGCCTAAGTTTTATATCATATTTAAACTTTGGTTTTCAATCACTATGCAAAATGTAGGTTTTTAAATAGGTACTTATGTTTTAATATTTGCTAAATTTTTTTAATTACTTTTTTAATAATTGTGCCGGGAGTGCTCGAAATTTGTTTATTCACTTTTAACACATTTGGTTCATAATTTTTACAATTACGCACGAACACCAAAATTATCGTCAACGTCTTTAGTGTTAGGTAAGGTTAGGAAACAGTGTCCCGTTGTTGAAAATACGTATTATACAGTTGTTATAATATTACCGCAACAACAAAATCATTGCTGCTATTATTTTCGTAACCTGATACATGAAACTCTATTGTTATACGACACCTCAAATATCTCATAACCTAGATTAATAATATTATTACTAATATGAATTCATGAAAGTGTTAACAGTTTTAAAATACATATAAAATGTTCGTGATAAAGATTTTTTTTATTTCTCGACAGACGTTCTGTTCGATTGGGCTTAATATTATAATTTATTATTTTTTGTTTTATTATTATTATTATTACGACCATATTATAATTAAGTTTATACGACAAAATGTTAAATGCGATCATATAGTTCATCTAAGAATTTGTTTACAATTACAAATTACAATATTACTCGACCAATTTATTTATTTATGATAATTAAACGGACAGTATCCTTATACAAAATGGCTTAAATAATAGTAAGAGATTACAATTAATAATAAAATAGGTGTGATACACAATGAGAAACTTAAAATAATTATATTAATTAAAAACTATTAAGTAAATGAATAAAATGCAATAAAATAAACTGGTATAAAAACAAATATAAACAAAATAAAAGTAAACTTAACTAGTTAAAATCAAAACTATTACTATTACCTGCAATCATTAATAGATCAGTAAGACAATTTAACCATAAAGTTTTCATCAGAATACATAGGATATAAAAGCTCGGGATTTCTAGTGTTAAAGGAATTAATATTAAGCGTGATTAAATAAAGTAGATCTGAACAATCAATTAAGCCGCAAAAATTAATTAATGTAGAAATAATGAGAGCAACTGTGAGCGCTTGTCTTTAAGCAGAATATATTTAGATAATTTAGAATATAATCATATGAACCATGTGCTGGACTATGTATGTTTTATTTAAATGACATAAATCCAAAAATTGTTATTCTGTGCTGATTCAACAATCTCATTTTGTTTAGACGTATTGTTTACCCAGATTAGTGGACACTGGACAGTATTCAAGGTTCAAACGAACTAGAGAACTATAAAGAATTTTTAAAGCAAAAGGATCATTAAAATCTTTACATGATCGTTTGATAGAACCAAAAATACGCATTCCTTTGTTCTTAATTGATACAGTGTGAAAAGAAAAATTTGTTTAGAATCAAATATTATTCCAAGATCATTGAAAACAGAGACAAGATCAAGATTAGAATTTGATATGGAATAGTTAAAAATAATTGGGTTCATGATTAAATTAAAACGCATAACCATACATTTTTCAATATTTAAAACAGATAAATCTTTCACAACATTTTTCTGAGTTGTTAAAATCTGCTTGTAAATCTGTAGTATCTTCATTATTTTTTATTATTTTTAAGAGTTTGGTATCATCGGCTAATAAAAAAATTTCTGACTTTTTAATTACTTTAGGTAAGTAATTTATGTAAATATTGAATTTTTCAAGAATTCAACTGAAATATCAGACATATTATCAATTATCATAATATCAATAATACATTTATTGTACAATATGTTATCTAATACGTGTACTATTTGGCAATTGCCTTTTTTACTCTTTTGACTAAACTATTAATATTATCATTATTATTAAAATAGGAAATTAAAAGAATGCAGCCGAGGTAGATATTTCCAAACGATTATTACAAAAGCATAAACGACGTTTGTCATTTTCACAATAACAATATATTATACGGTAAGTATTTGAAATCACAGGTGTTAACGCAGTGATTATTATTCTAATATGAATGAGGCTAAAGGAAAACACTGGATTATAATTCACCTGAGGAATATTTATAACTCATTAGATAGATCAGGGACGTTGGAACTATGCGACCAATCTACGGACTGAAATAAAAAATAAAAATAATTTTACAAAATGTTTGAACACACAGCCTTCTTGTTATATTTGTTTAAAGTGGCTGGAATATAATTCATGTTTGGAAATCGTCGATTAAATTGATTTGATCTAAAAATTGTAATCCATGCCATGAGTAAATCTGTGGAAAATCAAAAATCAATATCTAATCAAAAAATAATATAGACTGGGATGAATGTTGAGTAGAATACTTTCATTTTTCTACGGCGATTTTAAAAATATTACAAACATTCCGAAGTAAAATACTTAGTTTGAATTGTCTGAAAAAACCTTTGTACTGTAAAAATTTAAAATATTCTATTTTATTAATAGGTTGACCGTAAAATATATGTAGAGTGTAAAGAAACATTTTGTTTTTTTAACACGAAGAATTAAAAAAATCATCGAAAATTGTATTAATTGATTAGAATATAAATATAAACCATACGTATTATACAGGTACGTATTATTCAATATTCTTATTTAACAAATAATAATAAAAAGAGTGATTTATAGTAGAAGATGTTTTATATCGTGAATCATTTTCATAGTTATTGTTTAAAAAAAAAACAGTTGTACAATAATTAATATTGACGGATATAAAGCAATTGATATACATATTGAAAATATTATTTTATTTTTCGTCAAAATGTTGAAATATAGTATGGGAATAAAATATACAATTTTGAATGAAATATGAATATTTTTCAATGTATATAAGTTATTATATATTGTTGATTTGTTTGTATTCGAAAAGGAAAACATAAAAACGCGACGTAACTAATATTTTACGGTTTCGAAACGAATTGACCATTGAAAACTTTGAAATGTTCAATATTCCTCGTGATGCGTGGTACACTGGTAGCCAATAGTTTATAATATACTATTATTTCGAAATTATTGCGAAACATCCTTAATGGAAAATAATTATCAAACGTGTTTCCTTTTAACGTTTCAAAGCGTTTGATTAAACGATGTGTCGCGTATACGATGTAAGGACACTTGTGTAACATTATGACGAGTACTTTATTCGATGCGTAGGTGGACACGCGAACCATTATGCGTTAGGAAAGGATTTATACGTAACGGATGTATACCTATTTATTAGAATAAGGTATTTTAAATCTGATTTGAAATATCCATGGCTTAAATTGATCTTAACTGGGAATTTATTTTACATACTTTGTAATTTAACTTTTTAAATTTTTTTCACATATTGTAATCTAACAGTGCATAAAATATTAATAGCACATCTTCTGATCCTTCAGTACAATAAGAAAATTTTTTTTTTTTAAAAAAAGAATTGTATTTTCTTCACTGACTAGGGTCGATAACGTTACCGTAAAAAAAAACGGGATAAACTCCTAGGTCGGGTGAGATACAGGGATGGTTGAATGATATTGATGTGTATTAGTCTTTTTAACCTAAAACTAGTGTTGAGACCACTTGTCCATTGCTCTCGAAAAATTGATTCATAGGGACAGAGGTCGAGTGTATCAAATTATATTTTTAATGATGGTCAACATAGTACACGAACTAAATTAATTTATAACGTAGGTTGAACTTTTAGTGTTCTAACTTTTGCCCAGAAAAAAAGTTTCAAAAATCACGAAATGTTTCGAGTCGCTGTACGATTCACATTTATAAAAGAAACAGCTTAAGTAGTTTGTTGAAATAACTATAAGATCGTGTAATCAACATTCTTTGAAGTACCCAATTTCGTCAACATTTCATTTTCTTATGCTTATAAGTGTTATAACGTTTGTTTGCGACTTTCCGGTAAACAACTTTTCTATTGGCTACAAAAAAATCTCATAACTATAAAATACAAACAGGTTGTTTCCTTAGTTATTTGTAAAACTCTTAAGAGAAATTCAAAAAATAAAAATTACCCCTTCCCCAAAGTACCAATTAGACGAAATTTTCTATTGGAAAAATACCCAAGCTTCGAAGCAATCCTTTTGGTAAAATCGTGTACATAGAAACGAAAAAAACAAAAACTTATCACACATCATAGTAAAAACAATACATTTCTCGTTTCAATCAGAGTCAATAACGAGAGCTATAAATAATTAAGTTTTCATAGATGCTCGTTCCTATAGTAATAACTAATAAAAATATTTTTCAAGTAAATATTGTATTTAATTCGAAGTGATTGAAAATGTAATTTATATTTCAAAACAAACGCGCATACTTTGTGGCATATTAAAGTTATTTTTTTAGAAGCTTATATTTGGAGCGTTTTTTGTGCACGTAAATCCTTTCCCTATAATATTATGAGTGTTGAAAAAAGGTATATTCGCTCCGATTAAGGACGAGGGCACAGGACGGCTGCAGACTATAATTGCAGGAAACTATAAAATATAAATGTGTGCATCGTGATCGCTTTACAAAGAACCTATGGCAAAATATCGAAATGTGCGAACGTCGGATCAACCTTAAACTATACTGCAGCAGGTCTCTCCCGCGTTCGGCGTGCGCTCCAATGTCCTAGACCGGCTTGAACCCGTTACGTTATAGAACATAGCTCTAGCTATTATATTATATACAGGTACGCCGTACAGTCTTGTTTATTGTTTTCGCACGTTTGTGTAACATTCTGTATTTACGTGGTGTGTGCGCGGTACACATTATACATGTACGATCGGTTATTGTAGTGGCTTAATGATAAGCATAGCGATGGCCTCGAGTCCGAAATCCGTTGGACGCCGTGAACTGTATTATCGTTCGGATTCGGTAAACAGCAATTGAAAAACGTTTACATCGCGATACGATCACGGATTCAGGGAACTCGCGCCGCCTCTAACGTTTTTTTTTTTTTTTTTCTTCATAAGACACAGGTATTTTCCAATGCACACAGACGACGTGTGTTTTTTGATCGTGATCGTATACAACATGCTGCGGATCGTATAGTACTAAAATATTTATAATGATGGCCCGTGAAATAGTAAGATGCGTGATTTTGAACTGCGTTACATCCGGAATTGTTAATAAAATATATCACGGTGATAAACAATTTATGTTGGCATAATGTTATATCGGTTGTTTGTTGTTATAATAATAATAATTATATATATGTTTTGACACGGTAAAATTTTGAATAAAGTTTCGACGATAAAATAATATATATATTGCAGCCTCGTGCAGCGATTTCTATGTACGAGATATACACCACAATATCACGAGTTATCGATTTCGTCGTTTTACAAATAATAATAATAATATAATACTACATAATGCATACGTATTTCTTCGGAAACTATACGGAGAATATAGCTGGCGTGTATTATTAAGTCGCTAACTCACTATTATAGATATTATATACTCGTATGGAGGTGATTTATTTGAAGAACACCGCATAAAATATTCAAACGTTCTTTTTTTCTACTAACTTTCGTACGTTTATAATTTAATTTAAATAGATCGTCGGCGAAAAAATTTTATCCAAAATCAAGGAATGGTGACAATTTTTAACCGCGAATCGATTGCTGTACAACGCAGGATAAAAAGCTAGACACTAGTGCAGCGAAGCCGGTCCCAGTCTGTGGGTGGCAATTATATTTTTTGGTGGGTCGCATTAAATATTTTTAAAACACATAAAAACGTCATTGTTCATTGTGGGCTGTCAACAGGTAAAAAAAAATTCCAAAGCTTAAAAAGTTTGGAAGCGTCTGCCCTAGAAGTTGAACTCAGTTATGTGAAAGATCCATCGATGGTTAGTGTTCAAAATCGAGACGTTACCGGCGGAATACCCATCGGCCGTCACTGTCCGCGGTGAATAAATATTTTCCTGCAGTTTGACACAAAACAATAAATTAACGAATAATTGACCAACCTAAATCCTTGTAGGTGAAGATACGTGTTGTAGGTACATAATATACATTATTTTAATTTCGATCTAACCAGGATCTCTGTTATCTCCCTTCCCCGAATGACTGCGTTGGCGGTTAGATATTGTTGCAAGCGAAATCTAATGTACGTTGAATATTGTAATATAGTGTTTCGACTGAATTGAATGTCTTAAACGTTGTACACATATAGTTTGTCGTCCACGATCTAAATTCCTAATGATAAAATAACGCAATACCGCAGTAGTGCAGTGAACTCGAACACTCGCAATTACCTTTAACATAATTGTAGAATTTAAGAAACTACGAACTTTTGAAAATCATTTTTTACTATTTCACGTTTTGCTTGATAAAACATAACATCAGGAAAATGTTTAAAATATTTTACTACCCATGCCTGTTAAACAAATAATATATATAATATCCTTGATTGGAAGAAATCACAAATGTATAGCGCATGACATTTTTGCAGTTGATGTTGTTGTTGTTGTTGTTGTTTTTGTTTTTGTTGTTGTTGTTGTTGTTTGTTGTTGTTTGTTGTTGTTGTTGTTGTTGTTGTTGTTGTTGTATTCTAATTGAATGAATTATAATTTTGAACCATTTTGTATTATGCTTGTTGTAAATGAACTCTACGGAATAGAAATCATAAATAAAACTAATAATAATAATATTAAATGTTATATATATAATATATATTATCAAAGTAAAACATTTAAAACGTAACCAATTATGTAGTCAACAAAATGTTTTAATTAAAAAAATAATAAAACGATGTGCCTATAAACAATTTTTTTAAATATTATTTTATTATTCATAAATGATAAGTATGAATTTAATATTTATAGTTTCCGAGAAAATGGTTTACTTTTATCACTCGAGGCCTTTTGAAACCCTAGAATAAAAGCATAGAATCATATAAGAATCCGTAATGGAATAATTACTCGAACGCGAATACTGTTAAACGATGTTTTCAAGGAACACGCGGTAGCGCTCAAGGCGGATAAGATGTACCACCTATCACAAGAGATGATGTAGGTATACATTTTCACATAAATCTTGTTTTTTTTTAATACTATCATCTCAGGCCACGCCGATGGATAAAAGTAAAAACCGTCGAATCGAGTTGTTCAATACGTTAAACGTTTCGTAAAAAATATGATTCATGCGAAATGATAAATCGTAACTGCGCCCGTGCGGCGAAGAAACAAACGAATAAAAAAAAAAAAACGTTTGATACATTCAAATTAATAACTTTATCTAAAGTTAATGTTTGACGTACGTGCATGACGAAGAATAATAATGTTTGGACGACAGAAAATGCGCATGCGGATAAATTGCAAAATCATTGAATGTCATATGCGACCAGCTTTGATCGGCATTAAGAGTAGTGCAATAAGTGCATTAAAACAATAATATTATAGTACGGCGATGACGTGCGTTGTATGCGCGTTTGCGTTAAGACGGTATAAATAACACGTCGTCTCTGTTGCAGGTCTGGCGGGCACCTTACCTGTTCGCCGCATAAACGTGCTTAGGCATGAAATACGTACAATACGTACAAGTACTTAGCTGCAGCTAGATGTGACGTTGTCTCCTCGCAACGTCATCACGGACAAAACCACGCGCTTCCGCGATTGCTTATTCGTAATATTATTTGCAAAACCGAATAGAACGCGTACAGGACGTATAAGCTACAAGGTATCATGATTGTATGAGTGATTTACATACTACACGGAATGTCCCACCGCGGCTTACACTCAGCGATATCTCCCGCGTCAATAGAGAAAGTCAAATTTTGTTTTTTTTTCTTTTATTAGACTCATGGAGCTTAACATAATATGTTGTACATACATAAGCTTTGTGACTCTAACTTTTTTAATTTTTATTCTTTTAACTAACTTTTTATCTTATAACTTTTGGAAAAATCGAGGATAGCGTCATTTTATGGGCTTATTTTTCTGAACAGTTTAACTGTTCAATTTTCATTAAATATTCTTGATTTTTGATAATTTTCATAGTTTTCAAGACTATAGAAGTACAAAAATTGTTTTACGTTGACAAAATGTTTTTAGCTCCGCTAGGCCACGAGTCTCGTAGAAAAACTGCAGAATCTGACTAACTCTAGTGACACGGGAGATATCGTTGGTGCGTAACACCCTGTACAATATGTAAATCGCTCGGCGTGTGTGTTTATAATATAGTTGTGTATGAACATTATGAGGACACGATGCGCCCCAGAGCACCGACGTACGGCGTTCAATTAAAAGTGATCGATTGCCCCGCGTACAGTGGTGAGACATAGCCTACACGGCGGCGACCGGCGACGCAACCGAACAATACGTTTCGTCGTTATTTCGATCACAACTATTACGATAATAATATCAACGCGGGTACATACTACTCCCGGTGTCGGTTATTCGTCTAGTTGTTCTATTATGTGATGTACGATGTATACCTACGCCGTGTCGGGTTGTTTTCAGTTATAAATATTCATTATTGTAAATGTGCAGCGTGTGCACATAATATTCGCATGACAAGGTAGAATTGCACGTTTATCGGTGCATGCGTCAGCCGGCGTTCTATTAGGCAACCGTCTTCGGAGTGGAAAAATATATTGGAAAGTTAAAATATCGAATTGCTTTATACGAAGTGCTGCGGCGTAAGCGCGTATTTATTCATATTCGTTTAAACGCGCAATAACGTGGATTATAATAATAGCGCATCATCATCATTTCTCTGTCTGTCTGTATCTCTGTCAAATTGGGTATCGTAAACGAGCTTGAAAGTATATTCGAAACAGTGTTTGATGTTTTCATTCGATATTCGAGACTTAAACTGTCTCCAAGCCCTAGGTGGCCAAGGTTTTTCACGTTTTTCTATACATAATTGTGGAAAATGATAAAACAAAAACAAAATTGAGATGTGCAATAGAAATTAACATTCATGTAGATAAATTATGTATCTATACTATATAAACTTGTTTGATATAAAATATAAATCACTGATACGATAGTATTTTTAATCGCGGAAAATTCCTCTGCAATACCACGAAAATATAATAACGTACGGACGCTGTATTACAAAACATTATTAATGTTATTTTGACAAAATGATTGTGCAATATGATGTCCAAGACTTTTTTGACATAATTCAAAGGCTTATTTTTTAAAATCGAGCGTCCCCAGTCGAATTATATCTGTTATTCAATCCGATACGCTATACAGTGTACCACTTAATAACTACTGATTTTACTTTAGCGATGTTTTCAGACGGAGTTTACCGAGTGTTTTCGTTGGGAATCTATCCGACCATATATTATGGTATTGAATGTACCATTCAACAACATTAAATGTGTGCGGCGGGTTGGCCATCCCTGCTGCTCCAAAGATAAGTGCTTTTTACATCATCGAAAACGTTAATCATATCGTAGCGGAGGACTAAAAGAAAAAAAAACAACCGCAGTTTAATGTACAACATCTGTATCGTTTGTAGTATAAATATTATGCTACGGGTGACTATTACGTCTCGATGATTTCCCATTGTTATTTAAATTCGTTTCGGTTATGCGAAATCGGGTCCGCGGGATGATGCGCAGCGAGACGATTGTTTCACCGCGCCATATGTTGTGCAAAGCGAAGACGCACGTTACAAGCACGTAATAATAACAGGGCAGACCTATATTATATTACGACGGTATATTCGTAATGAATAATATTAGTCGTCGGGACAGGTCTAATTGGAATATTTTCTAAAGTCGGCAGATCAGGGGTCTCCAACCTACGGCCCGTCAAGCTTTTCGAACCGGTCCACCAATATATAGCTAACCATAAACCGCGATGTTATGAAAAATGATATTTTGGTTTCCAGTGATTTACTAACAGACTTTAAACCGCGTACGAATCGCAACGAAACGTACGTACAGCCGTATGTTCGAGTGTCTCACATTATTATACATTCGTCGTTTTCACATACGTTTTCGCGTGCAGTTGCACAATCATGGTTTTTGCCTTAAGGCGTTCGGCGTTTTCCCAAATCCTATGTGTAATATATTATCATACGCGTACGCCGTCTACGAGTGCAGCACAATGATGACGCGTGTGCATTGTGCATACCATAATATAACATGTATACATATATACATATATGTATTATAACTCAATCGTCCGTGAGTTCACGACTGCGCACACACTACGGCACTACAGCCGCGGTTAGGTCGGAAACGATTCAGCGAATCTTTATAATGGGTAACCCTTAAGGACCCCGACAGCCGAGACACGATTCCGCTGCTCGGCCTAATCGTTTGTTATTAAAATAATCTCGAAATAATAATAATAATGTGTACCTATACGTATTTACGCGGCGTGCATAACGTGTACACGAGCGAGCGCGCGCGTCGGAAAACCTAATCGCGCGAGAGTCTGAATACAATATTATCGTCTGCAGCAGCAGCAGCAGCAGCAGCAGCAATCGTGTGTAAATACGTGCGCGGAATTCAATACGACGGCGGAATGTGAAGCAATATCGAAGACGTTTATAGATGTTTTTTTTTTTTTTTTTATCTCATCTCCTTCATCTCCTTCGCGTCGCTTCTTCTCCTTCTCCGTACGTTCCGCCGAAGACGCCGCGCGCGTCAGTCAAGCGCGGGTGAAAGTGTAATTGTACGCGCGTATGAAACGAAAAAATGCACTTAAATGTATATATGCGTGTACTCCGATGCCGCGGGTGTGTATAATAGTAATAATAATAATAATAATCATCGAGAGGTCAAGGCTACGTATAGGATAGAACCGCTCCGCCCAGTGCACACATAATAACCTTTCGGTGTATAATAAATGTAATATAATTACCCGCGACGTCCAACAGACGGCGGCAGACACTGTGCGTACCTACGCGTATCTGGGTGCCGCGACCTGCTGCCAGTAGTCTCCGGATAGGTCTTACACGGTTTTTATGTACACGTGGCGCCACAACAGAACGTACGACGATAATATTATACCGCGTACATTGCACGCGACCGCGACCGAGGATATTGCGCGAGCGCACCACCCGTTAATGTAATAACACGCCGGAGAAACCGAGCAATATTATTATTGCCGGAACGATATTGGTGACGCTAAAATGAGGAATATTTTCGAAACTGCGAGCGATTTGCATTAAACGCATCGTGTACACACTTGACTATAGCATGATATACAGAACGAAACATCACGTAAAGTGCACTCGCACTGCACTGCTGCTGCAGCTGCTCTCGTCGCATTATCGCTACCTATACGACATACGTGTTTATCATTAAATTATAACATGCAACATGGTTTTGTGGATCGTTTACTTTATGACGAAGCTTTCAGTTCGTTTAGTGCAAATCGCATTTGTTCGAAAATCGAAAGTGAAACCTACGAACATCTGGACCTATATAATAATTGTTGACGAAGTTCTATCTATTTTACGATATTTTTTTTACACGCGTTTCATATTTTATATATGCAACAGTACTACTCGTAAAATGTTTATGTACGCAATCGATGGCGTTGAGTCGAAATCTAAAACAAACAAGATTAATGTAATTCGCGTGTTATTGATCATCGCATTGGTTTTATTATTGATGTATAATTTTATTATATTATACACTTCGTGGGAAGAATTTAAAACGTGGATTTGAATAAATAAAAAATAAAAAAACACACGATATGAACTTTATGGAGAAAAACCACGAACTGAGTGACGCTTACCTATAATAATATAAAATATTTATTATTAAGACATGATGGCAATCAATTAAATACTATATTTCTGTACAAATGTCTATGTTATATATTATAGTGCTTATCTTGCATACTATTACGACAAGTAGTGAGACGGACAGCGTCTATAATATGCAAAATTGTTTTTCAATTAATAAAACTTAAACGTTCATTAACATTAATTATAATATAGTTATATCATAAGATTTAAATAAACATTATATAATGTTTTATTTAATAAGTTTTACTTTTCAAAATCGTCCATTAATTATTATTAATTACAAATAAGATGTTCTCCGATCAGTATACCATGTATAATTATAATGTTTTTCCACACTGCAGGTTACAATAATACTATGAGAAACAAGATTTCATTTAAAAGCAAAACCATCAACAGTATACGTGATTGATAATCTACTTCGATTCATATTTTTAACATAATGTTAGAAGACAAAAATGTTTACAGGGAGTACAGAAACAACGCGCATTATATAATTATAATATTATTATCTTCAACGTTTCGCTTTGGTGTTTGTTTCGACATGAGTGATTTGATTCAATTAAATCAATTGAATAATGTGCTAAAAACAAAAACTGCATCTTAGTATTTTTTAAATTTATTTTTCGTATTTAAACAAAGTACGAATCATACATATTAGTAAGAAACCTATTTTATCATAGAAGGTACTCTTGACACGTATATACATTTCTACATAAATCATGTTTTTTCAAGATTTTGATTTGTGGTCCATTATCTTGTCTGATTTATGTACCTATAGATACTATATAAGTATATTATGCGAGTGAGCTGCTGTGTTCACGTTTACTTTACAATTAAATTGAAGACACTCGTACTTGATCATCGTTTCAAACAATAAATAATTATACCGTGACCGTATTGTTTGAAAAAAAAAATAATTATAACTGTATATAATATGGTATATTTAGTAGTAAAGTTAATATCCATAAGAGCAGCTGTCAAAATTAAAATGCACCCGTAAACACGATGATTGTATTCAAAATCTTACCAAACACGAAAAATGTGAAATGTTTTGAATAAAATTATATAATCGTAAATATTCTTTAGTATTCGTGTGTTTTTTCGATGCTTATCGATGTAATATCAGATTGTTATGTGTTCTAAATGGGTTTGTTTATATGCTCTATACCTAAATTATAGTATTATAGGCGTAGTTCGGTATAATTATCTGCGGGAGCTATACATGGGACTACAGAAAAATGTATTCCAAAAACTCTTGATACGTTTAACTTGAATTAAATTTAAAGGGGACAAAACAATGTATATTAATTGACTCCTTCTAAACCTGTAATTTTATTTTACAATAAAACAGTTAAAATTAAATTATTAAATCAAACGTAGACGTCTGTCATTTCCTGCAAAAACAATGAATACACAACCTGATTCTCTTGCATACGTATGCTACATCTTGTTTAATATTAATTATCGACAAGTTTGTGTACCTATCATTTGTCATGGTACTTCTAATACAATTTTTTACACGCATCACTACTGAAAATGGGCGTTCACACGAGACGGATTATATTGGCGTCAGTTCAGTTTGGAAAAGTTTTTAAGAATTTGGAAAAAAATTGCTGTCTACAATATGTGTATGATGTTGTCAACTTCAAAGCATTCTTTATGCATCATATTTTTTATGATTTATATAAATATATATATATAATAGTATGTATATATGTATACATATTATTAGTGCACTTTTTTTTTCAAATCTATAAAAAAAAAAAAGCCAGACGGACTACTTTTTACATCAATATTTGTATTTCGTGTACCAGCTGGTTCAAATATCAATGTCAAAACGTAAATTGCTTAGCTAGAAAAAATAATCCATCTTTAAAGAATATATAAAGATTCAATAATGCATATTCGAAAACCGGTACTCGAACTGGTGGTTGTACCTATACAGTGTGAAATGAGCCAAACTATAATATACGACTGCAGTCTGCAACATTAAACGTTTTTTAAAGATTGACAAACACATGGATACCGTGTGAACGGCATAAACTAATAAAAGTATAATAATATTATTTTTGTATCTTGTATAAATCATATTTTGTTGCAGACGTTTAAAAACTCACTAAAAATAACTATATCTGGTCCGAACCCAAGAGCGTTTAAACGAGTAGTATTTATTTATTTACATAATTCTTATCATGTCAAATTGCAATAATATGTAAGTACATTAAAATTCATCATTTATAGATAAATTAACATGATACCTTTTAAATTTATAAATGTTATTTGTAAAAAAAAACCAATATTATTATTTAACATATATTAAATGCTATAGATAAAATACGATTAATTGGTGAATTTGATATTTGTTAAGCAGATTCTGAAGACGAGTAAAACAAATCAACATTTCTTAAATTTCTTTTGGTATCTTAAAATAAATCATACATGTATTATGTAGTAATTCTGGACAAAAATTTAATTGTTGAGTAACTAGTACAAGATAATTAAATCAAATTATTTTCTTCTGAGGCATTTCTAAATTCTAATGTCCTTAAATTGAAAACATTGAGTAATAGCTCATAGGATGAGTGTAGTTCTATATACCTAAATATTACAGTTTACAGAAATAAATCTTCAAAATCGATTTTGATGGATTATACCTATCTAGTTATTTGATTAAGCCTGATTGATATGATGACTTGCAAAGAATGGAACTATATATTCAAGGTATAAACTTACTAGTGCACCAAAAAAAAATTTGTTAGTTTATTATTATTATTACGTTTTGCTGTGAAAAAAATAATGTATTTCATTTTAAGCGTTTTTTGACTTGAACGACGAAAATAACTGATAATTCAAACAGGCAATTAAAATTCGTTACGCAATGCATTTATTACGTGATGGAGTTAAATTGATTTAGATGCATAGGCCATAGATTGCATGTGAGATCCTATAAGGTTTTTATAATGTTATTTTTAAAACATATGAGCAATAAAAATAAACACGTGTACGATCTTTCAATTCGTGTTGAATGGATATTTTAATTGATCGCACGTAATCCAAGCAAATGATTATATAATATTATACACAAATTTAAGTGTAAGACGAAGCATCACCGTAGTGTACCGTCTTAACGTGTCATAAAATAATAGATCGTTTGTTAAGAAAATGATAACTCTTAACAAGTTGACGAAATAGTTCACGATGTTAATAATTTGATTTTGGAACTTGTAATATGTGTACAACAGTGTAGTGAAATAATAATACATAGTATTCTAGGAATCTCACAGGATGTTGTTGTCCTTATTACGCAACCGCGGTACTAAATAGTTTTGGGAAATAATAATATTAGAATATTGTCCTTGATATTTCGATGTACCGATAAAAATAGGTACATATATATATATATATATATATGAATATCCCAGACAAGTTAGAGGCTATAGAATATTATAATGATATGATTTATGAAGAAGGTCTCTTCTCCACAGCTATTTCGTGCATATATTATAATAAAAACGCGTATAATACACACACACACACGTGATAACGTTGATAAGTTCGGTTGTAGTCCAAAGCGGCTGTAAGTTATATGCTCATCATTTATTTATACGACATGTGGGTTCCCCGAGTTTATTAATAATAATAATAATGTTATGCGCGTTCCATAAATAAAGATGTGTATAAACAATAATTTTATAATCGTAATAATTTTGAAGATTTTATGCTATCGTACAACACTATCGAGTCGACTTCCATTCAAAGCGGTGTTGTATTAACATAATATGATATAATATCACGCCAAACCGGAATTTATTGTACTTAACATTCAGGGGCGTGCAGATGACGCTTAATTGATGTTCACGTTTTAAGCTGTATATTAATACAGTAAAACTTCCGTACAACGAACTTCCATTTAACAAAATTTCCTGTTTGACGAAATAGTTTTAAGACCTTCATAGTTAATTATGTGCACATTTTTCTCCGTTTAACGAATATGAGATGTTTCTATAAAACGAAGAAAACTATTCGAAAAGAAGCCTTTTTATCAATATACGAGTATACTAATTACTAATTAGCCATTGCTCGTGCAGTCACACTATCAAATATCAAATATTGCTTTAAATGTATACAACTTTGTATCCGAATATCCGAATATCCGATGAAAATAAAATATAGATGGCAGAAAAACGATTGAAGCCAATCGACTGTAAACTTGATCTTAGAAACTTTTTTTGAAAATAACGACAATTTACAAAAATATAAAAAATAAACATATTAAAATCATAAATTATTTCGATTCAAATTGTGTTTTTAATTAAGATTAAATAATAATTAAAACAAGTTGATATAAAAATATGTACTGAATATTATAAATTATAATGATATATAAGTATAGAACTAATAACCTACCTTATAATATGTACAAACACTTTATTTATATAAGGACACGTTGTATGGAAGTTTCACTGTGTTATTATTATACTCATATATTCGCTGTTGTCCACTCAGGCGCGTACTAGTTGCCTCCTGGGATCAAAAGTTCAATAGTCTTAACGAATTACATATCCTGTAGCTGCCTCCCGACGAACCCCAAATCTTATCGTGAACAATAAAAACGGCTAAAGTTCTAGATTTATCCCACTGGCAGACAGTGAACGGGGTAAAAGTGATTCCTAAACTGTTCGTTTAAAGATGTTTAAAAATCTGAAATAGATGGTATTGTATAAGTACCTGTAAGTATAACTGTCGCACGGACACGTGACGCGTATAAAACGAACGAGTGCGATCACTACAACGGGCTGTATGATGTGCTCAATCGGGACCACGCTGTATAAACGGTGATCTGAAAATTCGCTAAATCGCCAAATGGCCATATGTTACACTCGTGCGTAGAATATTATACTGCAATAAAGATTATCAGACATTTGTACGTTTGACGAGTGAAAATTATAGTCATCATGGATTTTACATAATGTGTTAGAAATGTTTATAATATTAAGTAAATTATTTAATTACAATTTAATAATACGCTGTTATTATCTTGAGAGTACAAAAAAGATTTTAATTTTTCGATATTATACATGCGTCTGTATCTCTATTTACTGGTATATCTTAACATAGTTTATGAAACACTAGTGTACCTACTTGTTTACCCTTACGGAAGGAAAATTTATGGTATATCAAATACTTTTGGAGAGCAACAAGTATACAATTTTGAACTACCTGACCACGGGAAGCATATATGACCAGTGCGAAGTGACCTTTTTATTTACGATAAGGGTATAGTGGGCAATTCGTATACTATTTTCTGGAGGCAACTGTTATAGCATAAATACCTATAGTTGTACATAGAACCGGTCAACTCGCTGCGGTCGAGAGATGCGAAAGTGTTGCCCGCGGTTTGTACGGGCATCGTAGACGATATAGTGATAAATATAAACACGAATAATGCGCGCTATGAATATTTACTGCCGTATTGCTGCGCGATGCCCTTGGCCGATTTGAATTATGTTTTTCGGATGATCGCGCGAGGCTTACGGTCGTGAAAATCTATTGATCCGCATTGTTATTATGTTATCATAAACGGGACGGCGATGATGATGATGATGATGATGATGATGATGATGATGATGATGTTCCGACACCAGATCATTATAATATTTGCAGCGCAACCGTTACAAGGTTACGGGTATGCAATTCGAGATGGCATTTGGAATAGATAATCGGTTTATCGAGAGAAGAATGGATGCGAAAAACGTGTATATTACTGTACTGTATATGTAGCAACGAGTATAGGTATATACTATATAGTATATATAAATATATAAATATACATAAACACAATCCGTATACCTAGGTATAGGTAGAAATATGCAAGTATCATGTACCTATGGATATAATAATGTCTGTACAAAGATATTTTCTTCGCACGAGCGCCGGCAAATCCTCGCAGGTATTACGATAACTATTACCTATATACAATATACATGCATATTGTGCTGATGTGCCCCGCATTATATTGTACGCGTTCGGATTAAAAGTCACGAACTAATTGCTCAACTTGATAAGATATGATTTTTAATTTTTTTTTTCCTTATTCCTATAATATTGTTATACATATAATATATATGTATATGTAAATAAATATATACGTAATCCTCGTTTTTCTTTCCTTCTTCTCATTTTAATAACGTACTCGTTCCTCGTGTTTTCCTTCTTCTTCTTCTTATATCTTCTTTTCAAGTTAAACATTATAATATACGCGCATGACGTGTAATATAGGCTTTTACGAATAATATAATAATATATACCTACGTATGGAGGACGCACCAGTTGATCGTGTGAATTCCTTTGCAAACGGTTAGTGAAAGGTTTAAGCGTGCGCGAGCCCGATTAGAACCTTTAAACCAAGGGTCGGCAATTAATTTCTATGGTGGTCCAGATAATTTGTAAAAAAAAATGTTTGGGGGCCATAAAAAATGTAATATAATAATAATAATTTCACAATTTTATTGTTAAAAGTTTAATGAGGAAAATGACATTTTTTGTCTTGAGCCAGTTTTTTAAAATTAACTACTCTTGGTGAAGAACTAATGTGCTGAGTGTTTTCAAGGCGGAGAGCATTTAATCTTAAACGATATTTAAAAACGTCATTTTGGAGAATGATAAAATTGAAAAATATTTTTGGTGGTCCAGTTATTTCCGCTCCACGGGCCGGACTTGGCCCACGGGCCGCCTATTGCTGACCCCTGCTTTAAACCCTGACGCATACGTTCAACGATTAAATTGGATAAATCTTTATGCTACATGATATATGAGATTTTCACTGCAGTTTTATCGCCGCATCCGTGATGGCGTTTTTTTTTTTCAATGCGTTTTTTAAATTCAAGACCATTATTAAATCTTCAAGAACTAAATATTTGAACACAATATAATATGATTTTTTTGTCGAGCGTGAAAACAAGAGAAATCGAACAAACTACTATATGTATTTCAACTAGGTGTACCGTGTACATATATTGTTGCATACGTATATAGATTCGTACAGTTGGTACGACAATTATTGTAAGTATACGTTTCAATGGGCGAAAAAAATGTTAATTGTGCCCTGTACAATACATTATAAGCTATTTACGCAACGCACATCTCTTATTGGGATCTTTCCGCGTTTACAGTATCATAATATTATATATAATACAAGAAATGCGTTTTAAAAATACATTACGTTTCAAAAGAGTATAGATATAATATACTGCATTATTAGTATTATTGTTTATTTACATCGACTGTTAATAACACGTATATGAGTTATGATTTGTAAAAGAACAACAACAACAATTAAAATTGCGAAATTACATTGATATTATAAGTATATATATTATATAGTGATTTATTGTTGCGATCTTAACCATTAAATACCTTGCTTATTATTTAAATGAAGGTGAATTGTAAGAGTTCGTGTTCTACATTAGTAGTCGAGTAATATAATATTATGCAGTTGTTATTAAAACTCGTATGAAAATTATTGCAGTCAGTCTAAAACTCTAAAATAATAATTAATTAGTAAAATGATGAATATTTTGGACATGGACATATCTTATGATTGAGGGCATTCCAAACAATTTTTAGACACCGCGAACGTTGCCACGATGACGTCAAGAACGAAACCTTTATTTTTTGTCTGAAACGTCACGCCAGATGTTACAATCGTCGAGTTAAAACTTAAAGCTACATACAAGTTTAATGCACCGTTTCCCTAACAACTATTTGGTTATAATAGTAATAAAGTAGTAAATCGAGTGTAACTGTGCTAATAAAAGCAGAATCAGTCGATACCTATTATGTATATGATTTTACTATGAACTTCCGATTTGTTTATTTGGTTGTCGTGATAATATCGTAGTAAATAGTGTGTATTTATATTTTAATAAAAGCAAAATTAGTCAATGCTTACAATTATTTTGATTATGGTTGCAACAACGATTTTGCATGACAACTAAATCGTAGTTAGGAAACGGTGCAGTGTACTAGTTTGTGTTGTGCGTGTAATACGTATCCATGTGTCAATATGTATCCGTGTATATAGCCTGAATACTCGTCGACTTCATTATAAGAATTATGAACATCATTATTACGGTATACGTACATTGTATGATATTTTCATATATACACCTAATTAACCGTTGAAAATTAGTCAAATTTGTATTTATATATTTATTCTCCGTAATCATTTGAACAGCGTTTAAATAATAACCGTTGCGGCCGTGGCGGTTACCTATTGTAACAATATTGTAATGTAATAATACTGATTTAGTTATAATTACTCGGATATTATTAATGTAGAATTATAAAATTCACGTATACTATAATAATATAATATATTTATTTATTATATCAGGACGGTTTCAAGGACGAGACGGAACATTTGGTGTTTTTGTGTTTTATATAAGAAAAAAAAGTTAAATTAAATCGACAGAACTTGCGTATTATTACATATTCAGCGAAGAAAAATCTATACATTCTCATGATAATTAATAGTATACACCATTTTAGTAACAAGGTCGTTCGTCGTGCGTACCACGCTATAACGTAACACCGCGCGGAATACATTAACAAAACGAATAAACTGTATTATACGAGCGCTTCCTCGTTTAAGAGTATCATCGTTAGCGCGGAAAGGAAATAATTAATTCGAAATGGCACCTACGGCTAAAATATACGTATATCAACAACACGTGTCACGCGATAACAGAAAATAACGCACGATGATACAGGTACACAGGTGCGTTACCCTGGCGTCACAAAGTAAAAATTTCAAAAAAAAATGTTCACCCATCGATCGTAGGTATCGTAATTTGTACCAACAATTTTAGAACTTTACCCAAATATAGTTATCCCATTAAAATCGATTTCACTCGTGAGTGCCCGGGTATAACGACTTCGGGGTGCCTGCAGGGTAACGCACCTTAAGTACACTCGCGTCATGCTTTGTTGCGGGCGTTTAAAACGCGTTTGGCAAAACTTTTTCCGATAGTTTTCAAAAGTTTCCGGGGAACGATCGCACTCTTGCGGGACGAAATTGATTTTTCAAACGATTTGAATCACGGCCATCACGAATATATTATACTATCATGACGACGGCCGGGTACGTATACTCGGGGCACTTGTAGATTACTCGTCGAATGATTATTATATTTTTATAACAAACCATGGTCGGCGCACGATTTTCTCATCTCCATCTCGGTGTGTTATACGTATTCACTATTGTTTCACGCGCAGTGAAATTACTTTTGCGTGGTTCTAGAAAACAATATTACAAAAAGAAATAAACATGAATACGAGACAAAATATGTATACTCAGACAATCTCAATTCGTAGGGCTATTATAATATAATCTTTGGACTTAAACTGACTCACGAAATGATTCGTAAGACTCTCGCATCTGGCCGGTTTTCAGATACTGAATAATGAATACCATGGTTCGATTGCCATCATTAAACTGGAAAAAAGGTTTTCTCTGTGTAAAAATTATTTTCATTTTACGATTCGTACGCTCCTTACGCCTGACGATGGTCATTCTAAATCTAAACCGATCGTATTCATTAGGTATTCAAAATTTGATACATTTCAATAAATAATTTACACGTTCAATAACGATTTGATAAGCAATCGTTCCGAAGTCGGGTTCGTGAATTTCTTGGACACACTCCACGGGAAATCACCCGAGTTTAGCCGCTCGGCGTCGAACAGTTTTTTTCAGGACTTACTAACCTGACCGGGTCGTGTTCGCGCGGTAACTTGATGGTCGTCGACGCCGTGAAAAACGTTCGCCGGTCGGCCCATAGTCTCCTGGTGGCCAATAGACAACCGAACGGAATGAGGGCTCACCGGCGGCGTCCGAGTCCCGGGTCCCGAGTCTATTCCGTGGATCCGTGCGCTCGGCACCCTCGGCTGAAACGCTCCGCACACGTAACAGGGTCCCATGCGGCCGACGCGTCAGTTTTCGCCGCGATGCCCACGGTTGAAATCTATTGGAAATGATCGTGTCGCGTACGATCGTCGGGAGAATAAATTACTTTTGAACGACAATAACCGCTGCAAACGATGACCGAGGTTACAGACGAGGTTTACCGTACTCGTCTCGATTGTCGGTCGCCGCGAGACGAGCGCATCGCGAAAAAACCACGGTCTTGCGACGATATTGAACTAATTCGATAACAGGATCGCAGCAGCACCGGTCGCCGTCGTCGTCGTTCGGTTTCGACGTGCTGCTATAGTTGGTCCTGCACGCCCGTCCGACCGGCTACCGGCTTCGACGATAGTCACAACACTCGTAACTCATAGCAATAATAATAGTAGTGTTTAAAAAGTCGTGCAATGTACGACCGCAATGTCAAAATATAAATGATTACGTGTGTAATAACAATTACAAATTAGTAGTTACAAATGTTTTCGACGTTGTCGGTTTTTAATTCTCTATTTTTCATCAGTGAAACTAATTCCCGGTCCAAAAATTTAACGGAGGAAAATATCCTGAATCTAATTAAGTAAAAATGAAGAAAATCTAGGCGCGGACGTTTATTAAGTACATTACGTAAAAATTAATTTTAATTACAAGCCATGCACTCCTGTGCTAACTGCGAGTGTAGGGAAAGCGCGTTGTGTAAAAATATTTTCGAGTTCAAATATAAATTCATAGAAATCGTTATTGAACATTTATATAAGTTACCATAAGTTGAATGTTATAAAATCAATGTAATACGACGAATGTAAGTACGTACATTATCTTACGTTAAATATTTTATCATATATTTTACGTACTACTGCAGCTCGTAATCGAAAAAAATACTGCGATGTATTAACGGATGAACGAAAAATAATAAACACTTTTTTTTAAAACTTGGCATATATGAGGTTAAACTTGCTTTAATGATTACATCATTTTTTGGACTCTAAAAACATTTTTGTAATGACGTCATTTACCGGTGTTTGTGTGCATGAGTAAGAACTAAATATTCGACTAAAAAATGTATTTCTATTTTCTACGGTAGCTGTTGGCACTCACAGTTCATCAGTTATCGAATAAATGAATAATATATTTAATAATATACAAATATATAGCTCATGATCAAAAGCAAGATTATGTGAATTAATACAATATTAATCAAGATTAGGGCTCTTAAATGTCATGAAATTTATAAATTATAGTCTACAGTTAGATTATATATCATATTAATATATTAATATTATTATTGTAATTGAGAATCTTCAAAGGGAAACTAAATCTTATTTTGAAACAAAACTATATTTATTTTGCTTATGTAGATAGCAGTACACTTATATTTCTTAGTTAAAGTTTATAGAGAAAAACTTAGTGATACTTTTATATGTAAGACATGCCATATTGCATCAAATTTTGGAAATTGAAAATCATCAAAAAATGGTGAAAGTTTCAATTTTGAAATTTTTGAAATTGAACATTTCATATGAAATATTTCGTGCACATAACCCTAATCGAGAGTTAAGATTATTGATTCTTTTTACTATCGTTGCTTGAAACAGTACTCGATGACCGTAACTCGGGAGACATTGCAGTATAGATATGGTATAGATAAGTTTTATTTGTAAACGTTTAGCACAACGGATCAAATTATATATTCGTGCTATTACAACGTTTTACCCGGCATGTTAAAAAGTCTTCGGACGCGTATAATAGCCACTGGTCGCATAATATCGTCAGTTGTATAACATACGTATTTGAATAATATTGTGTATCGTTTACAACGTGTTCGTGCAACCGCTCGTATCCAAATCGGGAGATGTTGTGCGCGCTAATAACGCGATTTCTCAAAATCGTGTTCGAAACATCCCAAAAACCTCTTCGCGCATCACATAGGTACATACATATTTGTACGTTATATTTTACGATCTGGCGTTTATTTTTTACGTCTGTTAACGTGTACGATTTCGACGTATCGCGCGTTCTTTACACGGACAGAGTCGAAATTGCACGGTTTTTGTTGTTTTTTCGTACACTGTACCTAATCGTTAATCTATCATTACGTTCCCTCGTCAACGTCATCGTTTATAGGATATTTTCTAATTATTTTTCCATATGAACGCCGTATTAATTGCAGATCTTGTCGCGCAAGATGAGTGCGCGTTGTATACTGCAGTCACTCAAACGGGCTTCGCTTTTAAAATGTTTTCAGAACGAAATTTTCTTAGTGTTGTTAAGAGTTTGTGACAGTGCAATCCTTTGGGCCCAGAGGATACATTTGTTAGCGATTTATACTTTCTATTCGAGACATGAAACACAAATTACTTGTAATATATGTTACCTATTGGCTATATATTACATCGATGTGTTCCCTTGCAGTTAAAGTCATTACCAAGAAAAAAGAAATAGTAATATTATATACTTTTACTTCTCAACTCAATATAGTTTTAAATGAAGTTTATTTAGTAAAATGTTATCTGCTTACTTGAGACAATATAATTGTAAATAAACATGTCTGGATAACAGAGAATTATGTATTATGCAATAATTTAATCTTTTCAAAGTAATGCATGTGTATTCCACATTGATAATTATTCATTCAAAGTTCAAACTATGTAATATATTTTAGTACTTTTAGTTTTAAACATTTATATGAGCAATATTTATGGTTATAATTAGGACGCTTAAAATTATAATGACATGCGGCTAAGAATAATGACCAACAATGTAATATGAATATACTATGATGAACACTTATCTATACTAGAACTACCGAACAATCATGACATCCTTTGCATTACGTTCTTAAATCATGTATAAATCAAAATAGCTAATAAACGGTAATAATGTTATGTTTTAAACCATATATATATATATATATATATATATATATATATATATATATATATATATACATATATAGTCCATAATAATCAATATTATCATTAAGTTTTGTAATCATAGATAAAATATTTTTTTTCCAATTTATTCCTCCGAGACCCAAAGTACACTGTAGAGTATAGTAGACTATATAAGAAATTACGACGCCTGATTAAATTAAGATATACACGCGGAAATAGTCTTGTTATCATTTCTCGCATTAAAACGTGTATTTATATTCATCTTAATGAATTGTATGCATTTGAAAAGTTATGTTCTAGGTGATATACAATAAAATTGTATCTTGGTACAATTACTATTCACATATACATAAAAAATAAGTACATTGTGGTGATTGTTGTCTATTATTTGTAATTTTAAGCACACTGCGTTAAATAAATTGCATGGTTAATTTAATTGAAATATCTTATAAAACTAACCACAAACAGGTCTAGGTTGGATTCATTCCATTTAAATAATCATAAATAACCGTTTAAACTTGCATCTGCCGTGCGGAATGTATTATAATAGTTGCGCATTATCAACGCTGCAGAGCTTAAAATAAAATGTCTACGCAACACGTTACACTCTTACTTTCCACAAAGGACGTTCACATTGACCTCATGTGGGATGAAACGAATAGTAGCGCAAAAACATCTCCCGCGTAGACGTAGCATAAAGGAATCTGCGTGAACAAAATTTGCATACAACATTTAAATTCAATAAAAAAAAAAATTGACATAAAAATGTACATAATGTAGAGATGTTCGTACGATGTACCGCATACACTAGCCAATTAAATATTTCAACCGTACCGCGTGTGACATCATAGCGCGGTTATTTCTAAACCACATTTTTACTAAATAATTTATTAATATATGCGTTATAATATTTTAGTTCGCGTAAGAAAAAAAGGTGGTGTTTTTTTTTTATTATTTAAATTAAATTCACATTTATATATCCTTATATATTTATATATAATATATATTATATATATAGTTTTATATCCTTTGGCTTTTAAATTATTTACGCATGGCTATACATATAGGAGTATTTGTTATAAAAACCTAATAGCTATGCAAGCACAATATTCATAATAAATATAGAGATAATACATTTTTAAATGAGTTGTATAGGGAAAAAAATCCTACGCTTACTGTCAAATTTTAAACAACTGCAGGGTATAATAGTATTGAGATAAAATAGGTAAGTTAAGGAATATTCGACCTTCAATACCATTAGTGTAATTCCAATAGGTCGATGAAATTATAACCATTAGTATAATTGACAAAATATTATTCTTTACGAGTATAATTTGAACATTGAAAGATATATTGTTAAACTCGCGGCCGAGCCAAAAACCTTTGTCCAGAAATATCTTAAGTAATAGTAAAATGTACGCGTATATATTTTTGTATAACAATATGATGTTCGTGGAGGCCATTTTTTTGTTACGATAGTGCAATACATATTATCACTTATCACATTATATACCTATACATAATTACTTAAATATATAAACACATATACTCGTAGGTATACATATAATCGGATTTATATTCATGTCATATGATTTAAAAACATTTTTATCTTTTGTTTTAACTTTAAGAACATATTCATACAAAACAAAACGTTAACTTTGTATGTACCCACATTCAACATGGTTATATTATATTATAAATAGTAGTTATGCACAGTCTTTAATTTACAATTGGAACGTATGTTGGTGTTTGGATAAAAATATGTAGGGGCATGGTCACTACAATCGTTCCAGACTCAACCATAAATTTAAGTCCGCGCATGCTTATGGGAATGCAAACATGTTCGTGAGGGGCTCATTAGTTCACAATTTGTATTTAGTATTACAGTTTATGTTAAGTATATGCTTAAATCTAACTCTAGTGCAGTATCGATTGGTAGAAGGAGAAACTAAGTATTATAATAAAGTAAATTCGTATATAAATATATATATTCAGTGACGCAAACAGGAGGTGTTTGGGGCTGTTTGCAGATGATCTAGAACATTATCTTCGTAAGTCGTTGATGGACTGAATGATGTATCGATCATAAAATGCTTGAATTCCAGAAGCTCCTTTTCGGTACGTTGGCGTTCGCGGAAGGCTCTCCGGCGTTCAGCATTCGATGAAATGTTTACAAATTTTAAGAAATATATAAAACAAGCTGTGTATAATCGATTTGACCACACATATTTTTAATTGCACAGTCGCTCCCTTGCCTTGGGAACGAGATTGGTAACGTAAATATCAGACAGAAATGTTGACTTCTATAAGTGAAACGAAAAATATTGGTTTTATCATGATGTGAGCTTAGGTTTTTTTGTAGAATATAAATATATTTTATGGATACAACTTTTTTTCCGATTTCGTAACGCTTTTGTTACCGTAGTTATTGTTTAACATTTTACTAATTATTATTTGTTATTATTTGTAGATGTATTATTGATAAACGACAATATAAATTCAATAAAAATTATTTCCTACTTGACTTCATTGCTTTAATTATTTGTAATTGGTTAAAAAATCAACTTATAATGTACCACGCTACTCGATATTTTTCTTCTACAGAAATTATTTCATGTTCCTTATTATTCCGCAAAAATATATTTATAATTCACAGTCTCATATATTTTCTCTGCAAAGGAAAAATATCGAGTAGCGTGCTGTTTTTTTTTTTTTTAGATTAATTATTTATTAATTTCTTTTTTGCGTGTCTGTGTACACGATTTCGAACAGCATGATTGCTCCAAAATGAGCAAACATGGTACTTTTAGGAAATTTTATTGATACTTTGAAAAGTTAATTTTTTTAATTTCTCAGCAGTTTTCCGAACTGGGAATCGAACACTACACCGTAATATATTTCGTCACACACTATCCACTAGTTTATATTTCATGGGTACAATATTTTTCATACGATTTTCATTATTTGGTTGTTATTCTATAAACATTTATCATAATGACTCGATATACATACTTATATTATCGATATTATATCGAGAAGAAACTTGCATTATATATTACCATTTAATAGAAATCTCATAATTTTTGAAACATTTTTTTTTTTTTACAAAAGTTTGAACGTGAAAAGTTGAGCAAACCTTATTATGAATTTTGGTTCTCCTATTAAATCGACCATTTTTAGAAAAAAAACTGATCCAACCGACCTCTTTTTCTCAGAATTGTTTTTTCGAGAGCAATGTGGTACAATATTGGTTTCAAGTTGAAGAGATCCATCCCTGTATCTCGCTATAGGATTTTCGTCCGTTTATTTTCTTGTGTTCAGCCTAAAAATATATTTATGTTAAAATGTCGGTTAATTAAGGTAGAATGTCGCAGCGGGTCAAGTCTATTCGCGTCTAGGCGCACGTAATACAGTATATAGCGTGTTTCACGACGGAAATGTCGAATACGAAATACGTTAACGAAAGCGATGTAAGTGCACGCGTATTTATGTTAAAATATTACGTTCGTGATGTTATCCACAGCTATTGATTTACGATCATGCGCGATACCGCCGAGTTGACCTAACGTCGTATACGCGGACGAGAAATCTCGTATTTACCGCCAGTGTTTATTTCAGGGGGGTGACTGGGAGGGTAATACCCCCCCGGAGAAAAACATATACCCCCCCCCCGAACAAAAGTATGACATTAAGTGTATGACATAATCAAATTAAGTGCTTTATTTCAATCATTTGAATCTTTTATTACAATCACCGAAGAAGATGTATTGAAAATGTGTTTATATTTGTTTATATGTGTTTATATTCTAACCAATGTTTGGATAGACTTGAATTCATTTAAGTATGTTGCAAAAAGTTTGATTGAAGAAAATTTAAAAAATCCACTGTTATATATTTGTAAAGCAAATATTGGGTATGCAAATTTGAAAAAAACTAGCAGAATTTTTTAATGTGTGTACCAGTTTCAACGGCCAATGTGGAGCGCTCTTTCCGTACAATGAATAGGATTATGAACAAAATAAGAAATCGAATGGGACAAGAAACTTTGCAATCCTGCATGAATATTAGCACAGAAGGACCCTCTGAACTCGATGAAGATACTGTGAATGAGGTAATTGATTTGTACGCACGTCAAAAACAGTGCCGGATTCGTTTAATTTAATTTAATATAAATAATAAATATTAATATATATATATATATATATATATATATATATATATATATATATATATATATATATATATATATGACATTAGCTCATAATGGAGTATTATTAATAATATAAAATGTATAAGTAATGTATGTATAGTAAATGCCTGTTAAATTTTTTTCATACAATTAATCAAAATAAGTTTTTTTTTTTAAGAATGTATGTATTCGTTGTCCATCTAAAACTAATAAATTGAGCTTAAAACGATATTTTTACTTCCCTTAATTATTTACTTCTAAGTCATACCCCCCTGAAAATTTACGATACCCCCCCGTGATAGAAGGTCTGAAATAAACACTGTTTACCGCGGCCGTATGCCTATATGTTGGTCGTCGCCCGTGTACCGCGAGCCGTGGTATTATGTTCTAAAAGAGTTTACGTGAAAACGCATGCATTTCTATTATTTGACCACGAGGAAAAAAAACCGTTAACGTTAAAATGATTATTAAATAATTATTACATTACAGGAACACGACGCGACGTGTGCGTTGTGTGCAATACCGTAATTATTGAGGCGTGCCTGTATAACACGTAGTGACCGAGCCCCGAGCACATTGTAGTGTATAATATTGAGGTGGCGTTAAAACGCGAAAAACGATGAGTAGGTGGATACTTAAATATTATAAACGTCGAGACCAATTTTTATTCGGCAAATAATTTATTAGCGAGTCATATAATAAACATAAGCACTCGCAAATTTCGCAGATCCGTGTCTCTGAACTCAATTTGAACACAGTGGTGGAGTGGGGAGGGGTTAACTTCCAAGCTACAACCTCAATACGGTTTATTAAGCCAATTCACTAATTTTTTTCATTCATACGGTGTTTAATAAAGTTTAATAAAAATATAATTTTTCAATATATAAAAATGTATAAGAGCATGATATTTATCTTGACCATTATGTAATATAAAATATATAAATATTTACGAAAGATCAAATCTACTCTAACCTTCGCTCAAGCAATATAACTTCTAACTTCATAGTGATGTTTCTTTTTGTAATGACTATTAAAAATATACAATATAAAGAAGTAATCGGTAATATTTTTGTAACGAGTATAATACAAATAAATGACTAAAGAAATAATATGTTTATGTGTTATAATATTATAAATAATTTTATCAATTGATGTAATCATAAACTATACTTTGTGACAATGTCTTTATATTTAATTGATTTAATGAAGTATGTTTGACTGGTCTTTAAATAGTCATTTCCAATGAGAGGTAAAACGAGTTGAACAATTTAGTATATTTATTAAGTATTTATTATAACTATAATATTAGAGAAAACTGACCTATTGTCAACCATAAATGAGAAAATATTAGCAGAGTCTTCTCGTAGGTTTTTTGCGATATTTTAATTTTAAGCGAGCTATGAAGTTTTTTTTTGATTGAAATATTTTACACGTACTAACTCGCTTAAAACTAGAATATCTTAATGGACCTGTGAGAGGAGATGCAGATTCTTCCCTTTGAGTTAGATGACATAGGCCAGTTAGCTAAAATGATGTTGAATAATAAAAAACACAAAATTGGTTCTACTGAATGCATATTTGTTATGTTGTACATTTATAAGACGCAGACAATACCATGCGGGTTTCTTTGGTCTGCTTATCATATAATGTAGACTTTTTCTAAGATACTATTATAATAATACTTCTGAAAACGAATTGCTTAATTATACTGATTATATATGAGTATAAATACAAATTAAAACAAAAATAAAAAACAATGTTCCTTTTGAGTTTTAACAATGAAATTGAAATTAAAACAAAAATACCGAATAACAATTATCATTTTCTGTTTTAACAGAATTATGTTAAACACACTAATATACATTTGGTGCTAATGGGTCTTTTTTTTTCAATAAAACCGCTACCGATCAAATACCAAGTACCGGTTCTAAGATTGACCCACCCCTAGAAGTTCGGAAAAAAAAAGTGTTACGAGTATTTTGAGCGTGGTCCCGAGAAGTTCGTCGGACGCGTCCAATCAAGTCCGTTTCACCCAAGCGACTGCAGCGCAACACCGCCGCGGGACGGACAATCATTACGATGGTGAGCCGGGACGGCGGTGGTGGCGCCCTCGCGCGGACCGTCCCGGGGTAGAAGGGAGCACGCGGAACGACAATGGTACCTGCCGGGCCCGGGCCGGAGAGCGAACTCGACGTCGAAGTACCAGGGTCGCACGCGGGTCGGGCGCGGTGCCGGGAAAAAAAATGTCACGTCAGACAATTTCATGCGATACTCGACGATCGCCGAGCGGGGTCGCATGCGCGGGTCGCGATCGCCGCGCGGCCGCAGCGTCCGAATGCGCGCAGGACATGGAAATTTCCACATAATAAGCCCGTCGCCGACCAGGGGCCCAGCCGACGACCGGCGCGGTGGCGACCGATTGCACGTGGACCCGATCAGCTCGGACGGAGGGGGAAAAAAAAAAACAGAAAAAATGTCGAGTAAAGGTACTAAGGGGTACCCTAAAGGTACGGTCTCCAAGCTGCGGCTGGCCGCGACGACTCGCGCAGTCCGACTGGTACTATTTATAATTGCGAGTGTGGTTTCCAATGTGCGATCGACGTGTGCGTGTCAACAACAGTCGTTGCGTTCGACGATCGTAGTGCTCTTGAAGCAGTGTATTGCGTGCGTCGCACTGCGATTTTAGTATATACTATACTATTTTATATTATTATTAATATTATTAATATTATTATATTATTTTATATTTATTGGAATTGAAAAATGTCGAAAACCACAAAAACATTATTTACTACATCTGACAATGAGCTGTTAGTTGAAGAAGAAAATTATTTTTCTCTTTCTTTTCTTGAAAAAAATGACTTATTGGCTTCCTGTTTGTGTTTGTAGAATACAATATTTCTTCTTCTTCCTCCTCTTCTAATAAATGTGCGATTATTTTATTACATATTATTTATAATAACTTGTTCCATTTTTAGTGATTTTTAACGAGAAATTAAAAAAAATAATACGTGTGTGCTCATTGAAATATCTGAGCTAAACTAAAATAAACTGAAAATAAATGCCAGCCGCAGCATTCAGTCGTATTGTAGGAAACCAATACACACGCAACGATCAGTCGTCGCGTAAAATCGTTGCGGCCAGCCGCAGCTTGGAAACCGTACCTTTAGCCGTGCGCGTACGCTGTATAGATTAGGGGGGCCGGACCATGTAAATCGAAAAATTATTCAGCTCGAATTTTCGTTCCACGGTCAAGGAAGCTAAGGTCGACAAATGCAATTATCTATTCATTTCGACGGGTCGCGAACCGTTGTACCCGATTAGCAAAGAAGTATCTACAGCCATGATAGCTGGAGACTTGACATTTTCAGGGTAGGTTTGTATCATGGTCTTAACGTGCACCAAGAGACGATTTTGTAACATTTTTATTTTAAAGGGTTGAAATGGGCAAAAAACAAAAAAAAATATCCACGATCTTGGGAAAAATAATAAAACCTATTTGTTGATTCGTGCGTTACCTTGGTAACATGGATAAAAAAAAAGAGAAGGCGATGCAAATTTCTAAAGACAACGATCACCTGTAATGCAATAAAATAAAATATAGCGTTTAAAGTCATTGTTATTTTGGACGGGAGTCAGTCATAAACATTATATTAATTCCATATATTATTTTATGAGAATTTAAACGAGCACTGCAATACGAGAATACGGAGCAATACAAGAAACCGGATCGAACGTTTATAGATTTGCGAAATAATTATAAAGTTCTTTGGAGGTATTCTGCTGGCTGCCAGTAATCCGATGATCAGCAGTTTCTAATGAAATTAACGCTTGCATGAAGTCCTTCGAATTTGTACGTGAAAACTCTCAAGTTATCAACAACTATGCGAATCGCGTTACAAAATGACGAATGGCCGGAAGTATTTTCAAAGCAATTAATAGACATTGGCAACGGTAAAATTCCGGTTAACGCTTCCACTGGCTCATTCCTTTTTCACATAATTTTTGTCAATTTACATCGTCGAAAAAAAGAATTGATCACAAAAGCGGATATTGGTGCAAATTACATAAACCATAAAATCTTCATTTCTACAATCAAAGTAACAACATACCGTTTTATTTTGATTGTGTAATAAGATTTAGTGTAACGTTAAAAATACTCTTCACTGAAATTTAAATAATTACTTATAATACACCTACTAATTAACCATTGAATTTAACATAAATTTAAATTGACACAGCAGCGACAGGTAACAATAAATATATTCTACAATCGATTTTCGTGTGTATAGAAATATCATCACTTGAGAACAGCTCGATCACGGACTATTTTTTGTTGTGATAACTGTCACGTTAGTAAATTTAAAGTTCTTAATTGTTGGTCTCGGCCAAGACTGTTCCGTGAGAGGCACGTGTAATTAGGCTCGTCACGTGTAAATAATAAATATTTTAACAATATAAAAGTAAAGGTTGAATAATATATAGTGATAGAGAATATATAAATCAAATACATTTGATTAATAATAAGTTGTATGATACAACATTTTAACGTAAAGTAAGAGACACATGATGTTTAAAAGACTGTAGCGTATTAAATGCGAAAATATCGATATTTTATTTATTTACAGAACTCATTAATCGATTGGATGGGTTATTAAGAGCATCATTATATCTCCGAAGCAAAATAAAAAAATTGTATTAGATATAGTATTAGAGGAGTAGTGTGGTGCAGTGGTCACACAGTTGGCTACGACGCGCGCAGTCATCAGTTCGTACCCGGCTCAGTGCAAAAAATATTCTGCAGAATTAATTCTGTAGTCTCTCCCCCTGCCACCGTTCTGATTGCTCTACACTGCTCCTCACCGGACTCACTCCACTGGGAGTGAAGTCTACACACGTGCAAATTCTCTTCTTAGAGAAGGGGATACCAAGTGCTACACTGCACTCTATCCCTCCCAAGTGACAAGTCATTGACAAAGACCTAACGGTCGTTTCGATGAAAAACAATTACGAAAAAAGAAAAAAAAAAGATATAGTATCAAATAGGCCGGAAAACGGAAGTTAGTTTACATAGAACATTTAAATCTAATTGAGTTATACGAATTCATAAATGTCACTTATAATGCCAAACTATCCTCTTAAGATTCTATAAAAAAAATGTATTAACAAACTTAAAAACGTCGAAAAATACAAAAAATGTTATAAATTGAATTTGTTTGTGCATGACTCAAATGTTGCGTTAAGAAAGTCACGTTTTAGAATCAGCTAAAAAAATGCTTTCTCCTACAAATATACAGCCCTACTTAAATAATCTAAATATGCCGTGTAACAGCAGCCTGTGTAAAGTAAAAAATATGTGCGTGGACAGTACAAGTGTGTAGATGGAAATTGTTGAAAAATCCCGACCAAGTAATACGAGTATACGACCATCGAACACGCCTATAAACAATATTACTACTGTAACAATATAACAACATGCGTTATATCTTGTAAATAAATTACATAAATTATATAATGCTCACAAATAATCGTAGGTACCTGAAGTGTGTCGAAAATATCACGCAGAGGTTAATATCGAAACGAGCCTGAGCCACGTATAGATTATACTATATTATTGTAATTGGTATTATCAACCGCAGATGGACCTGATGTCTACGGTATCGTTTTCATTATCCGTTTAAACCTCCTACATTTCATATTATGTAATTTACCGCGTTTCTCATTTCGATGTGTGTGTGTGTGTGTGTGTGTGTGTGTGTGTGTGTGTGTGTGTGTGTGTGCGTGACCATCATATTTTATTCGGCACTAGGAAGTTTCGTAAATGGCAATACGTTCAGCTCGAGCGTTAAAATACAATATGGTTTAATTGATTTTAGAGTAGCTACATTATAGCGATATATTGTGTACGCGCACTACTCGCGGTAAAACGTATTGTTTTTTTGGGCAGGTGCAGTTTTATGTAACGCAAAGAGAGAAGGAAAAAAAATCATTATCATGCAGCAGCACCCTCAAACGATTTTGTACAAAATGTACTTTCAAACATTGTAATACGGTACCTACCTATGTACCATATATATATAGCATGCCCATATGCGTATATAACTCACGTAATATTGTCATCGAATATAATCAACGGATTATTGTAGAAAGGTCAACATTTAAAAATGTTTAAAGTGAAAGTCGTTAAAAACTGTTGATCCTATCTAGTGCGAATTTCCGACGGGTTAAAGTATAATATTGTACATTACAATATTATACGTACGTATACGCTACAGGCCGCTGAAATACGAACGAATGGCCAAACAATTATTACCTGTAGCAAGCGCCGAGAGAAATATTTTAATAGTAATTTTTAATTTCTGACTATATAATATTATTATACGCTCGCGAGACCCAGTGCCAATAATGCACGTCATTAACAGTGCGTACATTGTTAAATCGTTATTTTCATGCGGTGTTAAGTAATGGTCATAAAAATACGAATTCGCAATATTACATAGTTCGGGTGTTTCATGTTTAGGGTCCGCGAAATGGTGCATGTAAGACTATAAATTACGGTTTATTGCTGTTTAGGTCTGCAGTCTGCACTTTTAAAATTTATATACTGCAGTGTACAACGCCAAGACACGGTATTGGAAGGATATTGATGTAATCGATTATGTGGTATTATATCGTATATAAGATGGCAAACACGTCGTAAAGCAATAAAAATGGATAATATACAAAGCATCTAATAATCAAATTACTATATTGTCTTCACAATAAACGATAGACGTTCTAGATTGCACACAATGTTAGGTGAAATTATTAGGCACTAATCGTCTTGTAAAAATTGTCTTAAAAACGTTTTAAATATAAATACAATAATATGTTAAATTACGATTTCTTTAAACAAGTTTCAAATATTTCGAAAATTTTACAATTTATAGTACTGTCAAATGAACGCGAGAATGCTAATTTTTTTTCGTTTGATTATCAATCAAAAAAAAAAAAAGTTATCATTTTTTACACATAGCGGTTTTAATTTTCATAAAATGCTATCGGTTTGATCAAAATCTCGTAAAAAGTTTGAATTACAAACCGGATAGTACGATATTATTATACTAGCGCTGTAAACATTTTTAAAATAAGAAATTTAAAAATTATATTAAATACTCGTGCACTTAAAATTTAAATACATGCGACTCGGTCCTTGCACATAAAAAAATAATATTTTATGAGTATGTATTGTAATATATTACATATTGTTCTCCACGTATTTTGCATTAGCTTAATTATCAAATAATACTCGTACGTTCATCGCCGTGTACAAAACCAGTCGATAACGTACCCGCCGCCGCCGCCGGCAACTATTCCCGAGTCACATAAACTATAATAATAATATTGTACTATTGTTGAACTATACGATTTTTTTCACACGGAAAAGGTGAAAATCGGTTGCTTCTCGGCTACATTAAACGATACGTCTTCGTGTTAACCAGCGATTTCGCACTACATGTACATGTACATGTACATGTATAATGTCTATACTGCGTGTTATGTATTTAATTTTAGGCTTCTCTAAAGTATATTATATTCTCTGTGTTCGTCCGTCTTCACGATTCGCTGCTAATGCAATCAAAACTGTCGATTACCTATGTAAATATTTCTTTAGTATACTTGCACGAGTATATTTTAGAACGCAACTCGAACTTGTGTGCAATCAATTACCCAATAAGTATTCGTGAATCATACAACCGGACTAGTTCGCGTGCTTCAATTGCAGATATTTATTACTTATGGAGTTTGCGATGTAAATAATAATAGAATGCGCTACTTATTTAATCTAACTTAACTTTATATACACCATACGTGTGGAAACTTATAGATTATCAACAAATATAATTAAACACAGCACGGAGTATTGCCTTTTAGATGCACGTAGATATGTATGAGTCAAGACTTAAAAGTAAAAAAAATAATATAATAATTATTATTGATTAAACCAATACAAATCATAATACTTGTAACTAATCCTATTCGAATTGTATTTTAGATGAGTTTTTGGTATTTTTGAATATTTAGATATATGCTGTGAAATCGTATACCAATAAACAACTGTACTCATTATAATCCATTTAGGACGTTAAAAAGTTTGAAAGAAAAAAATAAACTTAAAATAAAAATTGTAATTTGCTGGTACACTTATCGAATAGAAAATTTGAGCAAAGACATAATAATATGGACTGTGAAATACGAGTATATCGGTCATGATGCACACATTATGGACCGTATAGCATGTACCTATGTTGTATAATGATTTGTGTAATATTAGGACGGTAATAGCGTATGGATCATCCTCAATTTTTTATTTAGCGTTCTATAATATTATATAGTATATACTTTGACGATGTGTAAATGTTAAAATTTTCAAAAAATTACTTTGAATAACTTTATGCGTAGTTGTATTTAATAATACGTATTCGGTCATTGATTTATACGTTTATAAGTAGGTACAATATGAGTTACGGCAAAATATTGATGTACCTCTAAGTATACTAATACTAGTGTTTGAGAAAATTATGTATACATAAAATATTATTTTACACATAAGCGTATATACAAAACTCAATTGCACCACGTATGTTACGATTTGGGTGATTTTTTTTTTTTTTGCTGGAATCGCAATTGTCAGAACGAGGTTTGTATGAAAGAAAAGTTTTGGAAAATCAACGGGAATGGGAAATTCCATGAGTTCATCGGTATGCGTGATTTCGAAAAAAAAATGTATTTACTGATTTGTGGATTACCTTGGTAACAAGGATAAAAAAAATTTAAAAAATACATTTTCACATGTGTGTAAGATATGGTAATGCAATGATCTAAAGGAAACCATTTGAGACATCTTCGATTTCAATTGAGCAATAATGCTTAACCTTCAAAAATGTTGCTCGAATTGGGAATGCCAGCAACGAATCGCCCCATGCAAGAAGCATTCAATTTTTATTTTCATCCCTGTTACCAAGGCACCCCACGAATCAACGAATACATTTTTTTTTCAAAAATCATGCATACTCAAATGACGTTTGTAATTTTCCGTTCCCGTGGATTTTCCAAAAGTGTTCTTTCATACAAACTATGTCCTGACAATTACGTACCCGGCAAAAAAAAAATCATCCGAATCGGTCGTACCGTTCTTGAGTGAAGATCAAACATACAGGGATCAATTGATTCATATATATATATATATATATATATAGACGACTGATTATAAACCGAGTATCGTATGTATGACTGCGTTTGCTATGTATAAATTAGGTTCGAGATTTGTAGTAGCACAACTATCGATAAAAATCAAATAAAATGACATTCTAAATTGTGACTTATACGTCAAAAAATCAAAAATAAAATACAATATAATGTAGTTATATGGTATGTAGGTACATAATATATGTATAATTGTGTCTTTACGATGGTTTTACGATGAGAGACCGCCCGGCTTGTTTTACCAAATCCAAAAATATGTATAAAAAATAAATAATGTTCGTATACTATATATTATTTCAGGTATATAAATGAGGTAGCGACTCGTCGTAATAATACGTTCGGTAAAGCATAATTTCACAGTGAGGTATAATTTATTTGTTTTTATTGTGCTTCCATAAGGACACGGTGTCTCAGATCTATTTGACAAAGCTATATGTACGCTAATATGAGGTAGGTAATAAAAATCTGTAGAGATTGAGAAAAATAATTTTTAGTGCGGTCGATTGATTAAATATAACAATAATAATGAAAAGGAAAGAAAATATGATGCATGATACTTGAAAAGACTTGCGGACGATATTTGAAAAGAGCCCTAAATATGGGGTTATAATCAGTGGTATAGTGACATTCGGCGGACGTGAATGTGTTACGGTCTCACGGGGCTAGGGTTCGATTCGAGGGTATATCGAGCAACAATTACAGGGCTAAACAATGTAATATAGTATCATTGTGATCACTAAAGAGAAATATTTTCGAAAAATTTCGCGACCGCTAAATAACGTAAGAATCTGCTGTAATATTATGACTATACGTTCACACGGGACGGTATAGGGCTTTCTTATTACTATTATGTACATGAACATATTGTATCGTTACGATGATAAATCACGTGAATTGCGGTGGCGGTGGGACAATAATCGACGTGGCGCTTTTGTCTTGCGTCATCAACCGGTACGCGAGGACGTTCGACGCGGAGAACGGACCGGACGTGCCGATCGGATAAGTCGCGAAGCCGTAAGAATAAGAGACTTCGGGGGGGAGTGAGAAGTAGTTGGACAGAGAGAAGGAGAAAAGGAGATAGAATTCGAGAGAGAGAGAGACAGAGAGAACGTTTCGAAAACCCGTCTGCGGTAAGTCGCGTATAGTTGTCACAATCGCGAATGCGCATCAATCTTGCATACACTCGCTAAGGGGTCAAGCGCGCCTGTTTGACCCGTTGTCGAAAAATCTGTCTGCGGCATGTCATCCACCACCACCGCCACCGCCGCCGCCGATGTGATCGCAGATTCAGCCGATTCGAAATGGGAGGAAAAAATGTTTTCCTACAAAAAAATCGCATTCGAAACGTCCCCGAACCCGAAGCTGAATAATGCAAAACGGCATTATAATAACAATATGGCCGAGCGACCGTATTATATTTCGCCGTCGTGTACGAGTTGCGATATAGCATCGTCATAATAATATATATAATGGGAAGATTATACATGGTTTTGTATATTCATATAGAAAATAATATAGAGCTAATAACTTCTGCTTAACCTATTACGAATTGAAACCAATTGAGCATGATAAAATATAGACTTTCCAAATATTCAAATCCGTATATCTAGAACACATTTTGTAAAAATGTTATTAATAACAACAAAAAAATTTGAAAAACCAAAAAATACTTTTTTTAAAAGAATACAACAAAAGTAAAACCAAATTAAATTTCGATTGTTTTATTCTACGTAGTCATAAATCAAATGTATAGCAAACCTAAACTGCACATAGCTTCGTTTTGAACTTATTGAAAAGAAAGTAAATGCCTACAACGTTTGAACCCTTGTACTATAATAATATAGGTACTCAGTAAATTGTCGACTGCAAATATTTCAACAAGCGTCCACATTTAGGTAACAAATGTGTAAACATTTTTGTGAACTACTGCAGAAAGTAAGTAAGTAACTTTTGTAAGTCGTCTACGATCGTCTGTCTTACTACTGATAGGACACTGTCTATCCGGTAATTATCTTATTTTCGGCGTGATTTTCGGTAAATTTACCGAAACGTAAAAATAATATACAATTCCATTGCGATATCAGTGTTTTTATTTTTATATTTAGAAAGTGTCAGAATTTATGATCAAGTGCCCCCTATTGTTTTACATTTTTAATCATTTTTGACTTTTAAAAATTGCAGGCTTTGCGTTTTGCAGATTATTAAAATCACTTTTATGTGTATAATTTATATGTTTATTATTATTATGAAAAAATCATTTGAAGGTTCCATTTTTTTTTTTTTGTTGTTATAACGATAAATGTATCAAAAATATATTAAACATATTATAATATTATTAAAAATAACGTTAACTGATAGGGAAAAATGTTGCCAGTAAATATTATATTAAGAACAATAAGAACTATACATGCAGATTTGGTCTGCAAATCGTGAATACACATTTACTAGCAAAAGGATTTCGTGAGGATCCTACTACGATACGGACCTATATCAAAACGATATACCCCTCTTCTCTGAAAGGATTTATGTAAAAATCGCCAAATCAACTTTAACCTGCCATGCTTGGTTATCATCAAAAAGTGATCGCCAACATTTTATGAAAAACGTGCATATAAACGCCATTAGCACATCATCTTATATGAAATGCAACGAGTATCTTAAACTCTATAAAAAATTATTTTATTGAGACTTATTTCCGTCATTTATACGTAATGTGGCCACGCGAGTAGATATAAACGTTTAATAATTACATATTATAATGGTTAAAATAAAAAAGCCGAAAAAAAATAAATATCTTCTATGTAGAACGCCGGTTTTCATTGTTTTCAAGCTAGGTGTTGTGGCAAACTGGTATGCCACGAACATTGTCTAGGTCCTAGGTGCGCCGTAAAAATAATTATAGTACGGAATATAAAGTACAAAATGACTTGAAAAGTTGTTTACGGTTGAGACATCATGTGCTGTGGACGTTTTTGCGAAGAGCACGGTGTACAGTATTTGAAAAAAAAGTATGTAAACTAATCATCTACAAAAATTGTTTGGTATATTAAATTATGATCGTAAATTTATTGTGTTTTAGGAATACCATAGTACACGCTACTCTGTATAATCTGTTATTTTGATTTAGTTATTTTCGTTATGCATTCGTTAAAAGTAAATATAATTGCTTGCAACACTATACAGGGTGTCCCAGGTCTATTTGACTAATGCAATAACTTTTTTTCTATTCAATATTTTTAAGTTTTTTTTTTTTTGTAATGATTTGTAGAGCCCTGCGCTATAATTTGTATATCTTATACTTTATTTTATTTTTTTACAACAAAAATAAATAATTTAAATTTTGTATTTAATATTTTTCTAATAATCCAAGATAGCTATTTCATAAATAAGTATTTAAAAATCATTTTGGCGTTTAAAACTTTTAATTTGGTTAAGTCGTTAATTTTTAAACAATTTTCAAAGTGTGTTAAAATTCAAATTTATTTCTTGCTAATCACTGTTACTGCTGTAGTCGATTTTCAATTGTTTTCTTCCAAGAAACAATAAATTTGTTATCATTAAAGGTTGATAATCAATATTAAATACATACACATACTAATACGTATTTTGTCATAATTTAACATAATATGATTATAATTTATAACATGATGTACCTACTATTACTTATTTTAAATCATCATCATTCATCAATATTTTATTGTTCAATCATTTAAATACGTTTAAACAAATTTAGAACATTTTGATTTTGAATTATGAAACAAATGACATGTGGTTTGAATATTAATTATAGTTATTCTGTAAGTCCTTTTTAAATTTAAAGTTAGGTTAAGTTGATATTTTATGGATCAAACACATTTTGCCGTAATCACTAAAAACCTTAAGACTTGTCTTCTCATATTTTAAGACAATTCTATTGTATTAAATTTATGAGAAATACCTAGTAATACTATGGAATTATCAGATTGAACATAATTCGTAGAAAATATTTTTGGAAATGCCTTTGGACACAGGTACATATTATCATTAGTTTGCAAGTTAAAATTATTTTATTTTAATATCTTTACAAACTTTTGGTAACTAGATACAAAAAAATTAAAAATTAAACATACATATAATAACATTTTAAATTCTCAACACTTCAAATTACTATTATCAAGAAAAATATTCAAAATTAAATATTATGTAGATTACCTATACACAGTACTACAATTGAAGATTTTAATTTAATTTGAATAGCAAAATAACATTTTTGTTAAAATGTGAGTATCATTTGTATTAAATTAATTTATACTTCAACCTAACCATTTTAATAATAATATTAACATTTATTAATTTATTAATAAAATTAATTAAAATATTCTCACTGTTAACGAAAATATTCTAGGTGGATGTCAACATTAAAAGTATACATATTTGGTGAGAGTTCAAACAATTTCATTTTCAATCACATGCAGTTAGTTGTATAATTAATGCTTTGTACCTTGCTGTTTTAATACTACATTTGTATACTTACAATAGTTATTATTGTAACTAGTTGTATAGGTACATACATAAAACCATCAGAAGTTCAATTGTAACCAGTTCATCTTAAGTATAAAACAACATAAATCAAATGTTTCATTTTATTAAAAAAAAAATGTAAATGGTAAAATTGTAGATCATAAAAAATATTGTTAGCTGTAAGTAGATGAGTAGATATATAATATTAGTGTTTTACATTTAGTCATTTAGTTCATCAGGAACTTTATGTATTCAATATTAACCATATTTATAGCTCTGTTTATATATAAAAAAAAAAAATAATATTAATGTAAGAATTTAATAAATACCTATAACAATTAACATAACAGAAAAATAAGGGCATTCTGAAATAGTTTTGATTGGCTTGAAAGTGTGTAGATAATTGTTATGGATAAACACGTTACTACCTATTTCTTTAGTATTTCTCTGAATATTTCATAGTGTGTTAGTATGTTTACATAATTACTAAGAATAAAAAATAACCCATGAAATAATTAAGTTAATGATTTGAAATTGTTAGAATAGGTATTTAATGTCAACTTGTCATGTACTTTTTAATACTAGGGACTTCAACCTTTGAGAATTTCAGAATAAAAGATAAAATAAATACTAATTTTCCTTAGTTTGTTATTCATTAATAAATAAAACATAAAAAAACATTTTCATACTATAAATTAAAAATATATCTAACATTATCTTGGTTTTTATATAAAATGTAAGTTGTAATTTATTATATCTATTTTTATTTTTACTATAAAAAATTATAGAAAAAATATAGTTGCAACACTTTATTGTTGTTTTATTGCAGATCTCTTTGTATTAGAAAATTAATACAAAGCTTAATTGAAATCCCTTTTAAGATTTATATATTGCCAGAGTTCATGTTAATAACAGATAAAATCAATAATTTTCTACATGACATAATATGTGACATTTAATATCCTTCTGATGGTTAAATTGTTTGAAACACTTAAGAGTGTATTGTTTTATACATGAATACTCTGCTAGTTGCAAACCGTTGCGTAATATTATAATTATACTTTTATTTGTTTTGAACATTTAGCCAACAAATTGTTAACTTATATTATAGGTGTCGGTTATTTTTTTTTTCTTCAGCTAGCGTCACTAGTGAAAGAACCTTATACATACATGTATAGCAGAGAATGTTATTGAATGTTATAAATCATTTTAGTTACCTGAATATCGTTCAGTTTTTTAATATCATCCGACAACTGACTATTGTTTAATTCTAATTCATTATTTTTTAAGCACTCCAGTTCATATTGACGAGATAAATTTAAATTTTTCTAAAAGTAAAACCAAACTTTTGTGATTGTTTGAACTTAAAAACTGTTATAAATTAATTGTAACATCCTATGTATAAAAGTAGTTTTTACAGTTGCTAAATACTTGTTTAAGAGATATGTTATTCATACAATATTTTTTTTTAATAAATTTGTAAATAATTGTTTAATATATTACCTGTTGTAACTCTTCATTTTCTAAAACCAAATCCCTGCACATATCTTTATATTTTTTATATTTTTTAAAAATATCTGTTTGGTCACTTGAGTGTGTAGAGCCCAAATCGGAGCGAGACAAACGATAACTACTCATGATGAAAGTATTTATTAGTTAATATGAAATACACTGTAGCTCATACAAAATGTAAACCTCGAATGATCAATTATAATATTATATGAATTGGGAATTACTGGTTTTATACATATTGTTTCATTAATTATTTACATACCTATTCTAAAACTTAACTATTTTAATGATCTTAATTGCATATTTGAATAATCTATAAATATTTTATAATTAAATGTGATGTTAATGGGTATTAAATGAACCAGTTTATGTATGATTTTTGAAATATAAAATTCAATATTTTTTATTTTTATCTTTCTTAAATATGCCTACTATTTATAGTAATTTAGAGTACCGTGATATGTTAAAAGTTTTTTATGAAAGTGGAGGAAAAAGTACAGTAAAAGCTTCTCGTCTGTATTTACAAAAATTTCCAGAAAGGAAACAGCTATCTAAAAACACATTTTGTAATATAGAAACAAAATTACGTAATACAGGTAAATTTTTTATTATCAATAAAATTTCCTATAAAATTAATATAACAAATTATGTACCTAAAACCTAATACATGTATAATTCAGTTATTATTATACAAATTTTAAATTAAGATATACATAAAAAAATAGTCTTTTTAGGTCGTTTTCCAAATGGTTTCAAACCAAAAAAAATTTATGTTATTGATGAAGAACATACAGTGAATGTCTTGGCAGCTTTCAGAAGTGATCCTCATGCATCTGTCAGGTCGGTAGCTTTAGAAACGGACATCAGTCGTAGCTCTATACATCGTATATTGAAGAAAAATGATTTCCATCCATACAAATTGCATTATGTACAAGGATTGAAACCCTCTGATCCAGATAGAAGGCTTCAATATATTTCAAAAATTATTTGCCTTCATGACCACAATAATATTTTGAAAAAAATATTATGGACCGATGAAAGCTGTTTTAATAATAATGGTATTGTCAATCGGCATAATTCTCATTACTGGAATGAATCAAATCCATTTTGGACACGTGAGTCCAATGCACAAGTTCGCTGGTCTACCAATGTGTGGTGTGGTGTAATAAGTGGTTATTTGATTGGACCTTATTTCTATCATGGCACACTAACTGGCCAACGTTATTTAGACTCTTTGACTAATACACTACCAATGTTATTAGAAAATATTCCATTAAATCTCCGAGTAAATATGTGGATTCAGCAAGACGGTGCTCCACCACATAACTCGAATATAGTCCGTGATTATTTAAATACAAATTTTCAATCGAGATGGATAGGAACTAGAGGTCCACTAAATTGGCCACCACGATCTCCAGATCAAACACCACTCAATTTCTTTTTGTGGGGTTACTTAAAGGACAAAGTATACTCCCAACAGTCAACGTCGTTAGATGATTTAAAACAACGCATAATTGATGTGTGTAACTCTCTTACTTTTGAAATGTTGGAAACCACGACAACTGGAATTATGGAACGGTATGAAAAATGTATAATGAAACATGGCGCACACTTTGAAAATTATTTATAGTTACTACTTACTAGTTACTAGTTAGGTATATTGTTCCATAATATTTAATTTGTTATATTATTTCATGTTAAGAAATAAAACTGAACTTATAGTTGAAAAATTAAATTTACAGAGTTACATTTTACTATTTCTTACAATTTAGTAGTGATGGGCAACGATATAATTTTCTGTATCGATATCGTTCAGATTTTTCCGATATTATATCGCGATATCGTTATTTCTACGATATCGATATCGATATCGATATTCTCCTTAAATGTGTTCAACCCCGATAGCTGTATCCTAGAAAATAAATTCATAATTATTTTATTTTAATATTGTCTTGAATTCAAATTTGAAAAATTAAAATGTATGTTCTTACCAAAGTGTGGTCTGACGTCCTAGTGGATTTATAATAAGAGTTCAAAAAGAGAAGATTGTTAACTCGATCTGTAGATAGTCTACTTCTTTTCTTTGAAGTTATATTGCCAGCCTCACTAAACAGACGTTCACATGGGACACTAGTTGCGACTATCGACAAGTATTTTTTTGCCAATTTTGAGACTTCTGGATATAAATTTGAATTTTAAATAGATTAAACCAATTTTAATTCACTCATCACTAAAAATAATGTTTGTAATTTGAAAAAAATTATCAATGTAGGATAAATGACAGAAATATAACGGTCAGCGGAGTACGTAACAGACGTTTACGCCGCGCCAACGACACAAATTAGACTGTAGATTATGGAATATCCAGTGGTACTATACCGTGTACCTCTTAAAAGTCAGCAAAATATTCCTTTAAGATAACATTATAATGGATTATTAATACTTAATACTTTAATAGTGTACAATAATTGACATTTCACCGGAACACGTGCACCAAACGTTATCAGCTAATGGCTATTATTATTTATTAATTTATTATAGCTTAAAAACTACAAATATCAAATAGTAAATACCATGTATTTTTCTTGAAAAATATTATTTTCGATATCGCGATATATCGTACAATACAAAAGGGATGTCGATGTCGGAAATTTGTCACGATATCGATATCGTATCGAATTATCGATATCGATGCCCATCACTACAATTTAGTATCAATTGTTTAGTATCAACATCAATGGTAAGCATCACGTGACCATGTTAAATAATGATAAAATACAATAATGTATAATAATATTATGTAATGACTAATGACCTACCTTTTAATGATAACAAATTTATTGTTTCTTGGAAGAAAACAATTGAAAATCGACTACAGCAGTAACAGTGATTAGCAAGAAATAAATTTGAATTTTAACACACTTTGAAAATTGTTTAAAAATTAACGACTTAACCAAATTAAAAGTTTTAAACGCCAAAATGGTTTTTAAATACTTATTTATGAAATAGCTATCTTGGATTATTAGAAAAATATTAAATACAAAATTTAAATTATTTATTTTTGTTGTAAAAAAATAAAATAAAGTATAAGATATACAAATTATAGCGCAGGGCTCTACAAATCATTACAAAAAAAAAAAACTTAAAAATATTGAATAGAAAAAAAGTTATTGCATTAGTCAAATAGACCTGGGACACCCTGTATATGCGTTAAAAGTATTTGAAATCATTTGATTGAAGATGTCTTTCGTTTCAAACCAAAAAAATTCACTCAGAATTATATTATACTATTTTCATGTTCAACCCTATCTTTGTAATTTGTCATTAATTAACGAAAAAGTATAGATATAGAAAAAAAATAAAAGTACGGATAAAAGTAAAATATCATCTCTGGTATATAAATGCTGTGTTCTAAAGAAAATATTACTCTATGTTAATTTCATTTATGGTCTTTGTTTGTACTTTAATTTTAATTTTTATGTTTTGCCGTAATATGTAACTTATTTGTCTCAAATACTTATATACATATACTTTTTATCTTAATTCTTTACTCATTTAGTAACAAACCTTTTTATTTTATTGTGTATAATTTTTTTTTTTATACAGTTGTTCGGTTATTGGTTTGTATTTGTTTTAAATGTACACGTTGTAAAAGGGCAAATCCCCGTTAATACTTAACATAAATAAATAAATAATTTCTATACTATCTATAGGCCAACTATAAACATTCAAATGCACATAATAAACTTTTTACATGTAACCTTGACTGAATTGAAATTTGGAGTAGTCTGAGGCCTGAGCACTTTTCCAACAATCTAACCGTAGTTCTAATATAACGCGTGAAGCGTTTGCGTTGTCAATATTTGAAAAACAACGGGGCAATACTGTGACAGTCGAAAGAGTCGCCTTGCTGAAAACGTAAAAACCTTATAGCTCAAGAAAAGATAATTTTTACAAAGTATATCATCTCACAAAAAACGAGACCGAGTGAAGTTATTTACTTTTGTCTTTATAATCACTCGTGTACGGGCTGGCCAAATTTTTTCTCATTTCACCATCACATAAGTCTTGGTTGTGGTAATTTTATCTGTAAATGTATGACTTTTCGTTCTGAACACGTTTACCTCGTGGTACTAATTACTTACTTTAAAATGCACTCTATATACTTTAATAAAAAAACTAAAACATGCAACCGATATCAAATAATTAACAATAATATGTATATGTACCTACGTAAAATACGTCTTGGACAACTTGAAAAAATATTACAAAATCATGTCATGCGCACGCACTCGAAGTCTTATACTGTATAGGACTTGTTAATTATTGTTCGTCTCATTGTATTTTTGGATTACTCAAAAACGAGTTTGAACAAGTTATTATACAATATACAATATCGCACTGCAGCGGATACTTCCCGTTATTTTTTCAATTACCCACCTGTGCATAAAGTTTTCGGTAGAACCCTATAACGGTCCGAGGATATTCATAAATAATGTATCATGATTTATGGCCCGCAAATGCATTCAATTAAAACCCTCCTACTATGTACACGTGCATTGCAATAACTCATCTTACAACACGTACATAACGTGTCCTCTAAGTTTAGTAGACATTATGTTTTATGTCATATCTCGTGGAACATAGGTACACGATGTTATTGCGACGATAATGATGTTATTCGATGATTTGTTGTTTATAAAAAACTGAATTACGTCAATATTAGCATAATACGCCCGTCGCCTTACGTTGAGATTTGAAAAAAAAAACATTATTGATACTAAACGTAAAAATATGATGTAATATTTTATTTCTCTAAACGTCTCAATAACCAATACAGTACTCGTTGCTGCAATCAAAGTCATCACAGCGTACGTACTGTGTATAAATGAAATTTTAATAATGCTAATGAGTAATGACCAGCGTAATATGACAATATCAATATACGCGCCGCCTCCGTATTCTATTTTTTAATAATTTATGACAATATATAGTTGTCAATATATTGTACAAATAATGAAAGTATTTTAAGTGTGAAAGTCACACAAACTATGGATTAATTACTTACCTTTATGAGGAAACATGTGTACGTATGATATAATAATTAATGTTCATTGTAAATTTGTAATTATTCAGAATAGTCGATTTGAAATAAAATGTTACATCAAGTTCATACGTTTAAAACTAAAGTTTAAAATGCACGTTTTATCGCTATAACAGATTGTTCAATCATTTTGTCCTGTATCATATCGTCCCTTAATCGCCGATAATTTCTTTTAATGCTGAAAAAATCATATGATATTGGTTTTCCGTTGTCGTTTTAAGAAATAGTGATAAGAGATTATTCATTCGTGGTAAAATAATATATTTATTTTTTCAACCTTTTCTACGAAGAGAGCTTCGGTGGATATAATATAATTATCATACTAATATTATTTATATAGAGTGTTTTTTTTAGACTTTCCCTTCTCCTTTTTAAGCCATAAAAATGCTTTTATTTGATATCCAATTATTCAAAAGGGGACACCATATTTTTTTACGAACAATATTACTCAATACATTTTTTTGGAATTTTTGATGTAACTCTATTCAAAATTCAGATCAACACTATAGGAGTTAATTTAAAATTGCGCATGAAAAGTGTTTAATTCGCGCTATCTCAAATTAGTAGCAAATAGCAATATTAACGATAACATGTAATTACAAATTATATCATAATTTATAATATAACGTATTATTATTCTATTTGCCTTAAATTAGAATAATTCAAAAACTACTCGTTCAAATTTTGGTTTCGGTACGATGACCCCAATGAAATACCGCAGTGAAAATGGGGTGTTCGAATTTTAAAAACAACATTTTGTATCACCACAGGAAAAACTAAAGGAAGCATGTAAAAAATACAATTTTTATGACAACTTGAACATTTACAAAAAAAAAATTTCAAATTAAAGCATTTTTACGCCTAAACAAGAGGGTGAGGACGTCTAAAAAATCACCCTGTACACCCATTTCACTGCCCAAAAACTTTTTTATTATATACAAAATTTCGTTTGTTATGAATAGAGCTAGGATTTTAATGACCTAAAAAATACACAAAAATGCACTAAAAAAAATGCAAAAATGACCTAAAAACTCTAAAAAATGAACTTAAAAAATGACCAAAAAATGTACTTAGATGAGTGAAAAAATTTATTTAAAAAAAAATTTTTTATCGCCTACATAGTGTCTAATATTTCGTATTGTATTTAAATAGCATTTTTCAACATAATTTTTACGCAATGTAGACTCGCCTGGGATTTTAAATTTTATATATTTTTCTAAAAAATTTCTAAAATTTGTGTTATTTAATTTAGCAAGTGGAATATTAGCTGCTAATAATGTTTTACAAAGCTCTAAATTAAATGACGATTGATCACTATTATTTGTTAAATTAGATATTAGTACTTGATTATTTTGTTTCACTTCATTCAGTTTTCGTTGAATTCCAAGAATTCCACGAGCATGCTTATCTCGACTGATGTGCTGTTGAATTGTAAATTTCTTTTCGGAGGCAACTGCAACATTACACACTTTACAAAAAAGCACCATACCGTCCGTAGAAAAAATATCGGCACCAAACTCACTCACAAAACTACGTAAGCGGCTTCCTACTGTTGACTTAATTTTTGGCATTTTTAAAGTTTTAATATTAATTTTTAATATTAGTCGTAATATTATTTGTTCAGTATACAATAGTGTACAGATCGGTGTAGAACCATATAGGTACGTGTCGTATTCACTACTAAAGCTACTATTGTATACCTATATAGTTTTGGGTTCGTTCGATATGTAATCTTAACTTACTTACTCTTAGATTACTTTTTCAATAACAATGGACTGGAGTAGGTAATTGCCTATAGGTACTAATTGGGATAACCTTTACAACACGTATTAAAAAAGCTTAAAATAAACAAAAATTAGTTAAAATACACAAAATGAACATAATATTTGTAATATAACGTAAAAATGACCTTAAAAATGCAATAAAATGCATTTAACACAAAAAATGCAAAAAATGCAAAAAAATGCAAAATAAAAATTACGTATTCTACATTGTTAAACCACGAAGTTTTTTGGTTAGAATTGTATAGCACTTAAAGAAAAAAAATGCAAAAGTCACCAAAATCCTAGCTTTAGTTATGAAGTATTAAATTGTTATTAATTTTGAGTTTAATGTTAGTAAATTAAGTTTAGTTGAGTCCACACAGGCTTAAACGTATTTTTCAAAACGTATAGAAATGTAAAAAAACATTTATTATCGACCGTTAGTGTCACATAATCGACGTTATAGCAATCAACATCCGCATTATTTGTCGCATTCGAGAACCAGATAATACTGATCGTATCGTACTCGCAAACTATGCGGTTTAGGCATATCTAGCAGTTACATAATTACATTGTCCTACAATTAGAAACAATTATATTGTTTAGTAGAACAATTCATAAAATTATTCAAGTGCAATTGATCTTACGTATAATCCATAATTCTGTACTAGTATGCACCCTTGAATTTTAATGTCATTATAAAATGGTACAAGCAAAAATGTTATAAGTTGAGTTTTAACGGAATCGATGTATCATTAGCATCTAGGGATACTATGATTATGATGAATTATGATCATAATCGTCATATTTTTGATTAAAATTGAAAATTATAAAATATAATATTTTTTTAATAACGCGCATGTAACTATATATTATGTACTTAATCAAAGATACACGAATTTCACATGCTGTATTTCATAAGCCATAGTATAAGCCGATCGTAAATTTAATATATTTCGGTCACACATCATAGAGAAATCAGTGTAGAAATTGTCTATACATTTTCAAAAAAATTTATAAAAACAATTTCCCATTTTTATTTAAAACTTCTTTTTAATGAGTGAGCTGAAACTTTAATAAATTAAACTTTAATAAATCCACTTTAAGATTAATACGTTCGTGTAGAATAATAAAACTGTATCTTAACGAACGACCTGCAGTAGCGTCGTATTTTTTGCAACTAATCTTTATCATGTTTGCCTTGCATTCCGATCATTAGATTATTGACTCAGTACGCATTAATTTTCTTTAAAATTCTTCAACTTTGCGGAGCGATAATAGGATTCCAGCACGATTGTTTAAACGGAAAAAATAATATGAAAGTTAATTCAAATTTACGATTTACTAGAAAATGTTAAATTACCAAATTCTATAAGCTTTATTACGTTGATCAATTCGTTTGAATAAAAAATAAATAAATAAACAAAGAATATACCCCGTGGTCTATGTCGTACTACAACACGTTAAATGACGTTAAATTGTTCGTAATATGTTCAACGCTATGTCCAATGAATCCTGACTTTTGAGCTAATGATTTATGAAAATCAAAAAATATATAAAATTTATGAAAATTTACACTTAAATTTACTACTTTTGGTTACTAAAGAAAAAAAAAATTACAATATAATGAAAATATTACCTACTGAACAATTAAGTGCTAGAAATCCCAATTTTTCTTTGGCCAGTTTTTGGAAATTGGGAACTCGTAGAGGAAATATACGCTTATATACACGATACTGTATCTTCAAGGTGAGATTTGTTAATTTTCGATACTTGTTTTTCTTATATTTTCATATTTATTATAAAAATAATTTTAAATGTCATATTAAATACCGTTGACGGTACAGGTTACTACTTTCCACGGTCTGTCAGTTTGGACCACTATTTATAAGCACATCTGAGTAATGGTCAATGGACAATGTTAAATTATTCTCCGCCAAAAATGTACTTGTTATGTATTATCGTTTAACCTCTTGATAACGGACATACTTACACTAAAATCTGTTCTCGGCTCTACGGTTTAACTCTCGTCATTAATGAATAACGTGCACGGTTGCAATGCGAACGTATGTACGAAAACTTGATTTAAATGCGTACGTCAGAGTACGTCAGTAAAGTTAGCACCCCGACTCGAGAACATTGAAAATTGGTACCAACATTTAGGAACTATAGTTTCGACCATCAGCAGGTTGTATAAGCATTTTCATCTAAGCTGATCAGACAAATTCGATCTTGTACGGATTCTAACTGATGGGGAAACAAATTGCAGATCCGGTCGCTGAGTATCGGTTGAAATACGGGACGTATGGTCCCTGTACATGTACAAATATTGTTTTCTATATTTTCCGTACGATTACGTTTAAATGGGTTTCGATCAACGCGTGCTCGCAGCGGCGGCATGCATTTGTGTCCGTAGGGTGTACACGTGGTAGGTGGTTCAGAACCTAGAGAAACTTACCAAAAACAAGGAAATTAAAACCAATGCTAATCATAATGGTAAATAGATTTGCCAATGTCGTATTATTATCACGATTATTATTATAGGTATACCCGTGCCCGTTTCCGCGGCGTGCACAGGCACATGCAATAATAATGCGATATCGCGTATGTACACTGCACACACGGGTAACGGGTACACGAAATACATTATAACGCGCGGACGATTGCGTGATAACGCGATTTCTTTTGATTGATAAGACGGCGATCGTACGGCGGCGGGGTAAAAAGGTCAGGTACGAGCACACTCGCGCGCGGTTAAACCCTCGAGGCGGCCGAAGTCGGGGAAGGGGACCGTACACGCGTGCTTTGGCGCGTATAAATACAACGGTTGTGCACGGTGTACGGATGAAAAACGTGGAGATACCGCACACCGGCACACAGACGGCACGGCGAAAGTAACGAGCGCCACAACAATACATCGTCACCTGCCGTGCGTACACGTGTACCTACCGTCCGCCGTACCGTTTCCGAGCAGTCCATCAGCAGCGACCCCGCGCCGAAGACCAGCGTCATCATGAAATCGGTGAGTACGCACCGCACTTGTCGGCCGACGGCGACGACGGCGACGACGCGTTTTCCCGCGGGACTCGTTTTCCCCGCACCCGTTTTCCACCCTTGTGCCGCCAATTCTCACCCCCGGTTCTCGTCGAACGCCCACGCCGAGCGTAACACGTGAACGCTGTTCACTTCTAATTATTCTCCGCGTCGATTGCCACGCGGAACGTGTTCAGAGATTGTGACGATGAATACATTTATACGAAATCATGTTTGTTTCAAACAAACGCTTTCCTGTAGAGTCAAAAATAATCGTTTGATAAATTACTTGAAATTCTCGATTCCCTACATTTTCCGATCAATTGTAATAGTTGTAGATAAATAACCGCGAGAAAATAATTGGTTTTTGTGACTTGTAACTCTGTACCGTAACTCTACCCGTGTCGGCACATAGACCATTTTTGTTTTTATTTTACGCGGACAACTTTCTATAAGGTTCAAAAGGGTTATTTTTTAAACCATTTTTTAGATTTTCTAAACTAACAAGCAGGACATTACAAATTAAAACGTCTCCTTACAATGTATAAATTCTATTATTTGTTCCGTTGATTAACCATTAGTTAAGTGCAGTTATAACTACTATACTATAATCTATTGCATTTATACTTTCAGACGATCGCAGTAGTATGCACCATGTTGGTTAGCTTGGCTAACTGTCAACAATACCAACCAACAACTCCAATCCCCATCGTCCGGTATGAAAACGACGGAGTCAATTTCGACGGATCTTACAAGTGGGCGTAAGTAGAACGATAGAATAACTCGGACGCAATGGCCGATTTTGAAATTACATTTGGTCTCGACACAAATATTTCATTCGACGGCTTAGGCTATCATTGCGTTTCGTTTATAGTTGTTAACATTCGCGATAGAGTATACGAACGGTTTATGTTTAAGATAGGCACTGCAGATATATAGCAAAAGTACTTTGGTTCGAGACCGCGCAGGGTTACACATCGATTATAAGTTCGTTATTCAGTCGATGAAACTATATCTATATTATTTCGTTTTGCCCGAAAATCCGAATCAGAAAAGATCGCTTAAAAACTGTCATCTACGCTCGAGCGTTGTCATGTGTTTGCCTTGCTCTAAGTCTCTTGAGTTTCACGATATATTGTGTCCAACATCCGGCCTCGAACAAAATAAATACAATTTTAATTTCATTATTCTCGTTGAATAAAAATGTAATGGGGTGGTACACGTCGGAGAACGTTATAAAAATGACAATTAAGCACTACGCTTTATCGGAAAATCGATATTAAACCGCACCGCCGCCGCCGCCGCCGTACGCAGTCGTGCACGGGATTTTCGTAATTCTAAATTCTAATTATACTATTGATTGCCATCGTTTTGCGTTGTACGAAATCCCACCGCACGGAGTGGTGAGTAAGAAGTGATAAAATAAAAATAAAAAATAAAAATCGAAAACCAATAATAACGCATAATAGGTGTATAATCATCTTTGCCAACGAAAACACGAAACCCGCACGCTTCTATAAACGTTTTTATCGACGTTCGCATATTATTATGCGTGTGTCGTCACGTCGAGTCATTCCACAACACGTCCTGCGAAAACGTCAAGAACATTTTAATATTCTCTTCGTAAACGAAACGACGCCCGTTACTCGCGTGTACCGACGAACAATAGTTATCGTCGCGTTGTAAAAAAAATAAAAAAATAAAAAAATTCAATCATAGGAATACGTGTATCAATTTACAACTCGTTTTGCGCCTATACAATAAGCCGGCGGTACGCGCACATGTTATAACCTGCTCCTTGACCCGATCGCGTTAACGACTCCTTGGCCCCTGCGACCCGCGTCAGGATGACCGCAGCCTCCGGTAAAGCAGGAGTCACATATTACATTATACTTCGACCCGGCCTCCGGATGTACAACGCATGCTCGATGACACAACGATGACTTGGAAAATATCACGCACACGCTCGCCACGACGACATTCATTAATTATAATAATAATAATAATAATATCACAATGAAAGTCATCGTGTTTAACGATTGTCCCGAGGGTCGAATGCACTAAGCGGGGATCAATATTATGCGTATGACATAACACACTGCGTTCATATAACACCCGGTCGGTCTCTTGAAATTTTTTAACTCGGCCGCAGCGCGGACGATTCACCCCTAAAACGTTTCATCAAAAGTTCTTTTGTCGCGGGCTAAAGCGAAGTGATCGATTCTATTCAGTCATCCACCACTCCTCCGAACAATACGACTCGTCGTAGAACACGGAGCATAGCTGCAATAGCTATTATAGTTTTTACAGATTTATCGATTTCGAAATGGTTCATTTTTTTTTATTCTCAAGTTCTCCGACTAGAAAACGTTTACATCTCGAATTGCGGTTTTTCTTTTTTCTTATCGACGACGCGTAGTCCCTCCGATTTCCCGCGTTGTGCACAGACTATACACGGTTTTCGAAAACGTAATATTCAAACGTTGAAACGGTATTCGCATTTCAATCGGAAAGGTAACACACGACAGTATTATAATAGTTATCGTCACACCCGTTCATCCGATGATATAACCGACACACGTTGTACACGATCGTCGCGCGGCCCCGCCGGAGTCAACGGTCAACCGTCACGCCTTATCTGGGTCATCGCGTTCCTCGTCGTCGTCGTCGTCATCGTCGGATAATGCCTTATACACGTGGTGGTCGTTTCGCGTATTGTTTTATCTTGCTCAGTAATTGCACGCAGGTATGGATGCGAGTGACGTAATTTGGAGGAAATTCTGGGGAGGCGCAGTAAATTTCTTAGACTAAAACGTTCAAAAATATCGCCTACGCTCAGCAAATTGTAGAACTAGATGCATTGTGTTTATTTCGCCCGGGAAAAATGGTCCCAATTAACACGGGCCGTTGTTCTCGGAAAGATTTCGAGTGTTCGTAATGCACAAAGTGATCAGAATTTCGTGTTACATGTTACATGGTAGAGTTTCATCCAGTTTCTAAAAAATTCCATTTCATGATTTTCACTGTGGTTCGCTTATTTTATATTTATTATAAATTTACATGTGGCCTGCGTGACGCACCGCGATATTATCATTATACAACTGGTATATCACAGAGTTTAAATGATTTTAAGTGATCGCAGATTTGATTTTTTTTTCGTGTTAGACATGACCCGGAGGAAGAACGTAGATTTATCAAGTTCAGTTTGTATACGTTTTTTCAAGCACGATTACATTTATAAGCACAAATTGTATTAAAGATTTCCAACGAAAGATTTAACGTAATTTATAATATTATATGATATAGTTATACTGTATGACTAAAAAATTGCGGCTCTTTGGACAACATGGTTTTGTAACTTATAAAAAAAATTGCTCTTCCCTGTGAAAATGTTGCCGACCCATGCCCTATTCCCTCGGATTACCCCTCCTCCCCATGTGTACCGTTTGAATCGGAATCGGTTTGATGGAACTGGCTCGCGTCGAATCGATTTATCTTTACGTGTCCTTCGCGCACGCACGCACCTCGCACATCCTTGAACGCGCCGCCAGCCTTGATCCTTGGTGCGCTCGCGTCAAAGTCTTCCCGAGTGCTCACGAGCTTGTTGCAACCGCACGGAGCCGATCGTTTGACGTACGAAAACGATCAGCGTCCAATCGACGGGCTCGCGATCGTAATCATAAATATCGTGTTGTTATTTCACGGTCGGACGGAACGGCCTGCGCAACGAGTACGATAGTAATTAATAATAATACGTGATGTGTTCACGCGAGTCTTCGACGGATTGTGCTGTTGACTGCTTGACTTTATATCAACGTTCGCGAGCTGAAAGGGTTACAAATCGTACTTACGGTGGTGTACATAATAACGAAGGTCGCGAACGAATATCCGACGCGTTCGTGTATTTATGTATTCGCCACGGATGGAAAAATCGTTTCGGCGCGTAGGATCGCAAAAAACAATATTAACGTCGTCAATCCAAGTTTATTTATACGTTCGAATCTTCGCTCGAAAAATAATATGTCAAGACAAATATAATATAATATTTGTCTTCTGTGCACGACACGCTTACATTGTCGCGCGTCAAGCGAACTCATATAGCCGGCGCCTCGTATAGGCAATTTAAGCCCACTCGTGTACACGAATAACGTATTGCACAATTTTTTTTCTCGACATTCACTATTATTTATGTTACGAGTATGAACAATGACTTATGGCTGATGAGTGATGAGTAATGACTTTTAACAAATATTACAACTTCTGTAAATACGTAATGGTACATGTGTTACCAGACTATTAAAATATTATTCTTCTTCATTATGTATCTTGATATTATGATTTTTTTAATTTAAATACGTTTTCTTAACAAAATTTATTACTCAACTATTTACATTGTTATTTTTTGCCTTAAAAACGCAGTTTTCTTATGCTTATAAATTATCATATATTTCTTTAAACAGTGTGTAACTTAGTTTATTCCATAACAAACTTTAATTTGTTGATTTTTAAAATCGCTTTCAATGGCTACGAAACGTCAAATTGACTATCAAGTTCCACGTGTTTCTTATAGTATTTTTAATTGGTTTTTAATTTTATTCACACGATTGAAAAAATACATGTTATTGAGTCTTCAGATTTTGGTTTAAATCATTCTAATTGTTTTACAATTATAAATTAATTATTTTTTCGCTACTTAAAATTTCTATTTAAAGCAAATATAGATTAAACCAAATCCACGGAATAACAGTGCCTATATGTGGCTGTATATGAAATCATAAATACATCCGTAGTTATAAGTTAAAAACAAAATAACACTAGAGATTTCGGATTTCGTGTTTACTATTATTGTAGTTTATAAATTTATTATATTTTATCGTACACTATTAATTGGAAATTTTCGATTAAGACTGCATAGCTCAGACAAATAAATCTTGATAGTTGTGAAAAGTCGTGAAAAATTTTTCATTTAACGAAAGAATTCTAGAAGAGCGTATAATTGTAGGCGTACGCGAGATTTATAAGTCCTGTTATGGCTTTGACACGCAATAAATAATACAACTGTTTATCGCACTCATCGGTACGAACTCCGCGATAAAGCGAACTATAATAAGTCACGAAATTATATAAAGTACGTTTAATTGCTTTTAAAATAGCATTAACATTATTAATCCTTATCGATATTATAAATGTGTGTACAACTCGATAGAAAACGATATTGTAAGAGCTGTTTCGTCAATCAGGGCAAAGCACATTCGCGTACACAATAATAGTATAAAAATATCGTAACATATTGACCAGCGTCCGATGTTATTAATATTATTATGATTTACACCGGAGGACGACGACGTTGGTCCGGTGTGAATATCACCGTGTAAACACGGACGTAACAATACTCGCAGCGAATCCCTGCGGATGAATGAAATCTAATATTATCGTTTGGACCGCATATATTTTAGTTTAAATGACGCAATGCGAGCTCTCCACAATCAATACTTTCGCCTGAAAATAAAACCAGCCGCAGGCCGTCCATCACGACAACGCGAACCCACGTGGACCCGAACCGCGCATTACTACGAATATATTATGTATACATATATATTTGCGACGAACGGATCGGTATGTTGCGGAGTGGAAAAAAAAACGAAAATGAAAACGAAAAATCCAAGACCTATACAACTGCTGACCGGATAATTACATAACCGCGTAAAGTACACTGACCACAACGAACGAAATCCGTCCGGATAATCTCCTGCACAATACACCAGAGCCTGCGTACAATACATAATAATAATAAGCCCGGACAACGGCGGCGCGGCGGTTCGGTTTTTGTGCTCAATCATGGCCTATAATAATCTTACTTAACTCTTGTCACGCGTTGCACAATAAAACCATTATGTTACGAGAGGAGAGGCGAAAGAAGTGCGTGCGTGTACACTTATACACGGACGACGACAACAACAACAACAATGTAGTAATAAAAAAAATGGTTTATAACACGAGTGCAGCGCGTGTGCGCCTACTACACGTAAGTGGTATACGAATTATTACTATTATTATTACGAGGACGAGAAAGTCTTCGGGGCTTGACCCCGAGCCGTTTGACCCGATCGCGAGACCGCCGCGCCGTCGGACGGATGACCTATACCAGCGGTGCGTTGCTGGCGATGTCCGTCGTCGTCGTTCGCGGGTTAGGTGGACCTGGTCACGAAAAGCGTCGTGCGGCGACCGCGACCTATGACCTCGGACGATGGATCCTACACGTGTATGCGTAGCAGCTGCCGTGAAACCACCGAGCGCGCGCGTGACGTGACGGTAAACGCACAATCATCGTCTGCGGCCGATCCGTCGCGGAAAGTGCAAGTCTTTGAGCCTGCAGGTTCGTCGCCGCACGACCGGTACAACAGACGACTGCTACGTATTACGATACGTCTTGGGAGGAAGAGCGACCGGGAACGGACCAAGAGGACGCCCGGAGGAAACAATATTTTAAACGCGTCCTGAAAAGAACTCGGCAAGAGTTCGTGTGCGACCAGTGCTTCGCCGAAGAGTGCCGAACGGAGAGGAGCGGCTTCGACGACGATGAATCATGGAACGATGGCGATCAATTATTAAACATGCGGCTGGTTTTACTTACGACCCGTTCACCGGATATCGATTGTTCGCGACCTGCAGCTATAACCGGTGATCCCGCGGTTATTCTTACGTCCGTGGACACCCATTGCCGCTGTACCGCGTGTGAGCCTTGAAGATCGATACGTGGATAACGATCGATGATTAAAATCGAAAATGGTACGCGTTTCGCTCGGTTTCGTGATTTCGCGAAGGACCTATCCTAATATTGTAACCCTCTCGTTGATTACGACGTAAACATGGAACGGGTTGGAAAAAAACTAAATTTACAATAATCACAGCAGCAAAACGACAGATCTACAAGTGTTTACGATGTCGAATCTATCGGACGTTGTATAGTAAGTTGTGTCATATTGCAATGAACTTGTCACGTTTTTGAATCTATCATATTACATACTATATAAATCAATGTTTCCTAACCTTTTTTTTTTACTTAATGTCCTTCATAAATTTTCAAAAATTTCTCATCGCCACCCTACCAGCATTTTTTGAAAAAAATTATAGTTTAATTATCATAATAAGCCGTTTAATTAAAGTAAAAAAAATACAATCTTGCATTTCAAACCATTTACACTTATGTGAGTATGTGACTAGTAAGATCTTTGAGATCGAAGTTTTACTGCTAATGAAATTATATTACATGTGGTTCAATGAATGTCAGCGTCGGTCTTAAACCTCTATTTTCATATATATTTCTAATTGATTTCTACTGATTTTTCGTGAAAAGTTCCACTGGACCGTACTAAAGCTTTTTTCCTACCAGGCAAGTGGACGTAGAAAACTCAGTTACCTACTTATGTATACCTGGTAATCACTTATTTCCAAAGTTGAGGTTACCTACAGCATGTTATTATAGTTTTTATTTTTTTCTCTGATCCTCAACAATACTATATCGTATGATAAAAATAATGTGAGCGTGACGGAATCGAAAGGTGCCCCTTTGAATAAAATGTCCCTTAAAAATTAAAATCGCACCTACAAGGGGTGGCAGGGGTCTTTGCGTAGCGAACCACTGCAGGTTTACGCGTTACAAAAGCTTCGCAAAACACCTGTACGTACATGGACGACCTGTGTGCTCTTGGCGCGAAATCGTTTGTTTCATTGCACGCAGGCACAATGTATAGTGTTGTAACATCGTTTTCATTACACGGCTCGACGATTGAAAACCATAAGCCGTGGTCGCCGAACAATGTGCGATTACTGGGGCCGCGGTGTATAATATTACTTACGGACCGAAGTCCGCGAGGCGTGTTTGTACGTGCGTCTCGCGGGCGCGATCGCTCTTCTAATCATCGTCGTCTCGTGCGTATACAACAACAAACGAGTCTACGTAATTCTTTTGACCTCAAAAACCCCGGCAGACCGTGATTTTTTTATTTTTTTTTCGGCGGCGCACGCGGTCTCCTCGAAACGCGTAGAATATATGATGTGTGTACAGGGTGATCAGAATCTCGCGTTAAAAAATCAATTCGGTATGCGCGGAAACTCGGAAAAAAATAATCTCATCCCACCGGCTGTCAACGATCAGTCTGGGGTGTTCGACCGTATGCGGTGGCTATACGTACCTTCCGAGCTTTTCAACCACTATACGGTGCCTACTGATCTCTGCCCCTTGAGGTGCAAACGTCAAGAACCTCACAAACACCTATTCGGCCGGGTCCCATTGCACTGGAATCTATTCAAAACTACACGATTCTTATTTCCATACAAATCCTCCGTCAATTAATAAAATATCCTCTGCCTCGCGCTTGCCCAGAAGACTATGAAAAAAATCAAGAATATAAGTTATCTCGTCAGGTGGCACTGATGGGTGGGACCTTTTCTATCGCCCGTTCGGAAATGTTATTTTTAGTCATCACTATAGTTTTCATACCGTATGGATTGTAAATATATTTCCTATACGTAAAGCTGATACAATAACAGACAATCTCGTTTCAAAAAATGTTCCGTTCCATGATTTTTCCGCGGCTCGCTAATGTTAATCGACTGTAAGACCGCTGTAACGTGAAATTCCGATCACCCTGTATGACGTGCGCGCACGCGCGTGTGTGTGTGTGTGCTTTCGTTCGTGTTCCGCCACCCACTTCGATTGAGGCCATTGTGTTACCGCGCCGTACAATAATGACGTTATGATATAACGCGCGCACCAGACACCGCGGCGGTAAACGGAAACGAATAATATATAACAATAAAAATGATAATAATATGTTTACAATAATAAGACGCGCGGGCGCATACATCACGGTATAACATTATGTACACAACGTGTTGTGGTGCAGTAGAGCCTAGCTTATAATAGAATACAGTGTGTGCACGTATACGCTCCCGGTCCCGCAACTCTCGCTTATGATAATGACTCGGAGCCGGCAACCGAAGTACAACGTTTAAAAGTGGCGTTATTCCTGTTGCACCGGTGCGGGTCGAAACGCAAAGGTCCTGGGCCTCGACGTCGCCGCGTTTTACGGTCGTTCCGAACGGAAAAATATCATCATCGTGTAGAATCTATGGCGGTGAAGGGTTACCGGGGGGCGGTGAACTAGGTTTGGGTGGTAGGGGGGCGGCGAGGGTGTTCACGCAAAAACTTTGTACATGGTGCGACCTAAAAATAATACATACTTGATAATCCATATAATAGCTATCTATCACTATAAAAAATAATAGGTACTATCATTGATTATAAATACTGGTACTATGTTGAGCTTTTTCCAATTTATTATCTTTATTATTTTGACGATTGTACGTGCACATAATATTTTATCACACCGTATTATCTTAAATTTTAGAATTCTCACATAGGGGATCGTTAAATAATTGATCGCTGCTCAAGGAGGCGGTAACTTAAGAAAGGTTGAGAAACACTCTAAGACCGATGTACGCTGTACAATAATTACACATGCATATAATATATTATACGGTGCGCACAATGGTCGGTCCCGATTTGAATACACAATCATCATATCATGACGTCCTGTACCTATACATTTTGTTCGGTACCGTAACGTTTCCGAAAACGGAGCGATTACGGAACTAGTAATGACAACACAACACACGGGTACACGCCGTGCGTAATGGGAAACGTAACGTATTGTTTCGAAACCCATCAGGATGATCGTATTTACAGGAAATTAGCGTCGTCGTACCACGTGCACCGCCGCACTATACGCCGCAGTCCTACGTATCGTTATTCGCTATCATAATAATGTATACGTACCGTTTTTGTGCTCGGGGACTCGTGCAAGTGTACGCGTCGTCGTTGGAGTCACTGACGAGTTCCTTTTACTTTCCATAGCGCGCGACTTATGCAAAAACATAATATTAATACGCTCGATCGAAAGTCCCATGCGTTTACACTCGAATTGATTAGCATTTTAGGCGAAAGTGCGTGACGAAAAATTGTACGTGTACATTGTCGACGTACGATTTTCACTTTGATTGCGATAAAGACCGAAACATCGTTCTAAAGCCACATCGACCCGCTCATATCCATATCCGAGGCGGACAAGAATCCCACCCGTCGGTTAAAAAGACGCTGGTGCAGGGATCTGTTAAATCCTCAATTATTGTAAATTTACTCCTCGCGAGCACTGATACGGTTATCCAGCTGTTTTTAAGTGTAACAACTACCCCCCCCCCCACACACACACACACACCATTTTAGACCTGGTTGCGCCGATGGCGATCAGTTATTATACTACTTCACTACCGCGTGTGTTACACTACTATCATAATAGAAACCTTGACTAAGACCCGAACCCATTGTTAACGCTAAACGCTTGTATCCTCTCTGATCGACAGATACGAAACCGGCAACGGTATCCAAGCCCAGGAGAGCGGTTACGTGCAGCCGGCCCAAGACCCCAGCCAATCGGCCCTGAACGTGGAGGGCGGATACTCGTACACCGCACCGGACGGCACACCGATCAGCGTCAAGTACGTCGCGGGTCCCCAGGGATTCGTGCCCGTCGGCGACCATCTGCCCACACCACCACCATTACCGCCAGCAATCGCCAAGCTCCTCCAGTTCTTGGCCACCCAACCGTCCACACCGGAACCGGCCTACAACAAGAGGAAGTAGACGAGCGCCCGACTCCGACGCACACATCACCCACACACGTCTCCCATACACACCCGATCGACCCGTAGTACTGCAGATATTAATACATTATTTCGTCGTATCATATTATTATAATAGTTTTTATGTTTATTCGTCTATACAACAACTGTTTTTTTTTCAACACTACGTTGACTTTAATTTTTTTTTAATTTTTTTTAACCGTTTTTTGTTATTTTGTTATGATATTATATTATATTGTCCCCTTCTTTTTACTCTGCACATAAGTATGCCGTGGAAATTTGTTTAGTGCATACGAATGCTTGATCTTATATATACGTTAACATACATGTCATCATCGTATTATTTGTATTGATATTTTATTAAACGCATTTTATTTACTTATATATTTTAATAGTTTTTTTTCCCCCGTCACGATAAAACTATATCATTTATTGCAGATTTATTATTGACGTCATCATCACATCTATTCAAAACTAGTTTATTAAATAATATCATTAAGGTAAAAAGAAAAAAAATATTATAATCGTTAGAATAGAATAACTCCATAGTATTATACTACGAAATCTTATCGTAACCATAATATTAGTAAAATGGGGTAACTTTGATAATTTTCTTCAGTTTTTTTTAATCATGCTTTGTTTATCCGATATCAAAAAGAATAAACCTTTAATTTAATAATTTATTAAGTTAAATTATATAATTTCCTTGTTTGAACTAAAACAAATAAATATTTTTAATAATTTTTTCACATACATTTTAATTATTTAATGTAACTATCAATGTTTCCCACCATTTGGGGTAACTTTGATACCCACTATTTTTTTACATTAAATTATATGGTATGATAGTAAAACTATCAATGATGCCCCAAAAATGTTTTTCTGATTTTTATTTTTTGAGATATTTTGATATTACATAAGTGGGGTAACATTGATAGAAGTTCATTAGACACAGACAATACAAATTAAATATAAATCAACTTCAATATTTTTATTATATTTATTTAAATACAATGAATTAGAATAAAAATCATAATTATAACAATACCAATTTATTAATAATAATAACAATTTAATAGTGATAACCATACATAATAATCACACCATACACAATATTCTTTTTCAGTCTTGTAATTACTATCAGACTTATTTTATTTTATTTTTTATTATATTAACAAACACAATTTAATTATAATTATAACAATTTTATTATAATAATAACAAATTCTTTTTCAGTCTTGTCATTACTATCAGACTTATTTTATTTTATTTTTTATTATATTAACAAAAACAATTTAATTATAATTATAACAATTTTATTATAATAATCACAAATTCTTTTTCAGTCTTGTCATTACTATCAGACTTATTTTATTTTATTATAAAAACTGTTGAAGCTCCAAGTCGATTAACGTGTTTTCCATTATAGCGATTGTGTAAAGTCCCATAAGAAATTTGATACAATTTGCTAGCCGCTAAGATTGTTATTTCACCATCAGATATTTTTCTTAATGCTTCTTCCAGCTTATTCTCGTTATAATTTTTATATGGCCGGCTGCCAGCCACCCGTTTTGGGTTGCGAACCACTTTTTAAAAGAAAAAAAATTAAGTATCAAAGTTACCACACATTAAAACAAATTGTATTACACATACATTTCGAAATAAAACTTAATACACAATAACGTATTTGAATGTATATGTAATTAACAAGTTATTAATGTATGTAAAGTTATGGTCCTTATGAATGTACTTACTTTGCGCAGATCTTGATTTTGCTAGTAAAATTCGTTTTCACAAACACGTTAAATGACAACTGATTACAAACAAATATTGATAACACTACACGACAAAATACTAAAAACAACAATTTTTATTCGTTATCAACTGTTTATACAGATGTTTTGATAAAAAATACAAATTATCAAAGTTACCCCACATTATCAAAGTTACCTCATTTTACGGTAATATTATGGCCGTATACAGATTTACTTTTTTTATCGTCCGTAATATGTGAATTTAAGAGTTTCCTCTGAAGTGCTGGATTTGCTTGTACACCTTTAAAAGGAGCATTTAAACTAAGCATTATCCAACATGGCACCGTTGATAATGTTATAATATAATGCTTATAACTTATAAGTTATAGCGGTTCATTGAGTTTACAGAGAAATAATTTATTTCATATTCCATTTTTTTGCAATCAAAAGTGCCCAAATACTTTTCCGCGATCGATGAAGAAATAATGTGGATATGCAAATGCTAGATTTTTTTACATTGTTATCTTAACCATTTTTGAGTAAGCCGAGTTCCGTTAAAAAATGTTTGATAATTTATATTGAAAATAATAATATATCATTATGCTCGTGTCAGAGTCACTTTTCACTTTTAATATCCTATTGTTATATTAAACGGCTACGTAGATAAATGCACGGTACAGATAACATGTAAAAGTGGACATATTAAGTTTGACCTGCAGCTCGAACTAACCTATATCTGCATATTATAGGTACTTTTACATTTTAAATATAACAATTTTACTTAAATATGTAGTTAAAAAAGATATTGTAGTATTGTGAGTAGTTATTACTTTACTATTTCTATGCAGAGTAGTTAGTTATAATTACTATATATTCTTCCGAGTTACATTCTATATGCCTTGCATGATACAACTCCTTAAGTATATATTTGATATTATGAAATTTTACATTGTTCATAGGAAAACATTTTAAATTTTATTTATTTTAAATGTTTAAGCAAATTAACAACAAATAACATTATATAACAAGGCGCATTTTAACATTTATGTAATAATTTTCGATCTAATTCTTCTACCTAATAATAATAAAGCAATAAATTAATGTTATCAGTAATACAAGTAGATATATCAGGGAAATTGAATATAAATAATGATAATTTTTATGAGGTCTGTGATTAAAATATTAGATATTTTGAAATTGATATGATTCTTTCGTAAGTTTATTTAAAAGGACGATTAGTAAAGAGATTTAAGGTTTTGAATTCGTTCAAAGTTCTTGACATTGAATCGAAAGTATTGGATGGTGATCGGGAGTAATTTAAAAAAAACACTATTGATCTATAAAGATAACTAAGGACCGGCACTTGAAATTTAAGTTCAGCCAAACAACTAGATTAAGACAAACCTTAAAGAATGTACAAGTAGTTCAGATAATTTTAATCAGCCATTCAGGCCATTCAGCTAAGCTTAAAAAAAAACCATGTTCTTTGTTCCATGATTAACCTGAATTTTATCATATTCAGTTTATATAACAGTGTTTTTACTTGTAATTACAAAGTGTTTAGGAAAATGAACTTTGCAGAATTATAAATATAATCAAATAATTTAAACAACATTATATAACTTTTCTTGATTCAAACGCAGAAAAATAAAACGTTTAGTTTCGACCATTGGTCATAATCAGGTTATAAAAGCAGCACTACTATAATAATAATAATCATTATAACCTGATGATTAAGAACGGTCGAAACGAGACGGTGTACATAACACTTTAAATTCGCTCGGCATATATGATACTTATATTTTCAAAATTAATTTCATTTTTTTATTCTATATTTTTTATTTATAATGAGTTAACCATCTATAATAGTATAAACTCTGCTGTACGTATGCCTGTTTTGGATGTTAAATATAGTTAAGTTCATCAATAAATTATAACAATACAGGTAATTGTGAATTATAAATTAGTTTGTATTTTAATAGTACAATTAAAAAAAGGTTATAAAATATGTATTTACAATGAAATTTACAATTATAGTTATATGATATTTGTAACGAAAGTAAATTTATTAATTTATGAAATATGTAGGTTTAATATATAGATGCTTATCTAATTTTTTTTAAATCATTTACTAGTAATGACATTATTTGCCAGAAAAATAATATAACAAATTATAATTACGAACAGGAATTTGTCAGTAAAATTGTTGATTTGGCCATAATAGTTCTAATTCAATTCAAAGGTTCTATGAAGTTAAAAAAAAACAAGATAAAGTAGTAAAATGTATGGATGAAATCGATTAAAAGTCTAATAACTAGGGACAGGATTATGATAACCAAAAATACCTAACAAAATGACAAAAAAATAAACAAAAAATGACCTAAAAAAATGCCACAAAAGACAAAAAAAATAACTTAAAATATCATAAAAAAATGATTATAACTGTTTAATTACTATTCGAGTACAAAATTTATAAAATATTTATTTAACATACGAAACACTAATAGTAATACAAAATTGAATTACGATATTATTTCTGTTATAAATGTATGTACTATCCAAAACATAAAGTACCTATAAATGAAAATAAATAAAAACATTAATATTTGATTACAGTAACAAAATTACTAAATACATAGTTACAAAATTATAAAATGTCCCTAAAATTTATAAATGACATCAAACCCAAAAGATTATAAGAAATTCAAAACATTGAAAAATAAAAACTATAAATTTGAACTCGTGGATGACCAGATCAAATTTTGTGATAAAAAGCTATATCCTGTAAATCATAAAAAAAATGTCAAATCCTATATGAACCTTTTTATAAAATGAACTAACTACCGCCGGATATTTTATATAGTTACAAAATACCATAAAATTACCAAATGATGATCGACTCTAATCATTACTGATATACCAATGGTACACGATTTTCATCGGTGTGGTATTAAATCGTTTACTGCAGCGGCTAATGATAGCTATTTTATTCATCGCACGTGATTATATTATATTTTAAGTGTAATCAATTATTTAAATTATGATGCCGAATAATCTTAGAGACTTTTACATCACGTCACTATTATTTATTATTATTATTTTAAAAAGTTGCCCAAAAAATGACTCACTATATCGTGCTGTGCTCGATTCAATCAATTAATATTATGTAATTCAAGCGTATCGCGAGAACAGCAAAAAATAATTTAAGAATCTCTAGTCCCGCTAAGATTAGAACCCCGACTACTGTCTACTGGAATACTGAAAAAGCAAGAATAAGATCGTTCCAACTAATAAACTAAATAAAAAAAAAGTTTCCGTATAATCTTATTTTAAACGTGTATTAAAATTAATGGTTTAATAATAATAATATATACTATTAAAATATCAAACTCCTTTTTTTTTAATTCAAACAGCTCCACGGTCTCTTCAAAATATCGGCAGCCGTTCGATTTTGTTGGATAATGCCGTTTATAATAAACACAATGTAGATGGCTCGCTGCAGTTGAAAATATGTCGCGCTGAAATTATTTCCGTCAGAGGCCAATAAGGAATTGTATCTAGTAAAATTAATTATATTGATGTTTTTTTTCCAACGAACAGATGATGAACGTGTAAAAAAAAAATTATAATCCAACTCAATAACTCATAATATTGGTCCACGACGATTTTTGTAGTTACGCAAGAAAATGAGATTCAACCGAAAGGCGAAAACACAATTTTCATAAGGATTCAGACGCATCAATCTCATGTGTATACATAACGTCGTGTACCGTACACACGTGCGCCGTATAACAAAGATGGGCAAATGGTGGCCAGCGAGTCTCTTCCAGCCCGTGTAACCTTTTGAAATCGTACGCCTAACTAAGTGAACTCGTATTCAAGTGTACATTGTATATTTCACAAGGTGGTAGATTTGATTTTAATTTTCAAACCTGCTCGATTTTAAATCGAGTCTATAAAACAAGACCAGAATCAAAAATTCAAATTCAAACGCTTATAAATAAAAATTGTGACTTCAGATTATTGAGATTTTTTAACATTATGTCAAAATTTCAATAAGTGAAAACCAAAAACATTTTTTTTAATGACATTTTACGAAAAAAAATAAGAAAAAAATAACTCTCAAATTTAAAATGGCATATAAGTAGCTTTAAAAATCATATATTAATAGTTTTTATAATTAATAATTTATATTTTATATTTTATTAGTTGGTTTGAATAAAATCAATTTGCAAATACTAAAGTTTTATTATAAACACCTTGCTACATTTATGCAAAATACAAAATCCATTTGACGGTTCATTCTTTACATAACAGTTATTTTATTTAATCGTATAATAGGCCACCCAGTAATTCAATAGCTTCAAGATTCAATATCATCCTGAATACAATATGGAAATGGTTGGAAGTATGAGATTGTTATGATAGATTCAATAATGTGAATACTTTATATCTTATGATGAATTATAAATATAATTATCTTAGCTAATTCAGCTGATGAAGAAACGAATGCGAAGACGACCAAACTACTGTCGGAAATACGATCCATAGTTCGGTTACAAACAAGTCTCTCCCAGACGTTCCAGTCGATGGACGCCGGCGAGTCGGTTGAGAATTGTGATGCGGAACGAGATCAATTAAAAGAGAGATTAGAGATCTTCATAAGTATGATAAAGTTATGGACGGATGGGTGGAAATATTTTCCTTTCGATTTACATGTTATTGTTATGTACATAATATACAGCGTCATACCCAGGGGAGGCAATGGCTAAGGGAACATTAGCTAGTTTGTTAAGATTTCAAATTGTTATTAACTTTGTAAGAGTCCACCCCTCATCACCAATTAAAAAATGTCTTGGGTACAACACTGAGTTTAGTACAATACAACGCGTTTCGTTTCTTGGGTTTTACGAGTTCATTTCTCTTCTCAGGTGAAATGGCAGCTGACTGCAAACAAGATCGACACGTAGCGCGTCGTTGTCGGTCGATCGTGAACACGGTTAGTGGTGTATGCTATCCGAATTCAGCACGGAATGTCGTTGATGGAAAGTACAGAGCGGTGCAACCGACGACTGGCCAAGGGTCGTTCAGTGTTGAAAGTAAACGCGACACACACGCTGTGGTTGGTCGACGAGCTGACGTGCAAAAAGCAGTTAGCACGGAAGGCCGGACCGCGGGAGGAAACGGACGTCGACAGGACGATGTCCATGAAGAAAAATGTTCCGGACGCGGGCGGCGACCTGAAGGGACCGGTGAAACACGTCCTGTGAGTGGATCGAGGCTGGTTGGGACTCGTGGGCAGAACGTATACCGCGCCGTTCGAGTTTCCACAGTTGTGGAGGACGAAGAGGATATTGCAGTATCGACGCCCGGCAAGATGCCGGAAAAGTCGAAGACTGACAATGCGGAAACGATGGTTTTGTGCAACAACAGGTCTGAAATTTGAAATATAGGAATTGTTATATATTGTAATCAACGCGTATAAAAAGAATCCGGTTTCCGAAAGTACTTAAGTATCACCATCTAAAATGGATTTTAATTCCCGATGTATACAGATTAATTTTTAAAACGTGCTCATCTCATTTTCGGCTGTAAAAATGTGGTAAAAATTCTAACCAATACTTTGGAGTGTTTCAAATTTAGAATTGCGTATGAAAAGTGAACAATTACCGTTTTTTTTTCGAATGAATAGCAATTAGCGATAACACTTCCATCAAACGTGCTAAGCATAATTTTAATTTTTCAGCCAAGTGTTGAAGCGAGGTATGGTCGACGAAAAAACGGTCACAATGAGTACAAGTGTCATCAACGATGGCACTTCGACGAAGCCGTTCCCTAAAGACCTGGCGAAACAGTCAAAGGAAAAACCGGTCCAAAATTACAACAGGTTTAGAGCGACGAATATGGCGACGGGAAATCGGGATGCAGTCGGGAAGTCTAACATGTTCATTAAAACGACTAAACCGTGTTCCAAACATTGTTAATTATTATTTATAACTGTTGTGCTTACAAGAAAACAATTTTACCTTTATAATTTTTTCTCTTTTACCTTAACTACAAATGTTTACTTATATTCTGTAAATGTAAATAAACGCAATATTATTTGCTCGAAATATTTTTCACATCATTATGAGTAGCTATTCAAAAAGTCTGAAACTTTTATTATTGTTGATATTGATAAGACATCGTTTAATAGGAAAATCGTGATGACATGTACATAAAATAAAATAATAAAACAAATATCATGGTAAAACTAATTTAAATTATTCGTTTTACTAAGTATCCTAAAAAATATAAATTAAAACTAGCCGCAACTGTGCACCTACCTTTGTTAGGCTGCTGTATGACATCTGCTTTAACGGTAAACGAATCGTTAAGCGAGTCTAAACCAACGTTTTATGCCCATGAAAATAAGTAATAGTATATAATGTAGACGAATAACTAATAATACATCCGATTCGCTGTGCGGTATGCGAGAGTGCCCTTGTCAATTTTCGCTATGTTATACGGTGCCTACACCGAGTGCGTTTGTCATGACCAATATAATGGCCAAATCATAAATTTAGTATAATAGTAAAACGAATGTAATGGACAAGGACGAGACCGTTTGATATTCATAATTATATGCAAGCCAATATGCCAATTATTACTATACCTACGCGCAATATCGGTAAAACTAAAGTCGATATTTAACATTTTACGAGAATCTTCTATTCCGCTCGTTTAACATAAGCACGCCAACTTACGCGATAAAATGATTAAAATAGATTTCAGTAATACTATACGGATTATAATTTAACTATAAGACACTAAGTTTCCGTGTAATCTTATTTTTAAACTTGTTTAAAAAATTAAGATTTATTAATAATAATATACTCGTTCACTATAACAATATCAAACTTCTTGTTTTTAATTAATTCGAACAGCTCCCACGGTCTCTTCAAACTATCGGCGGCCGTTCGATTTTATTGAATAATACCATTGATTATAAAAACGATGGAGATGGCTCGCTGCGGTTGAAAATATGTCGCGCTGAAATTATTTCCGTCAGAGGCCGATAAGGAACTGTATCTGATTAATTATATTGGTGTTTTCTATCCAACGAACCGATGATGAACGTGTAAAAGATATTATAATCCAACTGAATACCTCATAATATTGGTCTACGACTATTTGTGTATGTTACGCAAGACAATGAGATTCAACCGAAAGGAGAAAACACAATTTTTATAAGGATTCAGACGCATGAACCTCATGTGTATACCAGGATGGCTCAAGGGGTAGGCGGTACAGGCCCACGCCTAGGGCGGCATTTTTCAGAGGCAGCATTTATGTATACTAGATAATTTTTAAAAAGATTCCTAGTACCTACTTATATTAAATCGTGTGTAGTGAAAAATAAAAATCAATAAAAAAATATAAAATTTGGTCAGTATGATACTATGATCGGACAAATATAAACGTGTGTTTACGCTTTTGGTCGACCCTCGACCGTAGCAAGTTGCGGTGTTCTCTTGACGGTTTTTAATCGGTTCTGTGAATCAGTTTTGCCTGGCCCCGATATCGTGTTTTGTTGTTTTCAATTTTAACTCTTTCACAAAACGCACTATTGACGAATATTATTGACTAAAAATAGGTACTAAATACTGACTGACGTTTACAGATAAGTTAATTTTATTTTCATTTGCCTGCCGACTTTCATCAGAATTCAGAAGAACATTGGCCATTATTCAATCGAGAAAGAATTATCCTATAATATGGACATGGAAGAAGTTGTATCATATTTCGCTAACGCAAAAGCAAGAAAAGTCAAGTTCTAATCTAATACGATGTTAACATTTATATTATATTTTTACTAACTTTTATATTATAAAACAACTATTTTTAAATTGTTTTGTTTTATTTAAATTAGTAGGGATTTACTCGTCTATAAATATATCAATTTAACCAATTAACTTTATACAAATAAGTATAATGAACTCAGAATTAAATATATTTTAGTAATGTTTATGTGAAAAAATATTTGATACACTATTTACATGTATAAGGGGCGGCAAAACTTAAGTTTGCCTAGGTGTGTAAAATTACTTGAGCCGCGCCTGGTGTATACATAACGTCGTGCATCGTAGACACGTGCGCCTTTTAACAAATTCTAGAAAATGGCGACCTGTTGGTCTCATCCGGCCCGTGAAACTTTTCGAAATCGTACACCTACTCCTAACTAGGTAAAGTCATATACAAGTAAGCACTGTATATTTTCACTCGGGGATAGATTTAATTTTAGTTTTTAAACCGGCACGATTTTAAAGGTCTTAAACACAAGTTCCATTTATGGTCACTTAAATTTGTCCATCCTTGCATCAAAATTTAAAATTCAAACGTTTATAAAAAAAAAAATTGTGATTTGAGATTTGAGATTTTTTTACACGGATAATAAAAATGTACGAAAAACATTGTGTGAAAAATTCAAAATATGAAAATCAACTAACATTTTTTTAAAGATATTTTACAGAAAAAATAATAAAACACTCAAATTTCAAAAGACTATAAATAACTTTAAAAGTCCAAACTTAGTAGTACTTAAGTACTAACTAAACATAATTTGTAAGCGGAAATCTATACTAATATTGATGATAGAATAACGTTTCTAGGAAAAATCATAATGAAATAAAAAAAAAAACTCTCTAAGGAAAACCAATATATTCCACGATTCACTCAGAATCTTATGTACAAAAGATTTTACACTATTTACAATGTATGTCAAAACTAATCGAAAAGGTTTTCAGACCCAGGAGATAACGCAAAAAAAAAACCCGACACTAATTAAACCTCTGTTATATCTGAAATTAAAGTCACATGACAGATTATACTAAATTAAATTATTGTTTTATAAAATTCTGTTAAACAAACCTATAGAGTATAGAGGTGATCAACGCAATATTAGAATCGTTTTTCGAAACCGAAATGGAGTCGAGTACCTGCTTACTCAAATAATTTTACCCATGTTATAATTCTTTATAGCACTGTGAAATAATTTATACGAGAGATTTGGTGTAGATTTATGAGATGATTAACCAAGAAAACAAATTTAAAAACCAATATGTTATTTAAAATTAATCTTGATTTGACGGATAAGATTTCATTTAACATTTCGAATTTTAATTCTAAGCAATATACAGAAATAACACGAGCTTAATGAGTATGATTTGTCGGGCTTAATTTATATATTATTTTTTATTTGTTGGTTTGAACAAAAACAATTTTAAAATACAAAAGTTTTATTTTACATATTTATGCAATAAACAAAATACTGTTGACAGTTCATTCTATAAACACCAGTTATTTCAGTAAAACGTATAATAACAGCCCAATATTTCAAAAGTTTCAAGATTCGATTTCATCTTGAATACAACATGGAAATGTCTGGAGGTATGAGATTGTTGTTAAAGATTTGATGATGTTTTATAAATATAATTAACTTAGCCAATCTAGCTGATGAAGAAACGAATGCAAAGACATGGAAATTACTGTCAGAAATAAGATCAATAGTTCGGTTACAAACAAGTCTCTCCCGGACGTTCCAGTCGATGGACGCCGGCGAGTCGGTTGAGAATTGTGATGCGGAACGAGATCAATTAAAAGAGAGATTAGAGATCTTCAGAAGTATGATAAAGTTATGAACATATGGGTGGAAATGTTTGCGTTTCGATTTACATGATATTTTTATGTACATAAAATACAGTGGTACACCCATAGGAGGCGGTGGCTAAGGGAGCTACCTGTGGTCTGTTAATACATCACATTATGATTTAGCGCCCCCACCCCAAATTGAAAAATATCTTGGGTACAACAACGTGCTTTGCACAATACGTATACGTTTCGTTTGATGGCTTTTATGTCATTTTCTACACAGGTGAAATGGCAGCCGACTGCAAAAAAGATCGACACGTAGCGCATCGTTGTCGGTCGATCGTCAACACGGTAAGTGATATATGCTATCCGAATTTGGCACGGAATGTCGGTGTTGGAAAACACAGAACGGCGCAACCGACGACTGGCCAAGGGTCGTTCAATGTTGAAAGTAAACGCGACGCACACGCTATGGCTGGTCGACGAGCTGACATGCAAAAAGCAGTTAGCACGGAAGGCCGGACCGCGGGAGCAAACGGACGTCGACAGGACGATGTCCATGGAGAAAAGTGTCCCGGGCGGCGACCTGAAGGGACCGGTGAAACATGTCCTGTCAGTGGACCGAGGCTGATTGGGACTCGTGGGCAGAACGTATACCGCGCCGTTCGAGTCTCTACATTTGTCGACGACGACGATATTGTGGTATCGACATCCGGCAAGATGCCGGAAAAGTCGAAGGCCGACAATGTGGAGACTATGGTTTCGAGCAATAACAGGTCATACATTTGAATTATAGGAATCGTTATATTATATTATAATAAACGCGAATAAAACGAATCCGGTCTCTGGAAGTAATTAAGTATCCCCTATCTAAAATTCATTTTAATACCCGATGTATAGAAAGTAATTTTTGAGACGTGCTCGCCCGATTTCTTGGCCGTAAAAATGCCTTAATCCAAATGGTTTTTCACTGATCTATTTATCACAGAAAAACATGTTTTCCATAACGTTTTTATGCATACCACTTAAAATGTGTCGTATGGTGACACAAGCTTTTGTTATTCAATAGAAAAAACGATATATTATTTATTTCACCATAGGTATTTATTTTATTCGATACATTTTTTCGGAACTGTTGAAAAATATACAATTCACCTTTTCTCGAATTAGTATTAACTAGTGATAACACGTCCATCAAACGTGCTAAGTATGTTTTTAATTTTTCAGCAAGGATTTGAAGCGTGGTATGGACGACATGGTCAGCCGTAAGATCGATGAAAAAACCGTCACTACTCGTATAAGTACAAGTAACATCAGCGATAGCGCTTCGACGAAGCCGTTCCCAAAAGACCTGGTGAAACAGTCAAAAGAAAAACCGATCCAAAACTACAACAGGTTTAGGTCGAGGAATATGGCGATGGGAAATCGGGAAGCACTTGGGAAGTCTAACATGTTCATTAAAACGACGAAACCATGTTACAAACACTGTTAATTATTATTTTTAACGGTAATGCTTACGAGAAAACAAGTTTACCTTTACAATTTTTTTTTCTATAACCTTAACCACAAATGCTTACTAATTTTCTGTGAAAATAAATAAACAAAATATTACAAATTTCTTTTTTATATTTCTTTACACGAGTAAGAACAATATACGTGACACATTGTATTAAAAGTTCAAAATATGAACATCGACCAACATTTTTTTGCTGAAATTTTACGAAAATAAAATAAGAAAAATCTCAAATTTCAATTGGCTATAAATATTACAATGAACCGTTTGAAATCTAAAATGTCTCTAAAAAGTAGTTATGTTGATGTTTGGTAAGCATTTAAAGTCCCTGCAATTATTACTTTTTGAATTAAAATTAAAAAAATCTATTTAAATTAGCATTCCGTTAATGTTGCTGTTTTTTTACAACTTTTTACAATTATACTATAGCTATTACGCAATTTTTTATAAAATATATTCTGCTAATCAATGTTTTAATAACAATATTAGACATTCAAGAGTAAAACAGTTTAATTAGCACAATTTGGCAAGAAATAACTTGTTATTATTTAATCAAGTATTTATATGAATTTAATCAATTAATTAATTTATAAACTTATAAATCTGGAGTATTTTATTTTGCAAAAATAAAACATAATAAAATTAAAATATAATTCCTTTTAACCTTTTTGATAAATTTATATATTTCATTTACATTTTTTTAAGTTAAAAATAAAATAAAATAAACTGAAAGTCGCTTTTTCTGAATACTTGTCTACTTTTTAATATCCATAAGCCTTCATCATTTTTCTTGTATAACATAACTTAAAAAATCCTTGTAATTTTACTGTAATGTCAATCATTGTAACGAATTACTTTGTTTAGTTGCATAGCACACATTTTTCTGTCTACAGATTTACTCTACAATTTTTAAACATAGATAATGTATGACATTATATTATTTATTACCAAAAGATTTTTCCATGTATATAAGAAAAAGTTCTTTTTGAACTAGCGTAAATTTGAGCAAGTGGCACCCGCTAAAATATTTCCTCGTATAGATAATAATTGATATCCATCACTAACTACTGTTCTTCAGATAGGTACAATTTGATCATCATAAATTTATGATGTCTCAACTGATGTTATAATTTAAATGTCTCGTTGCGCTAACGGTAAGTGGGTTAATAATTGTGTGCATACCTGTAGCTGGATACCTATATAAGAACACTACAAAGGTGGTAAGTATATTGTAATTATTTTAAATATTCATTTATAACAATGATGATAAAGACTGTTATAAATACAGTGGAATTCTTCAAGGAACCACCTCTATAGAGCGTCTTAGGCGAGAATTGAAAAAAACCATCAGAAAATACCCACTTTTTCCGATCACAACTAAAATTTACACGAGAGTCTGACAAATTTGTACTATCTAAGTCCACTGATAAGTGATAACTGTGCTAAAATCCCGAGATGTTCCCCGCTTTGTGCTTTTTCCTGCAAATCCTTCGTCGTTCTTTCTAGAAAATGCGCAGTTTGTCCGAAATCTATAGCACTTTAGGTTTTTCTCCATCTTGTACTTCTATCAACTATCAACTATCAACACTAAAACTCAAACACTAATTACACTAATTAAGTTGAAATGTACCTTCGTTACAGATGTACAAATTATTATAGTTATTACTTATCGTAATAAGTATATTTTCTGTAGTGCTAGGAAAATTAGGTCCAATAACATAAAATTAGATAGATTAGGTAACGGCTCTACTTCGGTGGTAGGTGAATTGCGTCCTGGTTGTAAACTTTTTTTATTGTGTTTGTCAAACTATATTGTATTTATGTGTTTTATTTATTATTCTACAATTCTACACATTAAATATGGCATATGCATCTTTGTAATTTTCTGTATGTGTGTAAAAAACATATAGTTTATTATTAAACATTTAAACTGGTCAAAAATAAAAGGAAATATTTTTGATTCATCATATTTATTTATTATATTATTACTTATTTTGATGTATTAGGTTTTATTCGACCAGTGAAAATGTAAAAGATATATTTTTATGTAATAAAATCAAGTAAATAGTCCGGTTTTATATTGAGTTATTTGTTCTCTAATATAATATTATTTTTTAAGAAAAAGGAAAAACAACCGAGATGTATGCAGCTAAATGGCTAGAAAATTTAAGTGTCTTCGGTCAACGGACGTAATTTAGAAGAATATTTAAGTAGACGCCACACCCATAAGCATTGTATCCGTCTTACAACAAACACCAGCATAGTAAATCTGTCTTCAGTAGAACCAATTTTATGTGGTTAGCTTTAATATTAGAGTAAATTTACCTATTATTGAACTCAAAAGGAAGAACAGTATTTGTGTTTTCTCATAAGTTTTTTACAATATTATTAAAATACTAAATAAATGTTATAAGCGACTTAGAAGTCTATTAAAATTGTAATATTTAACATACTTATAAAAGTAGACATAGATAATTTATTTTCCCTATAAGTTCGATAATAGGTCAGTTTACTTTAATATTAAAGTGAACTACACCAAATTGGTTCAACTGAACACATATTTGCTATATTTTGCGCTTGTAAGATGGAGACAACGCAGGAGGGTGTTAAATATTACTAAAAATTTGATTCCTAAACAGACTACCAATGCGTAAAGTATTACTTTAATTTATATCAATCAATTTTTCAATATGAATATGAGTATGGGGTGGTTTGGGTGTAAGTGTACTAAAAAAAATTTCAACCAAATTAAAATAATCTTTTTAGAATTTTTTTAAATAAAAGTACTCAAGTAGGATCAAATAATACAAATTTGAGATCTGAGTGTATTGCCAATTAAAACCCTTAATAAAAAAAATGTCTATTTATGTTTTTTTAATCGATTTATTAAAAGCAATAATTATAGTAAATCAGTTCGAAAAAATATTTCGATCAATCATTTATTAATTATCTAGTGATAATATTATATTTTAAGTGTATCAATTATTTAAATTATGATACCGAATACTCTCGGAAACTCTAACATCACGTCGCTATTATTTATTATTATTATTTTAAAAAGTTGCTAAAAAAATACTCACTATATAGTGCTGTGCTCTATTCAATCAATTAATATTATGTAATTCAAGCGATCGCGGGAACATCAAAGGTAGTTTCTGAATCTCTAGTCTTGCTGAACTAAGATTAGAACCATGACTACTGGAATATTGAAAAGGCAAGAATAAGACCGTTCAAACCAATAAGCTAAAATAAAAAAAAAGAGTTTCCGTGTAATCTTATTTAAAAAATTAAGATTTATTAATAATAATGTGTACTATAACAATATCGAACTCTTTTTTTTTAATTCAAATAGCTCCACGGTCTGTTCAAAAAATTGGCAGCCGTTCGATTTTATTGAATAATACCGTTGATTAAAAACACAATGTACGAGTAGATACTACTGCGGTAGAAGATATGTTGCGCTGAAATGATTTCCGCCCGAGGCCGATAAGGAATTGTATCTAATAAAATTAATAATATTGGTGTTTTTCTCAAACTAACCGATGATGAACGTGTAAAAAAAATTATAATCCAACTCAATAACTCATAATATTGGTCTACGACGATTCATGTATGTTACGCAAGAAAATAGGATTCAACCAAAAGGCGAAAACACAATTTTTATAAGGATTCAGACGCATCAACCTCATGTGTATACATAATAGGGTCGTGTACCGTGGACATGTTCCACTTATAACAATCATGGGCAAATGGCGAAATGCGAGTCTCATCCGGTCCGTTTAACCTTTTGAAATCGTACACCTACTCCTAACTACATAGGTGGAGTCGTATACAAGTAAACATTGTATATTTCACTCGGCGGTAGATTTAATTTTAGTTTTCGAACCTGCTGGATTTTAAAGGTCTAAAACACATGTCCAATATATGGTCACTTAAAGTTGCCCATCCCTGCATGAAAATTTCAAATTCAAACGCTTATTAATAAAAACTGTGACTTTAGATTTTTAAGATTTTTTCACACGGATAAGAAAAATGTACGAAAAACATTGAGTTAAAATTGTTAAACATGAAAATAAACCAACATTTTTTTAAAGACATTTTACGAAAAAAAAATAAGAAAACCCTCAAATTTGAAATTGCTATAAATAGCTTAAAAAATCATATATTTATAATTTTTATAATAAATAATTTGTGTGTAATTTTTTATTTGTTGGTTTGAATATAATCAATTTGCAAATACAAAAGTTTTATTATAAACACCTGACCATATTTAAACAAAATACAAAATCCATCATTCTATACATAACAGTAATTTCAGTAAACGTATAATAACCACCCGGTATTTCAACAGTTTCAAGTTTCAATTTCATCTTGAATACAACATGAAAATGTCTGGAGGTATGAGATTGTTGTGAAAGATTCGATGATGTAAATTCTTTATACCCTGTGATGTATTATAAGTATAATTATCTTAGCTAATTCAACTGAGGAAGAAACAAATGCGAAAACGACCAAGCTACTGTCAGAAATACGATCAATAGTTCGGTTACATTCAAGTCTCTCCAGGACGTTCCTGTCGAAAGACGCCGGCGAGTCGGTCAAAAAGTGTAATGCGGAAAAGGATCGATTAAAAGATCGACTAGAGATCTTCATAAGTAAGATAAAGTTATGGACGTATGGATGGAAACACCGTGTTTAGTACAATACATATATGTTTCGTTTGATCGTTTTTACGAGTTCATTTTTCTTCACAGATGAAATGGCAGCAGACTGCAAAAAAGATCGACACGTAAAGCGTCGTTGTCGGTCGATCGTGAACAAGGTAAGTGGTGTATGTTATCCGAATTTAGCACAGAATGTCGATGTCGGCAAACTCAAGGCTGCGCAACCAACGGCCGGCCATGGGTCGCTCATTGTTGAACGTAAACGTGACACACACGCTGTGGTTGGGCGACAAGCTGGCCTGCAAAAAGCAGCCAGCATGGAAGACCACCGGTCCGCGGGACCAAACGGACGTCGGCAGGACGATGTCCACGAAGAAAAATGTCCTGCTCGCGGGCGGCGACCTGAAGGGACAGGTGAAACACGTCCTGTGAGTGGACCTAGGCCGGTTGGGACTCGTGGGCAGAACTTATACCGCGCCGTTCGAGTTTCTGCAGTTGTCGACGACGACGATATTGTGGTATCGACATCCGGCAAAATGCCGGAAAAGTCGAAGGCCGACTATGTGGAGACTATGGTTTCGGGCAATAACAGGTCATAAATTTGAATTATAGGAATCGTTATATTATATTATAATAAACGCGTAAGAAAATAATCCCATTTCCGGAAGTACATAAGTATCCCTATCATAAATACCCGATGTATACTGAATAATTTTTTAGAAGTGTTCACCCGATTTTTTGGCCGTAAAAATGTTTCAATTGAAATTTTTTTCCCCGACTAGTTGCCACAGAAAACCATGATTTCCACAATTTTTTTTTTTCATACCACTCGTGTGGTAATACAAACTTTTTTTTTCAAATAGGAACACGATATTTTATTTATTTCACCATAGGTATTTATTTTATTCGATACATTTTTTTGGGACTGTTGAATGTTGATGTAACGTAGTCAAAATTCAGACCAATACTTTTGGTATTGGGGTTTTTCAAATTTAAAATTGCGTATGAAAACGTACAATTCACGTTTTCTCGCATTAGTAGCAATTAGCGATAACATGTCCATCAAACGCGCTAATTATGTTTTTAATTTTTCAGCAAGGTTTTGAAGCGTGGTATGGACGATATAGTCGACGAAAAAACGGTCACTATGAGTACAAGTGACTTTAACGATGACGCTTCGACGAAGCCGTTCCCGAAAGACCTGGCGAAACAGTCGAAAGAAAAACCGGTACAAAACTACAACAGGTTCAGGGCGACGAACATGGCGGGAAATCAGGAAGCAATCGGGAAGTTTAACATTTTCATTAAAATGTCGAAACCGTTTTACAAACACTGTTAATTATTATTTATAACTGTAATGCTTACGAGAAAACAAGTTTACCTTTATAATTTTTTCTCCATTACCTTAACTACAAATGTTTACTAATTTTCTGTAAATGTAAATAAACGAAATATTACATCTTGCTTTTTGAGATTTTTTTACACGAGTACGAACAATTTACGAGAAACATTGTATTAAAAGTTCAAAATATCAACCAACATTTTTTTGCCGACATTTTACGAAAATAAGATGAAAAAATTTTCAAATTTCAATTGGCTATAAATACCAAGAAAAACTCAAAAAACCGTTTGAAATCTTCAAGATCGCTAAAAAGTAGTTTTTTAGTCTATGCAATTATTAATTTTTGAATTAAAATGAAAAAAATCTATCAACATTGGCATTCCGTTTATGTTGCCGTTTTTCTACAACTTTTCGTTAGTTTTCCGCCCTTATTGGGAAACTGTTAAGAAATTAAAAAGTCTGAAACATTTATTACTGTTGATATTGATAAGACAACGATTAATAGGAAAAATAATTTTGTGATATGTGCAATAAACATTCCTAGTTTCTTAGAATCAAAAAAGAAATATAAATTAATCCAGCAGCGACTGTCTACCTTCCTTTGGTAGGTTGCTGTATGACATCTTTAACCGTAAACGAATCGTTAAGTAAGTCTAAACCTACGTTTTATGCCCATGAAAATAAGTAATAGTATTATGTAAACGATTAATTAATAATACATCCGATTCGCTGTGCGGTATGCGAGCGTGCCCTTGTCACCTTGTACTGCCGCATCAGCAGCAATAATTTTCGCTATGTTTTACGGTGCCTACACCGAGTGCGTTCGTTAAAACCATTATAATGGCCAAATCATAAATTTAGTATAAAAGTCAAATTAATAAAACGGACAAGGACAAGATCGTTTGGCATTCATAATTTTGTGCAAGCCAATATACCAATTAGTACTTAACCTACACAAAATATCAGTAAAACTAAAGTTTATATTTAAAATTTTATGAGAATCTTCTCTTCCGCTCGGTTAATCTACGCCTACTTGAGCGATAGAACGTTTAAAATACTTATAATTTGACGATTACCTAAGATTTTGGTTTTGTATTATTTTTAATGTTTTATTTATCCAGGCTAAACCGACATGAGGTTAATGTAATTGTTTAACGGAATTTAAGAAAAAAATAATTTCCATGTAATAAAAGTGGTCCAAAATTATTTTTACGTGTAGATTTACTGATAATAATATAACTTTACAGTTTTATTATTTTTTAAAAATATCCTAAGAACCTAAAAGAATAAGCACGTATAAATAACATAAAACTTGAAAATGTATGGCCCACACATATTTTTAGGTTCTTGTATAGTTACTAGCAATTTCGGTCGTCCCATTATCTTATATGTATTACATTTTTTTATTTATGAATATAATTGTGTCAATCCTCCATGCCGTATTTTTAGGTTTTGATTATAGTTTACAAATAAGTATTAAAAGAAGTTTATATATAGTTTTTTGTTAGGTTTATGAGTCTGAAATACATAACTGTAGTGATGGCAAAATGTGTAATCAACATAGCTGTAAATCTATTAAAGCAGTGACGACAATTCGTTTTCTGGATATTCTCTGTGATAAAAATTTTAAAAGGAACTATCATACTCACAATTTAGTAGGTAAATATTTAATAATCTTTAACTTGTAATTTATATAAAAAAATTGATTCCTAAACAGACTACCTATGCGTATTATATTACTTTGATTTATATCAATCAATTTTTCAATATAAATATTAGTATGGGGTGGTTGGGTGTTAGTGTACTAAAAATACTTCAAACTAATCAAAATAATCTTGATAGAATTGTTTTAAATAAAAGTACTCTAGTAGTTTCAACTAATATAAATTTTAGAGTGAATTGCCAATTAAACCCCTTAATATTAAAATGTCTATTATGTTTATTTGTAATCGATTTATTAAAGGCAATATTTATAGTAAATCAGAGCAAAAAAATCTTTCGGTTAATCATTTAATATTGATTATCTAGGCCCTACGTTTTTCAACCCAGCGCCTATTCAGTATAAAAAACATCCACGATATGCAAAGTAATGTTAAAAATATTTATATAAATGTTTATTTTTAGATTTGAGCTAAAATTTTTCGTTCTATATTGGTAAACATAGTTATATAGTTCTTTGAATAAATATCTGCTTGTTTTATTTATTTTAATATAATATTTCAATGTAGTTTTATGCATTATAATGTATTATTATTTATTCTTATAATTTATTTGAATGTATTGTAGTTTTTCTGATTCGTGTAATGATCAAACATGAATTACTTTCTATCTCTATCAAAAGCTTGCTTAAAACACAATTTTATAAATAATGTTTTATGTAAAATGTATTGATATTTAAAAAAAAAATCATTTTTGTGACTTAAATGTATATTATCTATGGATTACTGACTTTATTAGTGATGGTTTTTTGAAATATTTTGTGATTCTTTAATATGTATACGACGTAAGTTTTAATTGTCATTCGTCAGTATACGAATATACGGCTTTTATTTTAAACGTTTCCGTTTTTGCGGATGAAACTTAATAACTATAATATATAGCATTATAGCTGTATAAATAAAAAATAAGAAGGTGACACATTTTGGATTCGACGAAAAAACAAGTTCACGCAATGGACGGTGGCTACGATTCAAGAGCGATTGATCTATATGATAAGAATTTGGATCCGAAAAAATGTCGATAAATCTTTTTGTAGCCACCGCGCACTTACTATTATCCTAAAAGAAAATAAAAGTTCTACACAGCATATTATTATGTTTTGATCTTTATCACTCTTTGTTTATACAATCACTGCACGCAGCCTAATTAAAATATTGATGAAGGTGTATACATTCATAATTACAATATATTACATTGATATACATATACCTGGTATATACAACGAGTGAAATAGAAATGATTATATTTTTATATCATTGTTTCACAGTTGAGTGGGTTCATTTTATAACACAACAATGTGCATAAATTTAATACGAAAACCAGATTGTTGATAGCAGCACGAGCACTTGGCGAAATATTATCGAGAAAAAGAAATAAAAATAGTAAACAGCGCAGTAGGTATTGTACAGTAAAACCTATACCTATCAAGATATTATAATGTGTAACGGGCCATCCTTGACGTTTATCAAAATGTTCGTCCTTCGCGATCCGATAAAAATGTGAATATTATACGCGTGCATAATACAGTACGGGTAGTATTACAGCGGTACGGTGTGGTATCATCTATTTTAACGATTCATCATTTACCATGGAAAACCGCATTCTAAAGTCAAGACCAAACGACCGCGTACACGGTTACAGTATTATTATTGCGCACCGAAGCACTATTAATAATCGTGTCATGTATACATTTATATACCAAGTATAATCTACTTGATATTTTATTCGCTATTGACAGGCATGAAGACCGCGCGAAAACCCGAGATTTGTACACAAAATTCAATTATTGTCTAATGCGCGTGCGGCCCGGGGACCAATCGCCTGATTTTTACATTTATTTTTCTAAACAACCTGATGCCATCTTCGACAACTATTACTTTTATTCCGACGCCTCAGGGCACGCGACGCGTAATAATTATATACTGACATCTTTTTTTTTCAAACCGATTATAATAACCTTAAAATAGTGTTCGACTGCATAATGATGGATGGACTCGGACGGTGCCCCGGTAAACATACCGTTTTAACGATTTGTTTCTTATTTTTATTGCACACGCTTGTAGACTGTTACAATCCGCATCGATTGACATAGAAAAAAAAACGAAACAAATTGCGAATTTTACGTAATTTTTTTCATAGAAAAAGGGAATATAAGTCATTAGTCGTTGCAGGGTATAATTATGAATAGCTCGACAAATTACTCTTAAGTTTTTACACATTTTTTCACCTTGACTTGATCATGAAATTTAAGTATATGAAACTAGTAAGTAATAAGCATTAATATTGAAAATATATTGAATAATGGGTGTACGGTGTAACTGAAAAAATGTTTGTTAAATCATGTGCAAAGAGAGTAAGTCTTAATTTCGCATTAACCGAAAAGAATAGGTAAATAACTTATTGGACTCAAACCTATTATGAGTTTGAAGTTGATCAAATATTTTGAAACCCATGTATGTTTGAAGAACCAATTGTAGAACAAATATCGATGAATATTGATGTATAACAATTTAACTTTTGAATATCGTAGACGGTGGTTTTATTCAGTGTGCTTGTACTTATTCCTATTTTAACCCGGGCACCGTCCAGTTATTCTAACAAGATAAACCGTTTTACTGACCGTATAACAGATCAGAACGTTACGCTTACATATAATTTACCTACGTATTTCGCTGGCGTATTGAAATTAACATTTACGCCGCGTCTATCCTAAAACTGTTCGGATTACGATTCGAATCGTGAAATAAATGCAATATGCAAATCGAGGTCAGCGAGACTATTTCAGTCACCCGTAAGTTGGATGTTACTACCTATTGATTTTATAACCGACTAGATTATGTGTATCAACGATACCGTACACAAAATATTAATACTTTTTAGTTGTTTTTACTCGTAGTACATAATATTATGTTTGATTGTACACAAGAGCTGTAAAAAATTACTAGACGAATGGAACACGATGATTAACTTTAATTTATACCTATTTATGTCATATTTTAAATAAAAAATAGTCATTCCAGACGAAAATACATATTATTGTTTCGTACGATACGTTTTTTTCTTGTTGTTAAAGCAACAAACATAATAAACAATCAAAATGGTTCTAATATTATTTTGAATTCCTTTTGACCTAGTCAGTGTATTATATAATCAAATCATTTATGGGATCGTTCACCAAGAACTCGTGCAAACAAACCACTATTAAATTATCAAGGAAATAAATCAGATTGATTTGGAAAAAATACACACCCTTGTAACATATATTATACCTATTAAAAACGTTTTTTCTTTCTAAATCACTGATTTGCTTGTCTTTCTAAGTAAAATAAAAATAAAAACCGCTGATTTACTATAAGTGCAAAATATTGTACTCTAACATAATATAATGTAAAAATAAAATAATGAAAGAAGAAGAACACGTTTTAATCGTTAAGTTTTCTAAAAGACACAGCTGATAAATATCTTGTACAGAAATGCACGCGTAGGTATTTATAGTGCTACGTTTGAACCCTATAAGTACACCGTTTGGCTACGCACGTAGGAAGAATTTACTGCTTTCTAATTAGATAATCTTCATTAGTATTCCATTTTTTTTTTCTTTTCGTAATAATATAACCTAACCGATTTTGACTCTGCAGATTAAGTGTCAACGTAAGTATAGTGACATCGTTGAATTATGGCTGAATGATTCACGTAGTGGATTCGTCTAATAACATGATTATACTAATACACAGAAACAAAGATTAGAACATTTCAAATAAATGATCTCAACAGCCATAAAAATGCAGTGGGACGTTTTAAGAATTATAATAGCATATAAAAATGTTAACTAAATAATGTTATCATGTAATAATTAGTGTTGGTATACTGTAGCTATATGTGTACTGTAGTATAAGTATACTGATTTATTTTGTAACATAAATAAACTAACTGTTGAAGAACACTTACCTATTTTGTATTTACAGAAATTAATTATTTATTTTATTTATTTATTGTAAGGCACGGATAATATCCAATTCAAAATATTAAACAAAAAATCAAATATTAAATTTAAGAAATATCATAAATTTATATTCTTTCGTAATTTTAATACACTGATAATTTTGTTAAAAATTGATTTTCTTTATATTTCAGCTTAATCTTCTATCGAATGTGTGTCATTAAGAAACTTAGAAAATTACGTATAATAGCTAGTTGTAAGATCATTACTTTCAAGCCATGCATTTCTTTCTCTTTCTATCGCACATAGGGATTCAGACATTTTCTCTTTCCAACGTACCGATCGATTTATTGATGCAATAAAGATTTTGAAAATTGATTTGAACGCTTCGTAGATTCTTCTTTTGATCGACTTTTGCACATTTTTTAAATTTTGTACTTAACATACCCAAAAACTAAGTTTAGTTGATTATTATGTTTCCAATTTGTTTGTAAAATTTAAGGAGACAAAATCAAAAAATTGGGACGATCGATCCAAAGTTGACTTAACCATGAACTCAAACCCGTTTTCAAAATCTTTATTACATTAATTGGTCGATCGGTACGTTGGAAATATAAAACATCTAAATCTCTACGTTGCGCGTTATATAGACAGAGATAGAAAATCATGACTTGCAATCACCTTGATATTTTTTTTCTGTCTGTATCTCAACTGTAATTATTGTTGTTAAAAGTTTTAAAAATAGTTTAATCGGTTTGAGACAAGGAAAATGGCTGGGAGGGCTTCAGCCCCATACCCCTCCCCAGGAAATTTCAGGAAATTTTAAATAGTTGTATAAATAGTCTTAAATAATTTAAAATAAAATACTACTTCTGAGTCACGGCTTATAGGACTTGCTCTATTATCTGTTCGTATAGAGATGTAAATATAACTGATAATATAGCACTAGATAATTTTTTCAATAACGGCAAAACCAGACGACTAAAATTGTAATTAATTATACAGTGTATGGTTTTAAAATTTAAAGTTTTTTTTTAATTTGCTGCTATTGTAGGCTTTTTTTAGTGTGATATATAATTCATCAGCTTTCCCCCCAAAAAAAAAAATTCCTGGACATGCCACTGAGGTCAGATTTCAAATTTAAAAACAGCGTTCTTAATTATTTTGAAACTTGTACAAATTGAAATCGGCCCATTCCGGTTGCAGACTTGTATCGCTGACCCGCATCAAGGTCTTTGGATTTTGTTAGCTTCAAGTCAAAAACTACAATAAAGTCTAGCTAGTCGATAAAAATGAACGTATAGGCATACACCAAACACCACTGCCGAAAACCTCTCAGTTTATATTTTGAAGTCCTTGATTAGTTCGAACCATTAATCTTGGTATTCCAGTCGCACGTAACCGACGATCATATCATAACGATAACATTACGTTGATATTTATAATTTATAAGGTTAAACCACTACGTTATATTATACGTTTCACGTCTTGTACGAGAGTTATTATTCACGCAGTTTCTATTCTATGCGTTTTAATTATTCTAATATATAGTGACGAATCTTCTGCGCCCGAGCGCTTCTCGCGGACCACGCGTCAATGATGATATTGTTATTATGACATAATGCGATCATTGTTATAAACGAGCATTACATATTTATACATACCTATATTCATATTCTCCTCGCCGTCTCGATAGCCTACACGAATGGTTACACTTTCCGGTAAGGTTTTCTAAACCGGCCAATACATTATACAACTATGGTACCTATACAGGATATACCCATTGTGGTACCTCCTGAGTTAATGGAGATATTCAAATTCTGTTGTGGCGGAAGAGTTAAAAAAATAGTTCGTATTTTATTAATTTCGAACCATTTTAAGATAGCCATTTTAAATGGTTTATTTTCATTAACCACGTGATTTTAAATAATTTTCCGGGTTTTCAGAAAATTTAAAAAAATTTTCAACAATGATAAAATACATTTTTTTTCACCAAAACATTAAGTTCAATGAGCATATGAAATATTTGTAGTTTTTTCCACTCACAAGACTCACAAGTCTTGCTAAGTAAAAACAGAATTTGAATATCTTCATTATCTCAGGAGATATTGCGATGGGTAGACCCTCGGTTCGGGACTCCCCGTGTACCAATAATATTTATTCTCCTCGCCGTTTCGATGGCCTACACGACTGTTGCACTTGCCGATGCGGTCTTCTAAACCGGTCAATATATCATGGTACCTAATAATAACAATAAAAACAACGATAGAATAGCATAGTGGGTGTGCGCGTTTATATGACGTGTCGGAAAAGTAAGATTATTATTACTACTGTTACTATTACTATTATTATTATTGAAATAGCTTTGTGAATAATATTGTATCATGTGGCGCGTTGCGTAGACCGATAATTCGGTACATTACAATATATAATTACGATGTTTTATTGGATCGTAAACGTATATGATAATATTGTTTGTCGTGTCCCGGTGGATATCATATATAGTTCGCGTAATGCGGTCGCATCGTCCAACAGCTTTCTTCCTCCCCGCGGTCGCCGTCTCCCACCGGCTGTCTCGCGTCGCCGATCCTCTCGTCCTTTCCAAAAAAAAAAATATCACTTGTATAGCCGACGCGATGATTTATGACAAATTCGATTCGAACGGCGGCGGCGGCGAACAAGAAATAGAGGAGAAAGGTGAGCGTGGGACGAGGAAGAAGCTAACGATGACTGCGTGCCAAATGCGTGTTGCGCGGGCAATGTAATATCGAGAAATTAAGTTTTTTTACGAATGTATAACAACCGCGCGCGCGGTGCTTTGTCTGCGGCGCACAATCTTATGATAATGTACGATAATGTTATAATGAAACGCGCGCACGTAATGCGCTCTCATTGTCTCAGGACTCGCGAGGATAATACGAGTGCGTACAAATTGCGTTGTACCGCGTTATATCACGATCGCGGTACGTAAAAGCGTGTTGTGTACCGAGATCGTATGTAAACGAAACACGTGTACGGTTTTCACGAGGCCGGGCGAGTCGAAGACGATTTTTTTTCAACCCCCCCTCGATATCATATGTTTTGACAAAAAAAAAACGGTCTAGAGTTGATTTAATTCTTGGTCAACTTATATGGTCGAGTCGATAGTTTTTTACTTTTTTTTTTCTACTTGCTTTTATCGGGAATATTGCAGCACCGCGATTGCACAGTATAATTTGTACATATGGATATTATGATCAGGAAGCTAGCGGGATTTATAAAAAGCAACTATTTATTCGTTTGAAAAAAATGTTTATCGTTTTTTTTTATAAAAACAATCTACTTCATTCATTACCAACTGAAAACTGGACTATGATGTTACTGTACAGTATTTCTAAGAAGAATTTCTGATTTCATTGAAATTTTTCGTCAATAATATTTCCAATTAGTTATTTCTAACTTTCTAACAATTCCCACCAAACATTGGGAGAAATACTCTTTTACGTGAAACAGTGACACCGAAACCGATTGAAATGTAATAAAATAAAACTGAAAACAAAATAAATTTACTTCACTTTTACAAATGACAATTGAAATTGTTGATTTCTGGTTAATTAAAATAAACCGTAGTAGTTAAATTAATGAAAATCTAAAAAGAACTAGTTTAGTTAAAAATTAAAATTAGCTTTGTAACTCATTAATACCCTTGCTTTTATACAATGGATCCGCAATGAGTCCGATTTTATTGTTTCGGTTCTTTAAAACTGCTAAGATTGTCCCCCGTTCGTGTTGGAAATAGTCGAGTTAATTTATTTATATATTTTATTATATCTAATTTAATTATTTAAAAATATTAGTGGGTGTCGTTGAAAGTGACTCTGGTGAAGGCCCAGGTACCAGCGTCACATTGGTCAACAAATTAATATTCTTGATTTATTAAAATTTAAAACTATATTAATTATTGATTATGTTTTGTTTTCTCGACGTGTGCGTACCATAATTATACGTGGTTTTTCCTGCTATATTCCGTCACATGGAACATAGTAAATAAACAATTTAATATATTTAAATCGATTTCCTGAACACCACGAAAACAAAATCGATACAGGTATCATTTTTTATTCTATTTTTTGTTCGTCATTAGTATAGTGCTCGGATATTCAGATATTCAGGTTAATTAATCTATAATCTATAAAAAAAAACTAGCCAAAAAGACCCTAAAAATGTGTTTTAAAGCAAAATGTTCGTTAAAAATTACCTAATTTACAAAAAACATTAAATATGTAAATTTGACTCGATGTGCGGTAACGATGGTGTAGACCGAAACCATTTTCAAATGATATTGTAAATTAGTAAAATGTAAGCCGTACAATGTACACATGTAAGCATTAAAACATTTATGACACCAACAAAACGCGCGAAAAATGTTTAAAATCATTCTCTAGAAAGGAGGGAAAAAAAGATCGAAAAGTGCAAAATAAAGAATTCCACCTTTGAAGCGCGTCTGATGTGACAAAAAATTGTGACCGCCTACTTGGAAAGCATTAATTTGTCTAGGATCGACTAACGTAAAATGCGCCTGCGTTGAAATTTCGGGTACCGGGTATAAAATATAATGTTGAAACGAGAAAAAGAGCACGCGTGGGCGATTCGACGAGATTCAAAAACAAGTATAATAAACTACATATAAAATTATAATACATTTTCAGGTGCATTTACCCTGCGTCACCCCAAAGTCGAAATTTTCCATTTTTTCTTTTTCGCATTAGTTGTACCATATGATTTTCACCCAAGATTTAACAAACTCTGAAATTGTTGGTACAAACTGGTACAAATTATGGTGAAATTAGTGGAAAAAGAAAATTGGAACATTTCAACTTTGGGGTGCCAGAGTAACGCACCTTAAATTAACGTGTATTACCTCCGCCGCCGCGAAACCAATAAGTACATCAAACCGTTATATTGTCTAGTATATATGGTATTAGGTGTGTGGAAAGTAATTTGGTACACGTTCTAATGACCGCACATGGTCGCGCGGCTGCGGTAATCGATACAATAATACACGTCAGCGCCCCAGACGCCTTCTTGTCAAATACAATTAAGTGTATTTTATTATTTTTTCCCCCGACTTTTGTCCATGTCGTAACAATCGTTTTAGGCAATCTAGTGACATGGAAAGAAAGGAAGAAAGAACGCGCATTACATATTATACATAACACAATAATATAATCCTCGTCGTACCATATTGCACTATTATATATTACGCGTTGGCGAGTTGACGTTCGAAGCGGTTTTTCTCGTATTTCGTCGTTGAACATCGCATCATACCGTCACCGTTTTCGGCCGAAACACCGAAGTTTGCTCTTAACGCGCGATTCCGCATATAATTATCGTGTTACACAACTTTCACCGCGATGTCGTGTCCTAAAAAAATAATATTGTCACCCATTCTATGACATTGTATCGTTACCGATTTCGAACGCGTTGATATACAAAGTCGAAATGGCTGTGGTCAAGTTGCACCAAAATTGGTCCAAAGCATGAGCGACATGTGCGACTTGCACCAACGTTTTTCAAACACGCGTTTGTTGTTTGCACCGAAATAAGGATAATATGTGATTTGTACCGAAATTCAAATCGAATAATTGTTTTCGAGAGATATGTTGAGAATTGAGATATAATATATTAAAATATATAAAAATATATTGAATCCATCATACTTGTAAAAATTACTTACATTAAAAGCCTTATATAAACAGAGTGAGTGAATATAAAAAATATATGTCTAATGCCGAATCGTTATCGTCGACGAAACAATCGAATGTTCGATACTAATTCGCATTACATATATCTCTTTTTTTTCTGGTACAAATCACCTATTAACTTTGCTTTGGTGCAAATCACAAACACCCGTCAAAATATATTACCACATTTTCGCGGTGCCTGTACACCTACTACCCTTCATTTCCGGGATCACGCCGCGCGCCGCCGGGTCGACGTGATTAAACCGTTATTGTTCTCAGGTGCCTGTGCATAATACACAATATATCATGTACGCGCAATCGGTCGGGTTCCCGTGATAAACGATCGTCATAACAATGTTTACACTTCGGCGAGTGCGGTTTGCGCAGGTTTGTGACGGAAAAAAAAACGCGAATCGAAAAAAAGGAAAGGTTGCAATTTCAACGCTATTTCGAAGCGTATAATTAATATCATAAAATATCGGAGTAATAAAATTGGCTTTTGACCGTCGGATCGTTAATCATGTTATTATGGTATAACCATTTCAAAAACCATTTCGAGTAAAACCGTACATCGTTGGTGGTGTATTTAGTGTGTATATCACATGCGTTTAAAATGTAAAAAAAAACTCCTGCTAGATGGTTTTCTTTATTTTTTTCTTTTTCTGCATATACATACGAACGATAATTTATTTTGTTGGTTTCTGGCACCCGTGAAATAATATTATGATATAGGATGGCTTATAAATTATTTATATTTCTATCACAAGCAGCGAGATTATGAAAGTGTACTAATAAACAAGTTTCCCTGCACTCTCCAGACGCGTTGTGGTTTTACACTAAGTATTAAAGTATGTACGAATGCAATTATTGACACATTATAATTTATAACTTAAAACCTATTTAATATATTTAGACACACGTGTCAATATATAATTCCGTAATAAGTTAATAATTTTACATTTTAATACGTGAACTCAACAGTTTTGTACGAACACTTAATGCGCATAATTTAAGCAAACAAATGTAATACATAATACATGTATATAGAATGTACTCAATATGGAAATATAATTTTCATTTTTAATTTAATTTACCGTATACTGAGAATTTTTGATAAATTTAAACACTAATAAATGTTCATAAAACGATAATGGAAAACCATCTAACTACACATCACAAACTAATCATTACTCCGTAGCCGCTTGGAAAACTAACAAAAAGAATATGATAACGTTCCAGTGTACTGACATGCTCACAAGCATTTTAAATAATAGTATAAAATTAGTAATAATAATAATAACCTATAATTAAATGAAAATAACTAAGGAGGTTTGTGTAATAAATAATATACGACGATTAATTTTAAAAACATAAAAGTATTACTTAAAGCTACATGGGTACACAATAATATGAACTATTTTAAATTTAAACATAAAAACCAAAGTAGATTCTTTCAAATTAGATTATTGAAATTAAGTTCAAAACTTGCGTGACTATAATTTCGGAGCATACCACTTATAGGTCTGTTTAAACTACAATAAACTGGGTGAGTGGAATGACTCGTAAAAGGTGTTTTTGGGTCTAGTACACAATGATGGAACTAACCAAACCGATGGCTTCCAAAATTTTGGAACGGTTATCATGATAACAACCGTTTAATGTTCAAAAAATAAAATAGACATCATTAAACTTTCGTCTAGAGTATATCGATCGTATGCAAACCAAGTTTCGAAACTATAACTCCTCTGTTGGGCAATATGAGTATCGAACGTATTGGACAAACATCTCGGGAAGTAAGATTGCATGGTTAATGTGACCGGATTGAGACGGATTCCATACTGCGGACCTGTACTCTTTGTTTGAACGGACTAGCGAACAACACGAAGTTCTTAGAATCTATCGCACGACTATATTATTATAATTATAACAGCTATAACATGTAACGTTTAGCTATACGCTTTCGTTCGTAATATGACATTTTTTTTTGAAAATTCTTGAACATCTCTCAAATGTACAGTGATCCAACAAATATCGATAGAGTTATTCTTCTGTAAAAAAAGAAAACGTTTTATAAAACGTACCGGATGGAACCACACGTTTTAACTGCAGGTTAAAAATTAACATTTAAGTGGTTTCCACCGCACGATACAATTCATTAAACGTGGTTAAACGCGCTCGTCTATATACGTATAAATACACTAGGTGTGGATTTGTCTCGTGTTCACCGAATCGTTCCGTATACTATATGGACTGAATGCGAGGTATGTAAATTGAACGAAAAAATTCGCCACGTGTACATTTTATGCAAAAACTATTACGATAACGCAGTTTCCTTAGTCGATTCAAATGTTAGAGATTTGAGTACAATTTATAATATTCCTTGGGCGGACTCCAATACTTGAAGCAAGCGCATACGGATTTAAATACGGTTTCTGCGCGCTACAATATTGTTATAGACTATATATATATAACGCGTACACCTAAATTATATTACATTTCGTGCAATTTCACCGTGCGCTTTTGAATAAGAAAAATTGGTTGTCGGAACGGAATGGTCCGGGTGAGATGTAAAAATGCATATTTAATTCACAAAATGCGATTATTCAGTACCAGCTAAATGTGGCACCTATGACTTTCAAATAATATTATACACGTATAATACGTTGTGTACGTGGTGTATATTGGGTGTTCGTAGTGAGGTACGGACCTTTTACATTTTATAATCGACATTGCTAATTTCGAGACCCACCGCATCTGCGTATACATTAATACGCTTTTGAAGAAGTTGAAACAAATTATTCATAAAATTCATCATGAGCATACAGTGTCCATTTACTAAATTTTGGCACAAAAAGTAGTTATTTACAAGTCGAATATAATAATGAAAGTGGTTTAACCAGCGATTCCATTTTTTTTTTTTTTCAATTTTACTCTTCGTGTTCCCGAAACGGCTCTTTGTATTTTAAAACACCGAGTTTGTGAACTCCGATACCCGTTACAAGATACATAGCAGGCTATTATCATACATGTGTAGTTATATATACTGGTGTGGTGTAGTGTTATGTGACCAATTTGCATTGTGCACCTTACGAAACGCTCATAGCATTGCATATACATGCATGTGTATATAATATAATGTACGAATACCATATATACGTATATTATACCAAAGCATGACAAATCATAAAATTAAATATACTTTTTCATAACATTTCATTAGTTAGCACACGTAAGTGTACGCGCGTATGTAACCAGTTGAAGATGATGCTTCCATCTAGATGTTAATATTCCGTTCGCTCGTGCAGTGCGTACGTCTCCGAACACAAGATCGTTATCGTATGATATTGTTAGAAAATGAATAAACTTCATAGTTCGCCGAAAAAAAAGGTACCGCGCGGTAAATGAAAATAATATGACGTCGTTCAAACGATTAGTTCAGTTGTGCGAATCCGTAGCGATTGTGGCTGTACCTAACATGCGCGTACAGCCAAATGTGAAAACGAAAAACGTGTACAAGGTGTCCCACCGGGATTTACACAGGGCAATATCTCCAGCGTTAATAGAGATGTTCAAAGTCTGATTTTTTTTTTTATAAGCGTCCCTGGGCAAAGGCAGATTTGTTAACAAAAGTTTGGTAAATATAAGTGTATTATTATTGTTAAAGAAGTTAAAAATTTAATTTATTTTATATTTTTGTGAAATTCAAAGATGGCCATATTTTAGGGCATCTTTTTTCTGAAAATTTTGATGGTTCAACTTTCAACTTTCGTGGAATTCATGAAAAAAATAAAAGCTTACAAAGAAATAACGTAAATTAATATCACCTCGTCAGTTTTTCGATAAGGTTCTCAGGTTATGTTATTATGATTTGAAATTGTATATACAAGTATTTTAGGTACACTATTATCTTGTAAACTAGAAAAATTACTATAAATCAAGAAATTAATGAAAATTGAAAGTTGAATTGTAGAAATGTTCAGAAAAAGAAGCAGTATAAAATGCCTTTCTTCGAGTTTCACAAAAATGATAACATAAAAAGTTAATTTCTTAACTTCATTAATAAAACACTTATTTTTACCAAACAATTATTACCAATGAAATCGTCTATGCCCAGGGATGGTCATAAAAATAGAATTTGACTATCTCTATTAACACGGAAGATATTGTACAGTGTAAATCACAGTGGGACATCCTGTATGTATGGTAATGAGATGAAATTAACGTATTAATCAGACACAGGTGATACACTTCGTTTTATATTCTGCATCCAACAATAATATTAGTATTATACCGAACATGCTATGCAAAACACACCTTGACGTCTCATCTGTTTTTTCAATTACAGCGGACTGTGTTTTATGTAAGACTCACGGATATAAGGTTCAGTCGCTTATAAGACTCAAAATCTCCGGGACAATACAGACGTATCTAAATTAATTGAAAAAAAGTCTGTTTTAAGACTCAAATTTTGCTCAAGGACCCTTCCAATTTCTCAAAAGACTATAGAAAATGTAGACATTTTTGGTAAAATTTCGAAATAAATAAGTTTTCCGTATTGTATACCGCAGTAGTGGTTTCGATGATTCGTCCCGTAAAGAAGTACAACAATCATTATCGCATTTCACACTTGCCACAATAATCGTTATTGTAATCGTTACTCTAATACGAAATTTAGGTACGAACACTACGAACCCTATAAGTATTGGCGAGAGTAATAAAAAACCATTAAAAGTTTTTAATAAATAATTAAATGAATAGTACCTATATATAATAGAATAAAATAATAATAAATGATAAATTAAATAAATAAGTGAAAAGTAAATTTGTTAAAAATGTAAATATAGCAAAATAAAATCAAAATCGAATTTGAAATTTTTTTTTTATTTTTCCTTTCTTTCCTCACTACGCCTGTAATAAAGGTTCATTCGGTTGTACGGCTCACTTTGCGCTAGTCCCAATGTGAGTCTTGTCTAAGCGGCGTTCACTGCAGTTGCCTACTGGTTAATAATAATGAATTGTCACTCGTGTATCGGTTTGAATATTTATTCATTTTTTCTATCCGACCTTTCTACTCGTTTAAAGACTCTATACGCAACATTATTTGAGCACTGCTGTTGATTTATCTTCCTCGTGACGTACGCGCATCTCGTTCGATATCGCGCATCTAAATATCCTGCAGCACTGGACATTCTTCGTAAAACGTTTAGCATGAACGCCGCATACGTGTTCGTTTCTTTATTTAGTGTGCTCAACACGCGTGTGATATTTATTCGTGGGTAAAAGTATATATATTTTCTCGCCACCGACGGTGCGTGTACTATTAGTATACTCGAAATAAGACCCCGTTCAACACATTCACGCGTACCGATGGTATTTTTCCGTTTCGTAGTGCAGAGCAAGACTTAATAATATTATACTTGAGTATATACTCGCATTGTCCTACTGCTGTATAGGCGTTAGAAGATTTAACGGTTAATTTTATTTATTTTTTATCATAAAATACAGATGACGTGAAAGATCACCACAAATGTACATCTGCTCATTATCTATAGCATTGTCCAAAGACCAAAGTACTTGTAATATTATGTACGTAGTTTGTTACTTGGACCAATTGAATGATGACTCGGTTACCATAGATCGTTTGATTATGTTTTCAATTAATGTTAATGCACGAAAAGGTGAACCATGAATATCACATAAGGCATATTTAAATTTCACTTTTATTATTTCTTAGAAAAAAAGTGTATTTTCATTTGTTTCTTTACGACTGTAAACAAAAATATACAAAAAATAAATAAGTATATAGATACAAGATACAACTCATTAACGTTAAAAGATACAAGTGTATCCGAATTTATTGCCCGGCAACTGAAATACAAAGTTTTATTTTTGAAATGTATTAAATGATATTAATACATTTTATAATCCTTATGATATGGGACACAATAGGCGATTTTTCCCTTCATCTCTTTTGTAATAAAAATAATAAACAATTTAATCATTTAATGTTTAGCTTATTGGCATAATATTTAATTATAATATATCATGTCCTCCGCACTACTAAATGGAAAAATGAATAAATGTTCCGTCGCATATACATATTGTGTTTGTATACGATTTACTATGTTGAAGAGGTAATATATATACCATCGTTGAAGAGGTAATATATTTTTACCCGCAAACCAGTATAATAATACACATGGTTCTTTATTAATACAAATGTATTTTTCTTAATTATAGAGTTTTTTTAACAAATAAATCTTAGTAATTTTGTCATAAGAATTTCAATACAGCCAGCTGTCCTAGTCTAGCTATACAATATAATATTTTATAAGTACTTTAGCCACTATACTAGCCAATTACTCTTATACAATTATACCAACTTAGCTTAAAAATACTGCATAGGTTTGATAGTAATGATCGGACTCCCCGTCGTGTATAATAGTCATTTCTAAGGTTGCTTTGGCATCCGATATAACTGGACCTGCAAGACTCCGCGCAGAGATATTTCATAAAAAAATTAAGTTTTTTTTTTTAAACGACCTTATGAAGGTGGACACATAAAATTCTACAGTGTCAATATTTTTAGAACTTATCAAATTGTGTACACGAATGATTTTGAACCAGCCGCACTTTCATCTACGTAAAAAAGTATCGTTAATCTTGTTGACGATTTCACCGAACATTTGTCAGAAAATGGAAACTGTAGCTGTCATCCAATGTGAAAATCCCATTCGATCATGATGGAATCTGATAACAGTTTAGAAACAAATTATTACTGATCGAAGAAATATGATATTTTACATCATATTATAAGGCTTATAATAAAAATTATAAAAATTATCTCACGTGACTATATTCTAAAAAAAAAACATAATTACTAGGGATAAAATAAATAGACCTAAAGATTTTATGAAAAGTTTGAGTCAATATTAAAAAATATATATATTTGTATTATACAGAGTGATTTTTTAGGCGTGCTCACCCTTATTTTTGGCCATAATAATGCTTTAGTTTGAATTTTTTTTCAAAGTTCAAGTTGCCATAAGAACTATGTTATCCACAATTTTTTTTTCATACCACCTTAAGTATATGCTGTGTTTATACAAAGATATTTGTTTTTGAAATGGGGACACCCCTTTTTCACTGCGGTATTTCATTGGAATCATTTTTCTGTGAATTTTGATGTACCGAAATTAAAATACAAACGTGTACCTAGTTTTTGAATTATTCTAATTTAATTATTTAGGAAAATAGTATTATAATATCTAATATTTTCATAACATTTATAATTAAATTTTATCGCTAGTTAAGAATCACTAATTCCAGATTACGCTAATTTTGCAATTTTCATTCGCAATCTTAAATTTTAATAATTTCGAAAGTTTTGGTTCAAATGTAGACCATGTTACACCAAAAATACCAGGAAATTGAACCAAATAATATTTAGCGTAAAAATATGATGTTCCCAATTGAAAAACAAAAGTTCGTATCACCATAGGATATACGTAAGGTGGCATGAATAAAAAAAACAATGTGGAAAACATAGTATTTATGATACCTTGAACATTGAAAAAAAATGTCAAATTTAAGCATTTTTACTGCCAAAAAATGAGGCGAGCACGTCTAAAAAATCACCTTGTATAAGGAGTCCCGAATAGACCCGGATCAGACGTGCGTTTTAGTCCGATAATTGTAAGCACCTTTGCACGCCAGTTAAAACGATAACTGAATAATTAAGACTTGGAAGTATTTACCAGTTATAAAACTAAATGTTTGGACTCGGAACAATTTGCTAATAAAGTTTATTTTTAAAAGCTTTCGTCTACTTTTATTTTAACACCTTCGTCCTTCAACACGTTGGCCGCATGCTCGACTGACTTACTCTCGTGTTTGCTGCGAAAATTATTTGTCCGCGTTGCAAACGAACCTATTTATGCTACGCCACGCACGGTGTAAAACCGACTGGCGCAGCGTTCCGAAAGAGTTCAAATTAAATATTACAATGCGTGTTGTGGAAAAAAAATCCGAATGAATTAATGTATACAAACAACATCGTACCGTACAGGTATATAGTTGGACATAATTATTTTATAATACTCGGTTCACTATCTATTATCGTATAATCCGATACATCTGGTGTGTTTGTATTGTGTACGAAAATCTTACAGCTACCAAGGTATTATTATTATTATGAATACGTAGACCTCGGCTAGAAATAATATTGTGACGGTTTGAACGCGACAATATGATATGTTGACCGAAGAAAGCGCGTTAAATTAAAAAAAAAAAAAAAATAGAACTCTATTGAATGTACTTAAATTGAAAATCGAGTAAAATCCACCTAGGTATATGAGTATTATTGTACATCGAAGTGCCGAATTAGGTTACACAGATTATGTACTACGGAACTCGAATGAAATGTATAGATAATATTACGCACAATGGAACGCTTATTCAATATGATATACAGAATGTTCCACCGGGATTTACAAAGAGCGATCTTCCTGTAGGACACCCTGTATACAAATATACAAATCCGCACAAACGAATTATGCAAGTGGACGGCGTCCAAGAAAAATAAATAAGTACATTTTAACGATTTTTTTTATTACTCTACAGATGATTGTAATTAACATTAATTGACATTGAAATATTAAAACAGTTTACATTTTTCATCAGATCTATGGTAAAAAAGTTATATAGTTTTTGTACAAACAGGAATAACTAAACAATTTACTTTAATGTCTTAACACATATTTTCCTCGTTATGACTTATGCATATTATATAACACAAATAATACGTTAAGTAAAAGGGTGTAGGTAAAATAATAAATGTGACTCGAAGGAACAAACGATAGTCATGTGTAATGGAAATCAAGGAAAATAAATACTGCCCGAAAGACAAAAGCGTTATGTCATGTGTAAAAGGGAACGATTCTAAATGAATAGGTACCGCCCAAAAGGAATAAGTCTGCACTTATTATAAGTTTGAACATTTGAAGTAAACCAAATATTTTAGGTTTCGAGAACAAATATCGATTATATATAATTTGAACTTAGCGTAGATGGTTTTTGTATTTAGTTTTCTACAAATAGCGTTGAATTGTGTTTACATTCCCTTATTATTTTGTATACGCGGTCACCAGCCCAGTGAACGCGGGCGTTCGTCATAAATCGTACGCGAACCAAATACGTATACCGTCAAGTATAACATACGTAGAAACGGATCGATAAAAGCCGTTGACATTGCGCTTACTTCGGTCCTAATTTCCCCCCCCCCTAGTAATATACACATCAACCGTCCGGTCAATAGATAATGCATGGCAATTCATCTCCGCTACGAATGCGGTTCATGTCATTATTGTAATTTTTTGCACTGCGAAAATCGTTTTTATGTAATAGAGAAACACAATTTATACATATACAAGTGTGCACAATGTACATCGTGTACCGGCTTACCTAATGGCGAAATAAAGTATCGTGAACACCGTTCGTATGCGGATTCGAAGGGAATGCGAATTGATCCGCTGTGCGCACGGCAAATTGTTACAACCGACCCGTCACCGGTCGACACGGTTTTACTACAATACCGCATATATACACACATAATAGTAATAATAATATGATTTATACGTTATATTATACGTACCGGCATTACAATAATCATTTACAGACGTGTAATAATTCACGATGATGGACGAGGACGATTACGATATATCATATATACGTATAGAATATGTATAATGTTTTGACGTAAACCGGATTAACAAATTATTAAATAATGAAATCGATAGTCCCAGGGGCGTATTTATGGGGTTGGTTGAGAGGACTGCAGTTCCCCTCCCCCGAAAATTAAAAAAAATATATACAGTGTAGGCGTTGTCGTTACAAAATAGTACTTTTGAATTTTTAACCTCAACAGTCAACAGTTAATATCGCTGATTAAATTGGGACGGAAAAAATGTAATGAAATCATAATAGATATAAAAGAGGTGTATTTCAATAACAGATGAAAATGTTTTAAATAAGATCGCCCACATTGGAAGAGCCCGGTGGCGTCTTCAACTGATTATGAAGTATTTTCTTTGTTACAAATATATAATACATATAATAATAATATAGGTATTTATTTATTTTATTTTGTGCTAAAGTATATTTTTAAATTTCTATCAGACCCACCCCCAAAAAAAAAAAATTAAGCTCTGGATACGCACCCGGGTTGTCGAGAAATTTTAAATTTAATACCTGTTAATTTTCCCAAAGTCTCTCTCCGTTCTTATCCTATGTTGTTTAATATACCTACTCATACAACTAAAGTAGAAACTCGCATACGCACTTATGTAACAAAATTAATAATTTTGATTTTTTTCGCGACTCTTCAATATTACTATATATGATCTGTATAGTATATAAGTATGTAATACTTTTAATTCATACTATCATATGCGTTTGATTATTACTTATTATATTGTTATTTTATGTTGTTCAATTTTTTTTTTTTCAAAATCACTTTATTAAAAAGTTGTTTTTTCTATGTGCTCATTTACACTGTATACTATATTCTGTACTGTTTGACCCAGGAGAGTAATCATCGTTTATGATGAAGTAAAAAAAAATAAATAATATTATTTTATTGGAACGCGATATAAATTATTTTATGGCATTTATCGTAATCAACTTCACCGGCTAGTCTCCGTCTGTACAACAATAAAATTTATTGTGTTTTTTTTTCGCGTTATTTTTATTATGAACTTTTTCTTATATATTATATTTTACATCATGATTGTTACGGCAAGGTCGGGTTCTTTGGTTTCTCAGAGCATTTCTACAAGTTTCAATTCAGATCTATTATTTTTGTACCAATATATTACTATAACATTGTTTTTTTCACTTATCCGTAATAAACGTAATATTTATACCTAGTTAAAACAGTTCAACTTACAATAATACGTATAATATTATTAAATTCTATAATTTATGATTAATGCATGTTATAACGTAAGAATGTTAATTTTTATTCTTGTTATATAGTTACAAATTGTTATAAAAAACAGTTTTCAAACCTCTACTTTTTAGTACACTGTTGATGAGTGCAACTCTTGAACCAATTAAAATTCCTCTTTTATAGTAGATACGCTTTATCATAAAATAATATACTTGATTGCGTTTCGTTTGAACATTTTTAATGAAGTTCGAAGTAGAGAAAATGTTTGGTCGAGATGTGCAGTGCGAGGGTTTTCGGACGAATGGTAGCTTCGTATGGGTCATCTGTTTTGTTAACGATGTTCTGTACACCTCGATGATCTGGTTCTAGATCCGAAAATGGTTGATTTATTCACACAGAGTTCATTATACAACAAAATATGTACCAAGTCTAATTAATATCCGTAGTAAGCGTTAGTATTAACCTTTTGTTTACCATATATTAATTTATGTTTAAGAAATAACTAATTAGGAGTAACGTATTTTTGTAGACTAACATAGAACGACTTAATATCGGTATTGTTTGTAACAGGTATAATAATGGCAGTAGATTCTGAGGTTCCAGAATGTCGTAGAGATGATCGGTCAATATACATTTCGCTGTTTGTAAGGTGCTTCATATGATCTCGTGTACAACTGTATTCAAATGTAACACGCGATTATATTACATGGATACTTATGAATAATACTATAACATATAGGTAATAAGCTGTAAAGCAGTAAAAGATACGAAATAATTTCACGATAAGAACAGAAACTAGTATTTTTTTTTTTTTTATTTTGCCATTATCAGAGACAAACAGAAACTAGTAGTTTAAAATGTTTAAACCATCTACGTTATTATGTAACGCACGCGAGTGAATTACTATTCCAAAAGATCCACATATTATTACGCGAATGCTTTAAAAATATGTAAAACCAGTTATTCGTACTTATGTTTTAATGTAAACGGCTATAATTTTTTTTTTTCTCTGAAGAAAATTCGTCGAATCGATTTCATGTCTTCTCGCCTCTTTTAACAGCAGTGCGGAATAATATATTATATAAATATATAATGGACAGTTTTGTTCAATAATCTTCATATGAATTAATTACCTTCGGCCTGGGATCTTTATTAAATTCGTTATACTATTCGATTTCAACGTGTTATTATTATTATTATTATTATTATGAAACAACAGGCAGGAAAAGCATAATATATTCTTCGAGGCGCGTGTACATATTTATATTATGTATATATTGTTGTTACGAGATAGCTCTTACACGCGAATACCACAAATTTAAATAATATGATAATATACGAATCGAACGAAAATAAAAATAAGATAATATATTATTATCGTGTACATTATAATATGTAGTGTAGTATAATCTAACGAATACCTCCTATTCATTACTACACGCGACAATAATATATTATCGCATTATGTATCACTGCAGGATAAATGAACGTTCTTGATATTTTAATATATCATAATCGCACAGGATGCAATGTGTCACATAATAAGATACGCATGGATATAAGAGTATATGTACTATACGGCGCGATGGGCGATGGCGTACTAGACATTATATTATTATGTTATAGTACGAATGCGCGTCGTACAACAATAAGCAATACAATATTTAAAACGTATAAATCGATTGCTCGATGTTATACAATGTGATCTTTAACCATGATCAGTGCTCACCCCCCCCCCTTTTTTTGGCCGTGAAGTTGCATAAACTTGGATTTTTTTTTTTTAATTTTCAAGTTAACATAAGATCTGTTAAGAATCTCAAACGCGACTGCAGGGTACCACATCGCACAACCGTTATTGCTTTTGAGTAAAACCGGTGATTGGGCCCTGTAAAACCATATATATATTGTTAATAATATACAGGGCCGGATTTAGGTTTTTTCTTGTCCTAGGAAATTCTCATTGTTGCCACCTATATTCAACAGTTATGTCGTTTAGGGAGAGGGGTATGGAAAAATAATTGCAACGACAAAAATACAAGATATAATATATAAATAAATAATGGCATAAAAAGTTTAAAAATGCCCTCAAAAGTAAAAATCTTGAAAAATGCAAAAGATGCCCCGAAAAAAGTTTGTTTATAGTTGTGTACTCGAAATATATTAGTGACTTGGAAAATATTGTGTCAAGCATTCCAAAAAATAACGAGATCCGAGCCAGTGGCGCAACCTGGACGGACGTCTATGTCAAACATCGGGGCCCCGGGATTCAAAGAGGGCCCGTCGAGATCTCCTCCCAATTGTTCAAAACTCCAAAAGCCTCCTAATGAGTAGTGAAAATAATGAGATTTTTAAATTTTTTTTCAAAAATTGAAAGAAACTTATAGATCAGCTGAGACTCCACGGTCGGGTGACATACAGGAATAGGTCTTTTAATCTTGAAGACAATGTACCAATGCTCTCGAAAAAACTACTCTTAGTGAAAAAAGTCAGTTGGATCCGTTTATACTTCTAAGGTTTTTATAGTTTTTCTTTTTAATTATTTTAAATATTTTTATTTATGATGATAAGAAAATACATTTTTTAAATTAATAACCCTCATAAACGTGCCTACATACTTATTTGCTATATAAAATCGAATTAAAACGTTTTACTCATATTATTTGTACAATGCTAATTTATTTCAATTGTATTTGATAATTTTACAGTTTGAGAGCTATAGATAAGTAACTCGTAAAACATCTTTCATGTGGATAAGAGAATTTTCCTTACGTTATTATTAATGAATCGCCAGATCCCCTCTTCCGATTAAAATATTTTTTTGTTCCCGACAGTCATTAAGCTTAGGGCCCCATACTTACTTTTTAATCGGTTCCCCAAATTCCTAGTTGAGCCGCTGATCCCAGCCCTATTCATAAGATATGTGTGTCACTCGAACAAAATCATTACCACCCACGTATGATGGGTATATTGTATATATAATTTGGTTATTATGTTATTTGGTTAACTATAATATAGTTTATAATATAATTTGATAATTTTAAATGTTTAATAAAAGTGATGAATTTATCTAAAAAATTGAAGTTTTTATGTATTTGATGTATGTACCTAGGAGTAGGTCCTATTATTATAATATATTTATATAAATTATTATTTATGGGTGTATGTGTACCTATAGTTATACTGTTTTATAATAAATTAAAAAATGATAAATATACTTACAGTTTATAAAGTACAAATTAATTTGGTTGCTGCTAATTATGATAAAAATGAATTATTCGTGTGAAAAAAAATGTATTATAAAATTTATTTATATTCTCTAAACCCACTGTTGCACATTTGCAACATACTAAAAAACTTAATTTTGAGTAATAAATTGAAGGTTGAGACTTTTTTAGTTATTTTTCCCGAATTCCTGGTATTTTAATTAGTTTAGAAAGATTTATTAAAATAAAAAAAAACTGGCATTGAAGGGTTAAGGCAATCGGGTGTTACCCCATACGTATTCGAAAAAAACGGTATGAATTACAAAATATTAATAATAATATAATAGGTATAATATAATACGGTAACGTGGCGTTACTGCAGTGCGGAAACTTGAATTATACGCCAATGGTGGTCATATTGTATAATATTTCATCTTTGGTGGAAAAACGCGCGTGTTAAATTACATGTTATTATGTTACAAAGCGCATACGTTACGGCCGCAAAACACATGGATCTCGATTTGCATAGCAGTATCATGTAGAATACAGGGTGTCCCACCGAGGATTTACCCATTGCGATATCTTCCGAGGCAATGAAGATGAAGACTCGCAGGGACAAGGACTACCAATATTTCGTATTTTAATTGAATCTATTTGGTTTGGCACAAAAGTAAATATTTTTCTTTTTATTAATTTTCGGAAAGTTTTCCTACATTTTTTGAAAACTAAGAAAATGATTAAAAATCACGTGGTTAGTGAATATAAATCGTTGAAACTTCAACGTTTTCGGACAAATAAACTCTATAGAATCTTAAAATTGTTCGAAAATAATGAAATGTAAAATAATACGTTTGACTATTTCAACCAAAACGTGAACTATTTTTAGTCCTAGTTCATTATCTCGGGAGATATCGCAACGGACGTAGATCCTCGGCGGGACACCCTGTACACATATACATATTACACGTGATGTTATTTAGTATGATGACCGAGAGTGGTTCCAAAGACATAATCGTTTGACTATAAACTATATACCACGCATGTATTACACGTTTTCGAATACTTTAATAATTATACATTCGTCGTATAACATAATACGATATCACGGACGTACCGGTATTCCGCGGCGTCCTGTGCCTCTCCTCGGGAGAGAGAGAGAAAAAAAAAAAAAAACGGCACGAAAACGGTGTGAACCTACCGGCCCAAAAATGATCGTTATTACATAAATATGCAAAACAGGTGAACATATGCGTATTTTATGCACCGCCGCGGTGAACACATGAACGTTGTGCGCGGGCTCGCGAATCGTCTTTATACGAGGCTACGAACTTTGGCGGTGCACGTGAGATACACGCGTTTAGGACGGCCAAGTCTCGGAGAAGATGTACTCTTCGCTTAATAATAATAATAATATTCGAAACGGAAAGCCGGCCGAAGCAGTTTCGACATGGGTGCGAAGAGAACGTAATTTATTAATTTAAATAGCACGGGTGTACAATATAATATATATATAATGTATACATAATGCGCGCAGGTGAACAGTATACTAACCAATCCCCGTGCGGTATTATAAAAATATACGAACAACAGTGATAAATAAAACTTATAATTGTTCGTCGTTAGTCATATCGAGTCGCCTTGAGATTTCACAAACGCCGCCGCCCGTGCCTAACCTAACCGAGAATAAAATATATTTATTTACTTACACATGTATACATGTACATTTTACTCCGTGCGAGTGTCTACCCGAATCGCTTTTGAATAGAAATCTCATTTTGCACGTGGATTATGTTAATATTCGCGCGAGAGAAATACCACATCGTAACCCAACGATTTAATTGATACGCGCGAGCGCATAGATAGATTTCATAAACGCGATCGATATATTACATAGGTGTGTGCATTCGACGGACCCTCGCAGCGGGTCGTCATTAAAGCTCCATAAATATTATTTTCGTCCTGTTGTACCCACAAAACGTTCGAGGATAAACATAGATTACGACGATCATTGTACTACTATGGTGTCTCTAACGGTTATTTTGAGTGAAACTAGAAATGTATTGGTTTTTTCGACCAGAAAGATTGATCCGATCGTCACGTTTTCATCGTGGAAGGTTTATTTTTAATAGGAAATTGGTGTTTATTTTGTGCTTTGAGAGGACCATTTTTTTTTAATTTCTCGACAGTCTTCCGAATCATAGAGAAAAACGGAGAAAACAATTACAAAAAAAAAACTGCAACTAAGATAGAGGTTCGAACTAGTATTTATATTATTTTGTCATGCACTATTCCATTAGACTACTTCCATAGAGCACTTTTTATAGACATTTCATAGTTTTCGAAATATTTTAATGACATTTGTAATGATCATAGACTCTAGAAATTTTCTATTAAAAGATACACCTACCTTATTAAGACATACATTTCTGCTATTGTATCAGCCATATTTAGAAAATATATTAACTCTGATCTACTAGACGTGGAGACATGGAATCTCGTCGTTTTTTTTCTTGCATATATTCAGGACTGTATATAAAAATACAATTATATATGATATATACATTATACAGCTATTTAAATTAGGGAACCAGCGGAATTTATAAAGTTATGATGGAATGAATAATGATAGGAGTGAAGCGAGTATTATTATGAAGAAGATTTGAGTCGGTATTAGAGGAGTTATCTTTATTTTGAACCGTGAGTGGAAAGTATTACAATTGGTCCAACTAAAACAATATACATTATTTCGTGAAAAATAAGCCAACAATAAATTCAATGAAGAATTCCCCTATTATTACCAACATATAAGTTCAACTAAAATGTGGTTGTTGTTAAATACTTAAAATAATAATTCAATGTTTCACACTTGCGTCTAAGTTTGTAGACTGTAGTTCTTTTGTCTATTATTGGTGAAATACCATACACACATATATACATAGGTTTTATCTTTTATAATGAAAAAAAAACACTTATTTAAATTGTATAATACATCAAAAGCATCATGCAGTACTTCATTGTAAGTAATTGGACTCAACGTTCGATATTTGAAGTAGTTATACAAAAAGAGAAAATAAAAAAATTAGAAATAAAGTTACAATTCGTCACTTTCGTTTTTTTTTTCAACAATTACTTTTCATCCTATGACGTGTACATTTAATGGAAGGATTACAATAAGCTATTTTACCTAGATTAAAACTAATCAGAATCGTGAGGTGAGTCACTTACTTTTTCTACGTTTAAACATTGAAGTATTATAGCGCATAACTCAATAACTGATATTGTCCACAAGAATAAAAACATGTTTATTATTATTTTTAACCTTCTAGGTGCGATTTTGGCTTTTTCTAATAAAATTATAAATACTTATTTTTATTTTTTTTGTTTCAAAACTCGTAATTTTAATTCTACCGTGTACTAAATCCCATTATTTACTACAAGTGATAAATAAATAAAATATGTTATTGGCTACTTGAATACATAATATATTTATAAAATAGATAAAATTATATGCTAAATAGGTACACCTTCGTCGAGAATCGTTTTTTGAAAGCGATGACTCATCGTTGCTTTCAACCGTGTACAAACAATAACATCCTCGTGTTATGATGTTTACCTACACAGAGTTCGGCGTAAGTTCCGTTCCATGTACGCCCGGCACCTGTCTGGAGAGCTAAACAAGAATGAACAAACACACACTTAGGTCTTAAAAGTCCACTCTGCCATACCCTGGATGGCTGGAGTCGACGGCTATTTTTGTCAATTTCTTACAAAACAAGTGTGATTTCGTATTAGTATTATATATATTTCGTATTTATATATTCGTATAACCATTTATCATTCGGCATAAATACAATAATTCTGTAAAGATTTTTTTAGTTTATCTGCCTTCTATAAGCAAACCTTGTATTGAAGATACAGAGTTATTTTCTTATAATCTACACACTATAATAATACATTGACAATAATAGAAATATAAAGACAAACTAATTTCATATTTTCACAATTCAAATAAAGAAAAATAGGATAAAGATATTTTATTTTTATTAATATTGTTGTTTACTCTAAGATGTTTCTTAATTTTATTATTCAGACGGTTGATAATTGGCTCTAAATAAATAATAATTAACAAATGTCTGGTCTAAGCCCTCTGTTGTATAGTTTGTCTTCAAATGTCACGTTTACCTAATCGAGAATGATTTTTTATTACGAAAGATGAATATTTGATACTGCAAATTAAGAAGAAGTACGCGTTTTTACTTCGTTTGATCTCGGAAAACCTGTGACTTGAGTATAATTATTAACATAATCATACAGTACTATAATCATCGTAATGTATATAGTCATTATACATGAACGATAACGGCAGGTAAATATACACCAAGACGACGAAAACTTACCTTCGGATACTTCGGTATCTGTACGGTGTTCACGTGTGTTTTTCAGTTTTTACAATGTGAATTTTAATCTGCAGCACACAGTAAGTTCTCAATTTTCTTGTATTACAATGAGTTTAAATTAAACGCTCTTGGAACGGGCATATATATCTAATGGAGAAACATGTGTTTAATAATAAAAGAGATTTCGGGTAGGTCGCAGGTATGGTAGCGTACTACACGAGCATCGAATATTTTAATGCACATATACATATATACCGTAACCATGTATGTAAAAGACGTTTTAAACATATATTCACGAGTATTTTTTTTTTTACGAACGCAACGAACGCGCGGTAACCGTGAACGGTTTTCCGAACGTTGAGGCGAGTAATTTAAAATTGCATATCCTTGCCTTGAGATCGAAGTAACCGTTTCGATCCGATACGTCTCTACACTAACGCGTCGTTTTCCTTTGAACTCGTGAACCATTTCGTTCGACTGTTTTTCCAACAATAATAATAATAATAATAATAAAATAACACATTTAAGTCCGCGCGACCCGATTAGGTCGATCGACATTTTGTAGTAGGTACCGTCGCACTCGCACACCTGCAAGAGTGATTGTAAAATATCTACTGCAACTCGGCACTGTCACTCGTACAATATGCATAATACGCGAGTCGTATGACTAATGCAATGACACAAAGTGTTATCAAAAGAATGTACCCGGGGAATAAATTCCTAATGGGTCGCGGCTGTACAGCGAACGATCAACAATTGTATCGAAACCAGATGTTACCCAACGCGAATCATATGAAATTGTGCCCTAGAGCTGGACCACATCGTACGCAAAACTGAAAACGTGATCAACGGCACACCGCGGTTATCGAATCGATTGCACGGGGGGAAAAATGTCACGCGAATTGTTCGACCATCTTAACTACGGTGCGCAGTGAACGATAGACGTCCAGCGGACCTTGATAAGAATTTTTCTTTTATTAATATCATTATTATCATACAATAGCTGTAATCGGTCGGATAAATCCGCAGATCTTTCAGAACGTCTCGAAAGACCAGAGGACTAGGTTCTCAGTACAAAAATCAACGGATTTCCTCCACTAACTAGCGGACTTCGCCACTGGTAGATTCGCTCCGCGAAAAGTAGCGGACTTTTATTTTCACTTTAGTGGACACACCTTAGGATCTAGTTCGACGGACCAAATCCATCGAGGACCTAAGTATTTAGTCCGTTAGACTAAATCCGTCATAAAATCCTCTCGTGTTTGGGTACCTAATGTGGACGATAACTGAAGTAACACTAATTTGATCTATTAAAGCGAGCAGGTACGGCAGGTACTGCGGGTATTGTGCGCGGCGCGTGTGTACAACGACATCGCCAGAGCGGAAGCGCGTCGTAAGAACGTACGATATGAATATGATGTGTACGCGTACAAGGTGAAATTCTTAAGAGTTTGCAACGATCGTATACCGTTTACCATGTTCACTTGTGCACGAGCATTGACACTTTTTCAACGAATGCACGAGGAATGACACGATTTTCAAGACCCAAGGTGATCGAATTTCTCACGGCAATCTTCATTCCTACGGACGACAAAACTCGACTTCCCATAAATTATAAGATCCTTTGATCTCCGCTATGCTGTATGTACACGTGTTGCGCTCAATATTATTTTGTTTTCTGGATTGTGTAACGCTACGCGTTTTTTTTTCCATGTTATTGAATTATATAGTATACACTTTAACCGTATGGTTCTTTGGTGCTCGGTCAAAAGTTGAAAAGACAAAAATTGACGTACGTCTCTTTAAGATCCTGAGACTCGTACGATTTGAAATTATGTTTATAATATAAATATTATCAATTATCGTTATAGCGTGTGACTTCTACAATACCTGTTTGTACCGAAAATCCAATTGTTTTTCCCAATCGAAATGTGTAAAAGCACATGATTCGCAACTCCTTTTGGTCGCGCACTAAAAAATTATACGCATACATATAACATTATTATCTAATACGTATTTTAGCATAAAAGAGTGATCGAAACAAAATATTTTACGGATTGATAAATTTTTAGTGCTTACACGAAATACTTGGATGTTAGAACGCGTGTGATAGAACTATTAAGTTGCAATTTCATTTGATCACAATTTACGTAATCGTTTATGTATTGGCTATCGGTTTACCATTTATTATGCAAAGCAAAAATTAAGAAAAATATTGCATCAATAATCTCAACGGAATTTCCTTATATTTGAATGTAGTATAGTTACGCATATATTATATACATTATTGGTAGATCTGCACATATTAAACATATCCTACTGCACACGATTTTCGAATGGATAATCACATAAATGTGTTTTTTAAAATCATATAATTTATACAGCTAGCCAGTGTAGATTGGATATATATATATATAAATATTATACACTATCATAGTATTATTGCGTTTTAAACAACCACATAAATATACCATAGCCAGCACAATTACAGTGGTTGTATATTTTATGTTTTAGTAAATTATAATTATAAGCATGTATGCAAATATAAGATATGCCAATAACGTGAACGTAGCGATTTTATGCGAATCAAATTAAAATATCTGTATATATATATACTATAAAACACTCGCTAAATGCATTTGATATATTATTATATACCGCTCCATATAACATACGAAAATGGAATTATATTATTTTATATTACTATTACTTTGTCGAATATTATATTTGCATAATGCTGTATACAAATTACTTCTACAAACGAACATTGAGTAGTATCGGTCCCGTTATACATTAAAATACGAGTATATGCATACGCATTGTATTGTAATGGAGGTGATGCGTATTTGCGTATAACAATGCGTTGTAATGTATAATATTATGTGTATACTTAATCGTCAACTTTTTACTTCCATTTTCGAAAAAATAAAACAATTTTATCAGTCGTTTAGAATAATCTGTTATGACACTTTCTAATATTATTTAACCAAGATCACGAGGATTCAGGTGTGTAACACTTTTTATATGTAATATACTGTTCTTAGATTTGCAATTTATTTATATATCCCACGCGCCTGCATACCAGGGATGGGCAACTGCCAACTGCAATCGTCTAACATACGCATATAGTTTAATATCATCTGCAAGACAGAGGAGGCGACAATGAAAATACGGTGAATACTGTTTATGAATAGGAAAATTATCAATGGAGATAAAAGACCTCTGTGGTACGTACACCTGCAGATTCAACCAAAAACATATAAGAATTGATACTCAAAAAATGTACTTAACAATTTTCCTTACAACAGATATTGTTTATATGTTTATGACTATAACTTATTATGACACAAAAATCTAATTATATAACTTCACGATTCACGGAATTTACGATGGACATGCGCTAAGTAATAATATTAATTACTTCGAAATCCAGATATGCATTGTGTTTCAGAAAAATTCTAAAATATGCATAATATGTAAATTTAAATGTTCAAAATATGCGAAAATATGCCAAATTTAATTTCGCATACCAACGCATTAAGATTAAGATTCAAATGTCTGTCTTACCTAGCTACTTTTTTGTTCAATATATAAAAATATGCGAATGCGTCCAATTCCGGACCCTAATGACTCATTACACTCGCGCACACTATATACACATGTTCTGTCGTTGTGTACGCGCGTAGTAGGTACCGACGCGTACGTGCAATGCGTTGTGCGCTTTATGAATTATTCATCTCGCGCGCGTCTTTTTTATCGGTCGCAAGCGTATGACTCGGATAAAAAACCCGCCACGGCATTATCGCCGTTATCGTGGTGTAATCGACCGATTCGAGTGCGCGCGTCAACCGTGTGTCCATAGCACGTGGATTTCGAGGGAAAAATGAATAACTCGTCGGACAAACGCTGGAACCGTCCGCGGCCATGTGCGACGATCACTGCGCTCGATTGCTCCGGAACGGTCGTGCAGCCGCGCGACACGTGTACACGTGTACCTACCTGCGCGTGCAGCAGGTGTGTGACGATGAATAATACTATAATATAATATTCTCTTACCGGGACACCACCGCGGTCTATACCGCGCACGAGTATAATACGTAATACGAAACACGCACGGCGTAGCGCGTATTTGTCGCGTATTATTTCAGAGGTTTACTGCACAGGGTATCCCGTCGGGATTTGCGCAGTGCAATACATCTTCCGTGTTAATAGGGACCATCGAATTCTGTTTTTCTTTAAAAAAAATTGCTTTTTATTTTGTAAATATCGTACACATTTCGAAGATAGCCGATGGTAGAGCTTATTTTTCTGAAAATGTTGACGGTTCAACTTTCAACTTTCGTTAGTTCCTTGATTTTTAGTTTACAAAAAAACAGTGTACAACCCATTTACACAATTTTAAATAACAATAACGTTTTCAGCAAACCTCATCGGAAAAATTACGAGGTGATAATAATTAGCCTTTGCCCAAGGATGCTCATAAAATAAAACAGAATTTGATAATCTCTATTAACACGGGAGATATCGCTTTGTGTAAATCCCGATGGGACACCCTGTATATAATATTTATATCAGCGAGTAGCAGTACCGTGCTCATTCTACATGCAATTAGGGGAGGCTTCAATTATATTTGATACTGATATAAAGTAATGTAATATACACATTTTCTTCAATTTGTGAAGTACTTCAACCACATTATACAATATGTAAATATTTGAATAGTTAAAAAATTCAATTACTTGTAGGTACATTCATAATAGTTCAACTTTTTTTTTATTACAATTTAGTAACACGTAGTACATATTTATTTAACGAAACGTCGAAACATAGTTTGATATAATGTATTTAGTTTGAATTGATATCTTTTTTGAGTATTTTGCAAACAGAGTTTGAACCTTCTCTAGATCAACGTTTATTTCCCTGTGAAATGATCGACTTGTTTTAAGCTAATCCATCGTGGCGGTTTTCGCACCAGTCGAATTCCTTAGAAACGATTTCAACTATTTTTAAAGATAAACATGTATTTTTCTGGTATCGCCGTTGACATATGTGGTAAAAATACTTTTATAACCTAACCTAACTACAAACTTGAATAATTATAGAAAAAAAATAGATCGAGGAAAGGCAAAAGATCCACCCTCTCCCCATCACGTCCTAAATACGACCATGAGTATAGCCTATATATACTACAAATATATAGACTGTCAGTTTCTATATATAATCCTACTATACACCGAGACACGGTCGGACCTTGAGCGACGCAGTCGGATGGTTTTAAACAACTTTACCTTTTTTCACTGTTGTTCGTCATCTAGAACACACACGTGTCGTCTAAACGAGTAAAAACGTTATTTAGACAGGCACTACCCACTATACACGCGATACGTGTGTAACTATCTACGTACAGTAACACTTATGTAACACGAATGCCAGAAATAAACATTAGTTTACACGTTGAGAATCGAATCCGATTTCGTCTCATCAATTTCACTTCTTCGCGTGAGACCATCATGATGTACGCGTCTTTAAACGGACGGTAATAATTTAAAAACTAATGCATAGTTGGTGCGCATTTGTTAATTCATTTCCCGGATCATTACGGTTGACGATCCCAGCGTACGTAAATTAACTCTGAAATTAATCGATCGCGACTCCCACGCGTCGAACTGTCTACTATAGATATGTTAAAAACCAATTTTGTAATATAATATTGGATACGACGGATAGGTTAGGTTACAGATGACCTGCGAGTACATCATTTCTGCATAATTTTTTTCATAAAATATTAATATTATTTCTATTACGATATTATTGTTTTTCTTTTTTTTTCCTTCGAAAATACTAAGAATATATTATATCGAATATACTCACGTCTATTATATATTTTCTCATAAAAGTAATAATCACCATAATCCTCTAATTTCTAATCTTCCCTCTGCCACCATTCCCAACAATCCTCTTCGACGCCTTAAACGAAACTGGTCGCGAGATTTACTTTTATAATCAGCACAAAAAAAAAAAAATAACTTACTAATCAAAAACTAAAATCAAAATGTATATGAAGTAGTGTCATTGGATGCCCCCTTCTATCACGCCCACATGCCTTGTAAATAATGTTTTATAAAATTTACTTATTGTATCAAATGCATACAGATTGTAAATAAATTGTTGTTTTTAAAAAATAAAAAATAAATAAAAAAGTAATAATTGATTTATAATTCATTCAAAATCAGAAAATCATGTGCGTATAAAACAATTAATATATTTAAATGAAAAACTTTAAGTATAATATATTCAAACCAATATTGAATAGATTCATTAAAAATTAATGCGCGCAGTATCTACTTTCAAGTGCACATACACGTACGTTATACAGTTATTATGCTTTAAGAAAAAAAATAACTATAATAATAACCTTCGAAACGTAATATTATGCCGTTCATTAATGTGTTTATTTCAATGTCAGCAATTTCGAGAATATAATAATATATATTATATTTTATAGCACCTATTTTGTGTGTATAATATAATATTGTTTACCTTTCGGTTGTTGCAACGCGTTTTCTCGGTTCACAATGTACATTGTCGAAGCATTTCAACGCATTTCTTCGGATCGTGGTAAATTATAATGTTAGGTGTAACATGTATGTATATGCAGTAGCGTGCCGACGCGGGGTTTAAGGGGGTCTAACACCCTCACGCCAACGAGAAAAACCTCTAATGTATTTATATTATGAACAATTACATTTAATACATGCATAATAATCAATTATATCGAAAAAAGGTTTTTTCTATATTGATGACGGACGACAATTACAATTTAGTAATTAGTAATAATTAATAACTAATAACATTTTCAAATTTATTAGAAGCATGTCACATTTTATTACTTTATTGTTTTAAAATTTAATCGGATCAGGTATGACTTTCATAATTATCTTTATGTTTATAATTGTAATATAAAAGGAATTCCATAAAAAAATGTTTTTATAATTATATTTATGATAACCCCTCTTTCCCCAAAAAATAAAATGTGCATGCCATAGAAAAATTATTAAAAATCAAGAAATTATACTAATCAGCATTGAAAATTGAACCGTCAATGTATTCAGAAAAATAAGCACTATAAAATGGCTGTCTTCGAACTTACTTTTTATAACTTTATAAAAGTTATAAAATAAAAAGATATTTTTTTAACTTCTTTAATTATATATACTTAAATGTATTTATCAAACTACTGTCAACAAAATTTACTTTGCCCAGAGATGCTGATGAAAAAACAGAATTTTATTATCTTTATTAATACGAGATATCGCTCTGTATAAATCCCGGTGGGACACCCTGTATATACCTACCCGACCCAAAGGGTGTTGCGAAAATTATACACTTTGGCGGTGATGAGAAGATATAAAAAACCACAGGACGCTGCAATAGGAATTATTAGAATTATCGTCAGCTTTACAATACCTTGCGGTTTTCATTACTTGTACAATTGGTTCTCGTGTTACTTTTTTACCGTCGTAGCGTTCATTGTAAAACATACATATATGTATATATACTGGCCATATAACTTATACGATTAGCTGACCATCGAAACTCCTCGCATCGGAACCGTTACGCTATTTCACGCACGTGATAAATAAATAAATAAACAATTACACTGGATAAGAAGAAAAAACAACGTTGTTGTTATTATGTTCGTGGAAATTAAAATGTACAAACGCAATTCGCGTTTTTTATCGCATGAAATGACCAGCAAGGCATCAACACTTGTGTACAGGGTGCCCGCCGAAAATGTATCCATGGCTATATCTCCTGAAATAATGAAGATATTTAAATTTTGCTTATTTTTTTTTAAACATTTAACTCGCAGGGACAAGGACTACAATTATCTTTTGCCGAGAAAGTCATTACATACAATATATTTTCATTAACCTCATTGTATTAAATAATTCAAGAAAAATAATAGAATAGAATATAAAATTTTTAAAATTTTTTATCAAAACATTAAATTTAAGAAAAACACGAAATATTTGGTAGTCCTCGTCCCTGGGAGTCTTATACAAAAAACCAGAATTTGTACATCTTCATTATCTCAAATATATCGTAGTGAGTACGTCCTTGGACCTTGATGGGACACCCTGTGTAGACGCATAGTGCAGTATGATCAAATCCGTTTTCCACTTATAATATAGTTTTGCAGTCCATCGTTGAACATATGATGCAGTAATAATAATAATACATCGGAGTGGCCCGTACGAAAATATAATTACAACGCAATATACGAGTAGGAATCGATTCGGAATATAACGGTATGTAGGTACATCGAAGAACGAAAAGTTCAACCAACTGACCGTAAATTATACATAGTTATTGTCTGGATTCACGTGTAGAGTTCAGTGCATTAAAGCAGTTATCGTTATGGCCACCGCAAAATTTTAACAATGACGAGCCTTATCCTTCCGGCCGCAGTTCTGCAAAATTTGCAAACACTGACCGCAGATAAATAATTTAATATGATCATATTGTGTCCGTTAGTCGACCGCGGCCGAACCGCATAAATTAATTTCGTTCTATTACACGGAAAATAATGTATATCCACGTACACAGGCAAAGCTGGGCAAGTTGGTCATTTTTTCATCTAGTTCAAGTTGAGTTACTTTAATAGAAAAGCGAACTAATTTAGAATATAAGTTAGTTTTTGAAATTTTGCAAATTCTTAACTTAGTTAGTTAGAAGTTGGTTTATTGAAAATAGTAACTTAAGTTAGAGTAGAAGTTACAGCAGTAAACTCCGACTGCAATCATTTCTAAATTAAAATGCATTTACACGACAAAACGTATGAAATTGAAATTGGACGTGCCTCTAAAACTCTAGACATGAAATGAGAAAGGATTTTTCGAAAATCGCATAATTAAGTTGAAACCATCTTGGGCTGAACTCATAAATTAAACTTTAACTTTTTGTTACTTTATTTTGTTTAGCATGTTGATTTTAATAATTACCGATCAGGTATACATATATTATTCGCATTTACGACGGTTATCCGCTTTTTTAAACCTATACATTTTTATTTATATCGAAACAGTAATTTCTTTAGTCCAAAATAGTAAAATATCTACCGGACAAGGTCGGGTTATACATCTGCTTCACTCATTCACTAACTGATCGCTACTTCTCAAAAACACTACACAACGTACGAACTTGAAATTTGGAAAAATGGTTCCTCCAGTACTCTAGATGTACAATAAGAAAGGATTTTAAAAAATGTTTTTGATCGCCTTTAAGCGGATTAACTATTATTTCATCCGTATTGCGCGGCGGCTCGTGGGTTTCAACTACTTGCGACCAAAGAATGACACTTCTAAATGGTATCGTTACGACAAACACCACTCAATATCCAAAAAGATTTATTTATGTAAGGTAATTTAAACATCCCCCCCTCCTCATCCCCAAAAATTTTCCGGGAACGCTATTGAAAATAAGGATAAGTAAACACGGCTAGGATTTGAACAATGTAAGGTATATATAGTGATTCGTTAAGAACTATGTCCAGGCCAAGACTGTTCCCAGCGAAGCCATAGTATTCAGCTATAGTATCGTATACACAGATGGATATCACCGATGAGGTGTCGACGACCGACGATCCAGCTGAACATATAGATATCATTGTTACGGCCAAAAATCGTCGAACACATTATATTTCCCATTTCAATCTCCGAGATTGTCACGAAGTTCGTGCAGACACGTCCGTCGGCCGCAAAATAATATCGAATCGGCCGTGCGCTTTTAAAATACCAGTTCGCATGTATACGGACGGACGGCCGGGTGGGCGGGCACGTGTTGCGAAAAAGAAAAGAAAAAAAAAATAGAAATAATGAAAAGCGAAAGCATCATCATCGCAATAATAATAATAGTCCGTTCCCGGTGCAGACATCTGCAGAACCTCCCAGCAAACGCATATTATACACGTGAATACAATAATAAGCCAATTAGCCAAGACGATACAAAAATAATAACAACAATATATTATTATTAATACGGTATAAACAATTCGATCCCGGGGCATGCTATACACACATAATATTGTGTCGAATGTGCGCATGATAATTCGTCGATGTACATATTTATTAGACATAATATATTATCATCAGCCGTCGCCGCCGCAGACCGATGAAGTCACCGTAGTTCGACGTATAGTAGGTAGGTGCATAATATCCTTCCTCGCCGTACACGAGATAGCATTCTGGTAGTGTAGTGTACAAAGTCGCGCGTATATTTACGTATATTATTGATACTAAAAAGAGGGGCGAGACTCGGTATACGAGTAGGGTGAGTTACAGCGATGGGTGAATTAAACGGCTGTATTGGTGTTTTAAATTCGAAACCAATGTACCGTTGTTTTCGAAAACACAATTCTGAGTGAAAGATGTCGGGAAGATCAGCTTAAAATGTTGATATTGATAAAAAAAAAGCAAAAAAATAACTTTTTAAACGGAAATCTCTTCACAAAAAAAAATAGTCTTAAATTGTCATTTTTTTCTAAATTTAAAATACCTATGAATAACATAAAAACTATCGAAATCTTTTCAATTTTACACCATCGTCAGAAAATGTTTACGTAAGTGTTTTGTGAAAATTTCAAGTCACTTCGATCATTATGCTTTGAGTTAAGATGAAAAAACAATCACCGCGCTCAAACGATATCGCAGAAATACCCTTTTTCATCAAATATAATTTTCTAACGCCAATACAATTTTTTTGCGCTTCTCCGGTAAATTCTTTTTTGGTTCGCTGGAAAGAGAAATTTCTCTTGTACGTTACACTACATTTTCAAGTCTCAAGTATTGATATTGAAATGTTAATCAATTTCGAACTACAAAAAGTAGGCGGATTTCGTGATTTTTATCGATTCTCGCCGGGTTTTGGGTTTTACCTATTTACTCGATTTGGGATCGGAAACCTACCCTACAGTTATGATGGGATTTCTAGGAGGATAATTGACGACGTACACAAAAAATAAGAAAAAAAAACACACACACAAACATCATGGTAAAATCGATACGTTTCACTCGGAATCCAATAGGTCAAGGCGACATTAAAATAATAACAAAAATATATATTACTATTAATAGGGTATTAACAATTCGATCCCGGGGCATAATTGTATAATGTTTATCCGTGTATCGAATGGGCGAATTGGTAATCCGTCGATATACATATTTATTATATCTATTATATTATCATCGGCCGCCGCCGCAGACCGACGAAGTCACCGTAGCTCGACGTACCTACATAGTTGGGTAGGTTTAACTCTATAATATGCATCGGTGTGCATATCCTTCCTCGCCGTGCACGCGATGATGATAGCGTTATGGTAGTGAGTGCAGTATGTAGACGCGCGTATATTTACATATTATAAATACGCTTGCAGTTTAATGACTATACGCGCGCGCGCAAGATTGTGCCCACAGTTTACAAAAATTACTGGCGTCGTACGACAGGCTAATTTATGTGTTATTAATATAATTTGAACGTATACGCATATTTATGAAAAAAAAAAATAAAAAAAATAAAAAATAACGTTCGGCGCGTATAATATTATTATATACACCGCGGCGCGGTGGGATGTGATGCGCGCACGGCCGGGTCTCCGGCTGCTCGCTCGACAAGACGGCGATTACTATTATAATATGTACATAATATTTATAATTTTTTTCCCCGATTACGTCACACGAACTTTTAAAAAGAAAAAAAAAACTACACGAGAAAACGTACATAAATAATAACGTTAAAATGTTATTATAATAATAAGAAATTATGTACGCGAGCCGTGGGGGGGAGATTGTATGTATAATAATATGTGTGTATAGGTACTACACCTATACTGCAGACGGTATTTTTTTTTATTCTTTTTTCGTGTACGCGTGCGGTGAGTGTGGGGAAAAACGTAAATAAACATTTGCCTAACGGAATTCCAATCCAAATCTATAGGATATCTGATATTATCTGGGTCGTTCAAAAACAATTACAATTACCTCAACAGTAGAACCATGTTCGTACACAATGATTTCTACCGTTTTCGTCTGTCCATTAATATAATATATTATACTGGCACGATTGCCCATTATCGCGTCTATAATATCGAATGTTATTTTATAAAATAGTCGAATTTACCTTAAACGCATTACCTACGTCCTATACTATAATATCCTTCCGCCAAGTGTAATAAATTATCATATCCACTACGATAACGTCGTCGTCGTCGTTGTCGACGTCGTCTTTTTTCAAACAATAATAGTATATTATATACATACTAACTGTTACGTCGCCATACATCCAAATGGGTCCGTCTAATGTGTAGGTACTCTTAACAATAATATGAGCACATAAAAATGTGTATTAAAACTATACGGAAATCGGCTCGCCGTATACCTTGGTTGGACCGGTTGCTGGGTTTCCGTCCTCATGAACTCAGGTTCAAACCAGAGTGGTACTGCTCATTATTTATTATATAATATATATATTATACCTACCTGTTCTGTAAAAAGTGATTCCCTGGTATCGAACACGTACCTAGGTATACGGGTTATTGTAAAGCATTTGGTCTTTAGGAGATATAATAATATGCCACTTATAATATACTGTTAAATTAATCGGAAATAATATATTATACTATCCCATTTTAGTTTCTTAATTATTTTCTAGGACCTATATTCAAACGCTCCATTTGGAACATTTGAGCGAACGATTTAAAAATCTTGATGCAATCGTAATAAATATTTCAGGTAGATACTCCGTTGAACCAGAAAAAATAAAAAGTTTACTATATTAAGGGAAAATATTTTTAATATAAATATAAAATTACTATAAATACTTATAACATGTCATTATTAAAATGTTTTGACTTGCATTTTTTAATCAACAAAGAATTCGACGAAGAAAAGTCATCTTCTACGATTGAAGCCGTCTTTTGCCATTTAAGGATCCTTGGGTGCACAAGTTTAGAGGCCTTTTTAAAAAAAACGTTAGAGTTTACTTTCGTTTAATAACGTTATTCCATTTTGAGTGAAAATATATGAATAGGGCCTTGGGTTCAAAACCTGTGCCGTCGTATATATTTTCATTCGAAATGTTCACATCTATGAGTTATGAAGCGGTCTCACGTCATCAACGTGTCAATTCTTTAATTTAATTACATCACACATTTTATTAGAAATATATATAAATAGTCGATACACTCTGGATTATTAGAACATAGCTTACACTGATGTTGCACGTTTTTTCGAGAGTTTTTTATTTACGCAATCTCATTTATATCTTCAAAGTCTAATTTTTGGAGGATATCACTTTCTATGTACCTACAACCTACATAATTGACAAATTAGCAAGTCGTTCTTGTAACATAGTCGTTCACTCGTTCGTAATTTGGCAACTTCTACATTCGGTATAGTATCTTCTAATTGATCTGTCTTTACTAAAGTATGTTATAAACCTAATTTTCTGGAAAGTACTCACGTGTCATGGTGGTCGTGTACTCGTGTCAACCATATCATCTTATCGATAGTAGTATAATCATAAATAATAGTGCAGCCTCCGCGGAGCTCCGGTCGACGGGTTGTAATCAAATTTATTGTTAAATAACTAGTCGTTTCTGTATTATTTAAATATTGAATTAACGGAATTCAACATATTTTTTAATTTTTAAACTTATAATATACATTACATGTATTTTTTTCTAAAAAACTTTATGTATAAGGCTGAGAATCAAATATTTAGTTAAGATCAGGCATGAGGCCAGGTGCCTTGGGCTCGTGCCCCGCATGCCCTTAGGACAAATAGCTGATTATGGTCATATTGCACTTTTATTTAAATACGACGTGAATCGTTTAATAATATTGAGTGGTATTCAGATGCATGGAGAGGACTACAGGACGTGTTTGAAAAGTTTCACAACCCCGAAATGCAATTTGTTCGGATACATTTTACACATAATTATATGGTTTCGAAACATTACATATTCGGCCATCGTACCATTATAATACAGTGATTCGTTTTATTGTGCGCATTTTAGCGTTACATTACGTCCGACCGCACATATGATATTATATGATTATATTATATAGGTATGATGTCCGCCATGAAATTTTATGATTCGTCGTTACTCATGTTTTATCGGTGTATGTGCAGTAAAACGTTCTATTACATTTCATACCTACTGTACTACCTGTACTTGCTTAATAACCGATACTTGACTTGTTGTAGCGGGACGCGAAATGAAATTATGCATCGCTAAGGTACCTATAATAGATATTAAGTATGATAACGACTGTTCTGCTCACGAAAACGATCGTGTACACTCATCATTATTCGATAATTCCTAATCAAGTTATAAAATATTACGAGCAATTACGGTTTTCGTAAAAGTTGACGAAACACTGGCAAAATAAATAAATTGTCCAAACACGTGAAATCACATTATGTATTATAGCTAATAACATATTATTGCCGTTGTACCTCCTACTCGTTAATCGTGATAGTATGTGCTGTGCGTATAGCATCGAATCAATCTCAATAATTGTTTAACGGTTATAACGTCATGATTATAAAACCACGAATAACTATAATTATTGCGCACGAGAACTTTCATAAAAGCCTATATGACTTTTTATTGTTGACTTTTATACATTATTATACGAGCGCATGCTTCTATTACAACAATAAATTACATATAATATATTTTTCAGTTAACGATGCCGACGCATAACACAAAGATCTGAATATTTTATTAAAAGTATACTGCACAAATATTGTGCAAATGTTCAAACGTAATAAATACCGAATGTGTTAGAAACGTATACCAGATGTAAGTAAAAAAAAAAAATCGTTTGTAAAACGCGCTTCTCCATTATGCGCTGCTCGAAAGACGAAATTTAAATATTTCGTAATCATGTAACACGCGACTGTATAAACGCATAATCAATATTCGTATATTCGAATATTTAGCCAATATTGTTCTTGCAGGTGGAACAGAGCAGCGTATACATTATAATATAAATAGACATGAAACCTATTTGTTATCTATAATGTTCTTGAAAAGTTGAATGTCTTGTCATATAATAATAATAATAATAATATGATGTAGGCATACACGAATATTCTGAAAAGTGTTGGTTTTCATCACTCGTCAGACGTTTAGCAATGCAGTTATAATGCAGTGGGTGGGCTACATAATAGTTATCAACACTATATAAAGCCATTAGGTCAGGTGTACTTGCAGATAACGTAAATACATCTATTTGTATGGAGTGCCATTGCGGTCCATCGTCTAATGAAATAATAATTATTCAAGTCCAGCCCGGTGTATTATGTATAATATGTAATAATTATATGCCTCGCGAACCATAAGATTACCGCGGCATCCTGCTCTAACAGTGCGCGATTAACTTTAAATGTGTATTACATTATATATGTGTGTGTACGAAACAAATAATTGTACACAATATGAATCGTATATTAAGAAGAAAAAAAAATAAAACCTTTCAAAATAGCTGTTCGGCCCGTTTGCAACATTCGTACCTAATATTGGGCTTCTGCATTAAAGAATGACGTTCACATCATTCTCGCGATGACCTGCCCCGCGGCGTTCGACCCGCCATGCCATTTACCATTAATAATAATAATAATAATAATAATAATAATAATAATAATACACTCGATTTGTTGTTCGATCGATTTCTTCTGCTGTTTTCCGTCTACAGTTTTTAGGTCAATATTTTAGAAATAAAATGATTTCGGGATCATTATATAACAATAACAACACTTGTACAGCTGGTACGTGCGACAAAAATCGCGCACTTCGGTAAGCCTATTCGGTTTTGCATTTTCAAGTTCAAAACGTTTTGTTGCGAAGAGATTTGAGGGCGATAGTAATAGTTATACCATCATTCGTTAAACATTAATTACTATCGCGTCGCCGCGGTCGTTCCCACGACGTTGATCGACATATTATTATTATGTTAAATGAAAAATCGTAAAAACATTTTAGCCGCACGGTTTGATCTTTTCGAATAATGATTTCGGCTCGAGTTGAATAACAAAAATAATAGTATGTAATAATACTAAAAATGCGAGGATAAAACAACATGTTTTCACGTTATCATGTTTTTTTACAAGAAATTAGTTCGAAATGTTCCGAGTTCGTACATACATTATAATATATAATTATATTCGGACATTTTTTACGCGCTATACGCGCGGAGTATAGAAAGGCTTACGATTTTACGTACTATAATGTGTACACGCACAGTGAACGCCCGAGCGATATGCGCTAAACCAGTACGGGAATTCGGAGAGAAAAAAAAGTGATGCTGTCGTTGCGTAATATCGTTGTGCGTATTGGAGATGGACCTATTCAATATAATATACTTGTGCAATGACAAAACGTACATTATTATTATTATTATTATTATTATTATTATTATTATTATTGAAAACTCGTTATTATAATACAGTAACGCGAATCACACACACACACACACACACGGTCGAGATTATTTTTAACTCTTTCGGTGTCTGGGAACGAAAAAAAAATATATATACTATACATAATACGTATATACGGGAATCTTCATTTACGTAACAATACGAATTTGGTGATAGGCGGTGAAGGTAATATTCTGATGGTCCTGCAGGAGTGCTATTATAGCCGTATACCTATACAGTGTCCCACCGGGATGTACACAGAGTGATTTCTCCCGTGTTAATAGAGATAATCAAATTCTGATTTTTTTTTTATGAGCATACTTGGCAAAGGTAATTTTGTTGACAAAAGTTCGGTAAATATAAGTATTAAATATAACTATTAAAGAAGTTGGGAAAATTAACTTTTTTTTATTTCATAACTTTCATAAATTTCAAAGATTTTATAGGGCTTCTCTTTCTGAATATTTTGACAATTCAACTTTCGATTTTCATTAACTCCTTGATTTTTTATAATTTTTCTAGTTTCTTGTAAATAGTGTACTACTCACACAAATTTAAATAATAATGACAAATAAATAAAAGCAAACTATATCGGAAAAATGACAAAGTGATAATAATTTACATTATTTCTGTGTAAGCTAAAAAAATTATTAAAAATCATGAATCCGATGAAAACTGAAAGTTGAACCATCGAAATCTTCTGAAAAAGAAACTCTGAAGAAATGGCTTTCTTCAAATTTCACAAAAATTATAAAATTAAAAGTTCATTTTTAACTTTTTTAATAATACACTTATATTTACCAAAATATTGTCAACAAAATTATGTTTGCCCAGGGATACTCATATAACAAAAAAAATATTTATTATCTCTATGAACTCGGGAGGTATCGCTCTGTGTAAATCCCAGTGGAACGGTCTGTACTGTATACTTGCGTGCGCTGAGTTAAGTAAATTTCCACTCGTAACGAGTGACGAGTACGATCATAGTTTAATAACTTTTTCGATGTTGTGATTACATCGAATTCGAGACGAATATAACACGAACTTGACCAGCAGTCCGCACCTCTAGCTATATATACTCGTGTATAGGGTATCCGTAAAATGGTTCTGAAGTTTTTATTACAAGAAAATATAATATTTTTTCAAAATGTAAAAATAAATGTAATATAAATTTACCCACAAACAATTTATATTGTATACAAATAATTTTATACTAGTGTACACGCAATGATACTTGATAGTGTATATATATATATATACAAATAGGTAAATATAAATATTTCAAATGGACACACAAATATTAAAATAATAATAAAAATCAAAAGTTTTTTTCTCTCTTTCTCTCTCTCTCTCTTTTGATGGTCGCCAGGGGTCCGTGGCTATACTTTACACGTTAAAGGGGTTCATGAGTTGGAAAATGTTAAGAATCACTGGCGTTATTGTAGACGAGTAACGCGTGTTACATATTATATTTTTATATTGCTTTACGCTCACCTGTACACCTAGAACACCATCAGCGCGTGTACCCGCGGTGTATATAGTATGTAGTACTGCATATATTGTTAATCGTTTACAATCCATCATTAAAATTGATATTGTCCCCGCGGCAAATAGTCGTTCATTACGTGCACGAGTTAAGTTCAGTGCGTACAATAGCGGTGCGCACGCGAGAACTGTATAAACACACGTCGACCAGTACTACATATACAGATTGTTTATTATTGCTTTTACGGAGACTTTAACGGCTGCCCGGTACGAAACAGATTTCTGGTCAAGCGCACCACAATGGAACGACGCGTATACATGTACACGCAATACTATATAATAGTACCTACACAGTCGTCAGCACGAGTGCCGCAGAAAATTATGCAACGAAAGTGCACGAAAGAGTAAAATATGAAATGAGATAACAGCAAAGAAAGCGAGAAAATAATTGATCTGTTTTGCAAATATCATCAGGTATAATGAACTTTTAATCCGCGGTCGAAATCGTATTGTTATGAAAATAATCATATATATATATATATATATATATATATATTATATCGTTAAAAATACTATGGTGTACGTACACGTTGTATTCTTGACAAATAGATATCAGAAGTATTGCAATTTCAAACGTCTACTTGAAAATAATAATATTAGGAAACGTGAAATAAATAATATAGATGACACAATAGGTATACATAATACACGATTATAGTGTATTACGATTGATATTTGAAACACCGCGAAACGCGTAATAATATTATAACACAGATGACATTGTTTTACAAAAATGAAAAGAAACGAAATTCGTATAAAATTTAAAAAACGATGAAAACTAGAAGTGAAGCGTACGGTTTAACACTTTTGGGTACGGCCTTCGGAAATACTGAAAAAAGGTGAATTTTTCAAATAAACGCGTAATGTATTGCTAAGTTTTTAACACTACAATAACTTTGTGACGGTTTAAAACAATAATATATCACGCACGCGTGTGACGATATAACCCAGTTTATAATACGGTTTATAATGATGGCGAAATAAATCACAATAATATGTTAGTGTATCACTAAGTGAAAACATATGTACTATGCCACAACAGAATTTTGTAACGCACAATGTTACAGAATTCATGAATAGCCGAGTGAGAAGTTAGTCATCGCGGCATATCGCAGCACCAATAATCATGCATTCCATTTGATACGCGCGCAAAAGAAATTAAAGCTAATTGGTAGTATTGACCTACACGACGGTGTACCTATACGCACATATTATAAACCATTATAATACCTACTATAAATCATTATTATAAGCAGCGCGGTGTACGTTCACCGCCGTATTCTATATAAATTACTATTATGATGTGTACACGATGAGCACGAGCACGACAAAAATAAATCCGTTTTGGTCGATTGTTGCGCGCATGAGTATTTTAGTGTTGCCGGATTGGATTATCGCTGCAATAATAGTGTTCGCAATGTTCGATACTTAAAAAAATCCATGTAAAATATATTTCACCCGTTAAACGCGCGCGCACACACTAAAGGATTTTTTTTTTTATTGCGTCTACGTTGTATGTTATACAATAAAATTGTACATCAACTATTGTACCCGCAGCTATTTTTTATGGCCAATTATTTATTGTAACAATTTTGAAAAAGAAAACCGTAAAATAACTTTACTCGTCGCCCCGTAACAGTTTAAAAACAATTCAGTGATCTTTTTTTTTTTTTTTATTTTATTTATTTATTTAATTCTAGTTACAAGACAAATACATGATATAACAAAGACAAATATTAACTAGACGTTACTCTACACTGAGGTAGGACCTCGTGTCGTAGAGTAAGAGTACACATTTTTTTTTTAGTAGCCGTGATAATAATGAAAGATAATAAGAGACCTTATATAAAACAAATAATAATAATAATAATAATAATTAATATAATAATAAAAAAGTACTTTAATACTAGATATTTAAAGATTATTGGAAAACCAATTTTTTAATTTATATTTAAAATATGAATAATTTGAAATAATTAATAATTCTTTAGGAATCTCATTTAAAGACCGTAATCCAACTTGCATGAATGACATTGAAGCTTTTTTAGTAACAACGAAAGGTATTTCAAGATTTGTTTTTCTGAAGTATGTTTGATTTTTAATATTAAATAAACTATTTTTGAAAATGAAGCAAATTGCTTGTTTTTTGTATAAATTGTCAATATCAAGTACTCTTAACATTTTAAATAATTCAGATGAAGGAAAGGTTTTCGGTTTTATCTGGTCTTAAACTTATAATAAATGGAAACGCGCGATAATTATGTCAGCGCGCATTATAATATTTACAAAAACGTTGGCGTACGTTCCGCTCCGAGTGGGTATGCAAATGAACGCCGAGGACGCTATGCGATAAACCGTACATACATTCCGATACGTCTCCTGCGCGGGAGAAACGAGAATATATCCGTGCGGTTTTGAAAACGTCCGACGCAACCCGGTGTAGGTACGGACGGGATTCGGAACGTAACACGTGTACGCATTATATTCGCCGGACCGATATTCGTTTTACGGTCGCAGATGACGCGTGTTTGTGGGAAAATAGCGCGATACGTGAACGCGTATTGTCGTGGGAACGAAACAAATCAAACGGCGAATTTAAAAACACGGCCCAACGCGTAAATGTCTAACGCACGGTTACAATATGCGTACACGCGCGGCCAGTCTTCGGCCAATTGCGTTTATGTAAAAACCATAACTAGAGGTTAGGTATATACCAGATGTATTCAAACTGTGCGTCGCGGCTCCCAGGGGCGTCGCGGGAGTTGTCGAAGGGAACCGTGTCATATAATTCAAAACCAATAAATATTTTTACGAAAAACGTTTATTATTATCATTGAGGCACATTCGTTGGGAAACGTTGGATTGTCTTCAACAAGCATTCGATAAATATAGCTTTAATTAATATTGATTTATTACTTTATTGATTTATATTTTATTACCAAGACTAAACATAAAATATTAAATCACAATTTTTTCTATAATAACTACTTATTTATAATTGTTTCATATATTTAATATGGTAAATAAATAATTAGTATAAAATATAAATTACACTCATATAAACATTGACTTATTTGTCATTTATAATTTGGGAGCCGTCAACATTTTGTGAAGACTCAAAGGAGCCTTGGGATGAAAAAGTTTGAATACCTCTGGTATATATACGTTCACGGTCCGCAAACATCCACACTAGTGTGCGTGCGTGCGCGTGTGTGTTTGACGATCCCGCGGACGGAAAAAAATATCGAAAAAGCTTGTGGGTATGTAATACTATACGAATTCGTACACCGGCCGCATTGAAGAATGACAAAACGATTTAACCCTAATACGGTTGTGAATCGGTGATTTCGGACGCGGTTAACGAAAAAAAAAATAAAAAAAAACAATAAGAACCGGTCGCCGGACCGTAAATAAACGCATGTGGTATACAGATAAATCACCGAACGCATTATCCGCGTTGCACAACTCTTCGGCGACCCGTCTCGATTTTCCGACTGCTAAACCGTCGTAATGATACATTTACACCGCGGCCGGGCCTAGCGAACACAGCGTTATTATACTGTTGTACACATCGCGATAAATGGGCTTGCAGTCGCGTGCGCGGTCATCGCGCGTAATATCGCATTGTGTTTTATTACAGACCGCAGCGGTTCTCAGACCGTTTTCGTTCGCGGAGTCTCCTCTAAAGACGTTGAAAAAAATTCCACGGAGCACCAAAAACCGGGTATGTTTCAATATTTCAGACCACGCGGCTCGTGAAAAAAAAAACAACAACCTATGTATCCCGTGATTTGCAGCCCTTATTTATAATTGGTTTCTTCGTAATGCGGCGTAGCGGTATCACCCGTGTACATTTCGAGCGCTCGAACATTTTTTGTTCGAAGGGTCATGTGTTCGAAAAATCATTCGTTCGAAATGGACGTCTTCGAAAAGATGTTTTTGTACAACGCTCAGAACGTATTACTTAGGCGGGTATATTATACTTGTAGTACGTGTTGCATTGCGAAATTTTTGCCGACGTTTACTCCGAGGCGGGACGGTGAAGTTGATACAATCTTAACAAATTATTTACTCAACGTTACGTGCACACGCTTAACTACGAATATACAAAGAAAAAATGGATCGTTGGTGCTAAAAATATTCGACCAGGGAGCGTTAAACAAAGAATGTATGATGATACTTAGTCATTCTAAATCAGAATTCTTAAAAGCTATTTCTCACCATCTATATAAATATAATTTATATTTTTTTTTTAATTTAATCTTTATTAGACCCTTACATATTTTATAATACTAGACTCTCATAAATAATTTTTGAAAAAAAATATCTTTTCGAACACGTATGACTTTCGAAAAGGTAACACCACACACCAATGCGCAGGTAAACCTATAGGTTTATTAATAGTATCAATACTATATTATACGTTATGAACTTTAAGTTATTTTCAGACGGTATTCGGTCCAAATAATAACGTTGTACAACGTACAATCTGTATGAACGTAACACTTTAACTATATACATCTGAACTTGATTCAATTCCATTAAGTGCCAGCGGAGCCCTAGAGCTTCGCGAAACACCGTTTGAGGACCGCAGTATAATTATAGGGTCGACGGGACACATCACGTGCCACGTATTGTGTGGGCAACTGCGCAGCAGTATAATTGCTCCCTGAAGCACGCGGAGATTCGCGACGAACGACGGCCGCGGGTATTATGTCCGGTGTGTAAGGAGCGGAAAAATAAAAATCGCGTTTATCCGCGATCGACGTCACCGCGCACGTCGAACGACGAAAAAAAAAGAAAAAGAAAATAAGAACCCACCGGAATCAATGCGAAATCGAGAAATACACGTCTGGGCGATGTGCGACATTATCTCGTCGCAGGTGATATAACGCGACAAATGTATTTTTCTTCTCCGAGCGTGTGCTGAAAGTGAACGAGACGAAACGCGGTTATAAACACGTTTCGTATGTGGACTACGTATCGCAAAGCAGCGGTAACATTAGTGACAATTTTGTTGAGTCAATAATAGTGTGAAAACGGTGGCTATACAGGTGAACCAAAATATCAAGCTGTTACTGATGGTTATTTTGCAGACGACGAAAAACCTTCGAAATATCATAAACACTTTAATAGAATAATATATATTTGAAAACTGAATTGGTTCGAGCATAATAATATAATCGCCACGCAGATGTATTATTATTATTTCGAAATTCGACGATGTTATTTATTCTTTTAAAGTTATAAAAACGACATTTTTTAAATAGAAAAAAAACAATTTTAGAAAAGAAACCAAATCAGTTTCAACACAAAGTCTCGTGTCTGTAAATACTTAACGGTCGAATATTATAACATTAAGTTTATAAAATGCGAACGGCTTGAATGCTTCGCGAACGAGGTATCGCGCTTTTGTCGATATTTTCGTCCTACGTACGTTTATGCGACGGTGTTGCTCTCGAGTTTCATAAATAAAAATCTGTGGACCGATACAAGAGAATCGGGAAAAAAAAAAACTAACAACTCGTGCCGACGCCTTTTCGGATAGAACTCCACGCGTGTACTGAACATAGTATTATATTACATTATTATCGTTTCGACGACATCGCACGGAATTACAACTGCAGTGTACGCGCGTATTACAATACTGTTCGATAATAATAATTATAAGGTGGACACGGACAGTGTCTGGCGTGTACGAAAACGATGGCGGCCGCCGCGGTCAAGTCGACTTTGCACCGGTCACTTCATCCGTCATCGTGTACGCGCTACACGCCGGATAGTTGCGCAATACTTAGCGCGCGGCCCACGCTCGGGTTATGATGTTTTTTCTTCTTCTTCTGCTTCTTCTTCTTCCTTAAGGTCACCGGGCCTCCCCTCCTCCTCCTCCTCGTCGTGCACGTTCCTCGGCCGTGACTATTCGCTTCAGGTTATCACATATACACGCGTAAAATCCGACACCATCCCGCACACCGCGACCCCCTCCCGCCACTGACACGAATTCGAAGGGGAAAGATATCGGCGGCGGCGGTCTCTTTCGTCTTTCCCCTTTTTTTTTTTTTTCGTGTTGCAGTCCTTCTTCACTTCTCTCTTTCTCTCTCACTCTCTCACTCTCTCTCTCTCGATCGTCCGTGTTCAGCGCCTTCTCTCTCTGTTCCCCGCCCTTTCCCCCATCCGTCCATCGCACACACACACACTCGTCCGGACGCACAATACGCGCGCTCGTTTTCGATCTAGTGCGATACCATCTATCCGGTCACATCGGCGCCGGGGTGGGGAATTCGAGTATTTATTAGTTAACCGACGTCCAGTAGACAATTGTGTGTGCTCTCAAGTCCATCCGACAACAACCAACAGTCTCAAGACAAGCAACTGCAGCAGCAACCGAAAATACCAATCTCAAAAATCACAATGTTCCAATCCGTAAGTTTTACACCATCACACAACGTATACTATACGCAGTGCTATGATATTTTACCTTTACGTTGCATGCTCGACGCGAACTGCTCGACGCGGTGTAGACTTTGAAAAAAATAAATAAATCGCGAAGTCCGCGAAATAAAAACATGGTCGTCCGGTCGCAGCCACTGTACACGTACTTCACCGCGGAGTTCGGCTCGTCTCGACTCACTTGAATATTACGATTTACATTATTATAACACTTCGCGTACTTAAAAATATAATCGACCGTTTTTTTCGCGTGTTTCTGCGACCGCGATTTTCTCTCTCTCTCTGTCCGTCTATCCATCTCTTTCCGTCGGTTTTCGCTCGTCACGTGCACGCTATTCGAAACTCGCACATTCGCGTGTCGTGTCGTAAAAGTTGCGTTCGTGAGCTCGAACAGGATGCGAGCTTCGAGCACGAAAATAAAACGCACCTATACACATAATACCGTGACAAAGCGCGTTTTCACCGCTCGCGAAATAATAATAACAACAATGATGATAATAACATAATGATATGACTCTATAATCGAGCCGCGCGCACGATCGCAACGACGTGGAAAACCTTTTTTTAAAATCACGTAACGCTGCACTTGAACGAGTCCGCCGCCGCCGCCACTGCATGATAATAATAATTTGTCGAGTAATACCCGCAGCGCATTATTTATATTTTCCTCGACTGTTCAGTGCACGTGCACAATAATAATACGATATCATGTGCCTACCGTAATCGCTGCAACGTACCGCGTTTTCCCACGAGCGGCTTTCGCGTCTCTTCGTTGAGGGATAACTTTTACGGTAACTTTGGAAAACTTAAACCGTTAAAATGTGCCTGCACTGTGCGTATAACACTATAACCCCCTTGAATGCCGTCGGAGGGCGGGAAAAAAATCCGATGTTTATACAGACATCTTAACGCGTACGGTAGAATCGCTCGATGACTCCGAGTAGTCCTCCACTCGATAACCGGAACGACGACACGTTCGAACGAATAATTCAATGTCGATTCGTCCGGGTGTACATATTTCACGCGGACAACTCGTGAATCGTACAGAGTTTCCTTCACCTTTGTTCCAAGATTCCGCGACAATCGTATGCGTATCACGCGTGCGACGAGAACTATATTACAGTCCGTAAGACGTACACAAACCACAGTAAAATGTATGTATTAAACGTGTACTTACACGGCGCTTTTCTCCGTTTTACAGACAGCTCTATTGGTCTTGGCTTCGGCCTGCGCTGTCTTCGGTGCCCCACAAGGTGCCTACTACGCCCCGTCCGCCGTCAGCACGACCCCGATCCCGATCATCGCCCAGTCCCAGGAACTCAATCTCGACGGATCTTATCAGTACAGGTGAGCGCATAACGCATTGTTGTGGCAATCATTATTATTCGTATATAATACGCGCAATCTTGTATAAACATCTCGTGTGTACTTTACCATTGTTGTTTCGTTGTGCGCAGCTACCAGACCGGAAACGGAATCTCGGCCGGAGAATCCGGATACCTGAAGAACCCGGGCACCGAAGCCGAGGGACAAGTGGCTCAAGGATACTTCTTGTACACCGGCCCCGACGGCGTCGTCTACCAAGTGGAGTACTACGCCGACGCCGAGAACGGTTTCGTCGCCAAGGGAGCGCATTTGCCCACCCCACCACCACTCCCGGAAGCGTTGGTCCGCGCCAACGAGCTCGCCTACAAGAACGCCGCCGCCGACGCCGGACAATACGACGAGAGGGGTTTCCCGATCGTCGCCGCCAAACGGTACTAGATAGCCGCGCAGTGTAATACACGAAAAATCAAAATATAATCGACAACCATACCCTGCATACGGAGCCGGACGCGATCCGGCAAAACCAAACGTCCTCTTCTCCCCTATACCCACTGCCCTTCTTTCTTCCATTATTCCCTTGTGAAACAAAAAAAAAAAAAACAACAACAAAAACAAGACGAGAGCGAAGAAAAAAAAAACTCGACGATTCGGTTCGACGCGGCGCGCGTCGTCCAAAACCACCCCCGCCATCGAACATCGAACCGGATCGTTATTTTTTTTTTTCCTCGTTCCCCGCACATTTTGTACACGCACCGCATACACAATGATATTGTAATGATATTACACGTATTATTATTTCATCATCTTCTCCGGCGAACGCTCTGCCCCGCGAACGGCCGCGACGTCTCTCATAGCTGACGTTTCCGCCGTTTCCGCTTCATTTTTATTGTAATAATAAACGCGCGTACGTGCCTGTGTACCCGCCCGGCATACGCGTGCGCACGTAACATTATACACACGCGTACATTATAAACAGTATAACGTGTATTGTTGCGCGCGCGCACGTCGTGTCCTGGACGGACGCATTATATTATTATTTTGTTTACCACGTGTACGACATGTATGCCATTGTACGTAGAGTTTAAGTTTGAAAATAAAAACAATAATATTGTGAAAAAACACGTGTACATTTTCTTCTATTCCTTTACTCAATCGGTGGCGCCCGGCAACCCGTCCGACGGACAACAGCTCGAGCCGCGGGAAGGGCGGTCGCACGACCTGCACCTCCTGGGGTGGCCAGCAACAAGTGGCTGGTATGTACTTATCAACAGCAATGCACTAGGAGTCGCTTGCTTAACGCTCCGCTCTTACATTTTTTAGCACAAATCGGTTTCATCTGCGGTAGGTACGTGATCCGCGGTCGAGTTGGCCCATGTCCGATATGTGTTGCAGTAAAACACGTGTATATTTGACGACGGTACTTTTTTTTTTTTTGAAGTCCCTCGCCACTGATAGTAAGGACGTACTATATTATTATCATATCGTCGTGTGATCACCGAGCCGATGACGCTTCAAGAATTGTGCGCACCACCACACTGCTGTACTGCGGTCTGCTGTTATACTGTACACACATACCTGCACGCGTAACGTGTGAAAATAATAAAATAAATGTCTCCACGCTCATCCGACACAAATATTATCTGCTGAATATCGTCTTCAGCGTCTACACCGATAATATATTATTACAACACTTTAGGACTGTTGTACGCATAATCCTTGAAGATGCTCATCCGAGATTCCCAATATTAATGTATTATGGGTACAGCCGAAACCAGAAAAACCGGGCGAATCACAATCGCAGACGTACAATAATAATAATATAGCATAATGGTCGCGTGCACCCGAGCTATATTATTTATATATATATATATATATATAGTATTCTATTGACACATTTTTCGAGAGGCGCAAAACTGGTTTTCGGTGTTATACTCGAAATGTTACGAAAATGTATAAAAAAAAAAAAAAAACTAATCGAATAACACATTATTTAATAGCGAAATTGCACAATAAGTTACATCAGCCGGGAAAAAAGATGAGAAAAAAAAAGTAAAACGTAAGCAAAGATGCGATGCCGCATTATACACAGGTATAGTAATGACAAAAATAACGATTTCACTTGGAGTTTGCCTTGGATACAACTACCATATTTTTATGGTCACAATAAAATATCGCTAAAAACGTAGAACACATCCTCCGTTTGGTTTATTTTTTTTTTAACAATTTTAACCTATTACAATTTTACCCAAATCCAAACATCTTCAAGGATTAACGACTGTATGCGTATATATTATGACTGAACGTGGTCATCGAACGACGTGGTTTTACGTCGGTTCGATTCGAGCGTATCGTAATAATATTATCGTTATATCATTACCTGTCGTTTGACGGCAATTAACTGAGTTAAAAATCGACCATAAAACGTGTGACAGACGTACCGTTCAAACTCGAAAACCGACATTGCTAAAGTAACAGGAAAACCGCGAAAGTCCAATGCAAGTCTAGCGTGATGCACTGTCATATTGTAGGTACTGCGCCCTCTCGCCGCGAGGAGACCACGCGCGTATTCCAGTATTGTAGGCTATAGCGGCTTTAGAACGATTGCGGATTGTAGCCGTGATGTATCAAGTTGTGAAAATAACGCAATAATCTCGGGATTACCTATCATTTATAGTAATTAATAACCATATTTCATTTTATGCGTGGTTGTATAATACATAATAATTACGTTGTAACACGCGTGTTTAACATGAACAACACCTGGCCACCGGCCAGCCAATGCATCGGCGTTAATGTTTCCGCATCGTAACGATGTTCGCAAAGGACCCGAGGAGGTGTATCGTAGTCTTATCGGGCGGCGCTTTTGATAATAGGTTATGATTACACGATCAAAAATGAAATAACAATAACACTTATTGCATATCTACATTCAATTTGCCTATACAAAACGCCCGGTGACGTTAATATCGTAATAGTTTTAAATTTTTAATACGTAGAGTCGGTGAAAAAATATTTAAATATAAGACATATCATATCGACACGTCCAAGTTTTCCAACATTTTTCCACTGGACTAAGATAATATTCGCTTAAAATCTCAAACAACGTCGAATGTACCACTGTTGGTTAGGGGTTTAAGCTTAATTTTTTTTTAATATTCGAAGCTTTATGACGATTTAATTAGAGTTATTCGGGAACCGGGCTAAAGCAAAGGGATTCAGTCCTCCTACCTATCACAGCGCTTAAAAAGCGCGTCCCTTTCAACATTTCTCTGAAAAGTCAATGCACTGAAACGCTCAACTGTTTGGTGAAAATAAATATAAATTAGTGATACATTAATCGCAATAACTTGATTTTGGGAATTTATAGTTCTTAAAATTGTATAAATATGCGCTACAATATAACCTTAAAATCGCTAAATACTCGCTAAAAGTATGCAATAAAAACAAAAAAACATTTGAATTTTATTAATTATAATACTTTTGAGTAATTTATCATTCACAAATTATCGTATAGTTACTATTTTTAAACCATATTTTGGTCACTCTGATCAGAATCTTGAAGGGTTGTTAAATATACGACTACGAGTACACGATTCGGCTGCAATAAAAATTTAAATAATACAGTGAGCAACACTTTCAAAACTCGTTCGACAATAATAGAAGTCGCGTCCGCGTGTAACCGGTCTATTTACTTTGGAAATTCGATAGACAATATCTAAAAACACGTTTATTTTAATGTTATTTCATAAAATATGTCCAATTTTGATTTAAAAAAACAGGTAAAAATGCAAAAATAGCGCTAAAATTCAAAAAAAAAAATCCGTAAAATATGCAAAATAAATTTTTAAGTGCAGACTCTGTGTAACTCGAAACAAATTTTGAGCTCAATCCGATATTATTATTGAGCATCTTATAAAAAATATTCAAATTCTATAAAATCCGGACCCTGAAAAAAGATTTTTAAAATATTTGTATTATTTTACATAATTATCGACTATAATATTACGTGGAAGAAGTACAGTGTTGTAAAAACATTAACGATGACTCGTGTTGAATATTAATTATGCATTAAACATTATACTCGTACGTGGCATATGTGCGACTAATTAGTAATTGTATGGATATAGGAGAGCTTATGACGGTATCATAGTGAAAACCCTGCGCGATTTTGCCACTTTAAACTTTAAGCCCTGGTCGGAATAAACACAGCGACGTTATAATTAATTAAAAATACAATTATGTTTTTAAGTAATGCGATACAAACTTCACAAATATAATTCTGGTTTTTTCCCTTCATGGTATTTTTAAAATCTTAGGGAATATAATAATTTCGAATTAAAGTTCGTTTCTTGGTTTTTAATGTACCCGCACTTCTAAATTTAATACAATATCTTCTGCTGGAACTTCCAATATTTATATAATATATTATAATACATTATTTCGTTAAAATCTAAAATGTATTAAAATATAGTGTCCCAATTACCGGGTTCGGGGTAAATGTAGTCATTGCTGTATTGGTCTTAGTTTGAAACCAATGTAGGTGGATCAGTTTATACTTCTAAAGATGTGGTCGATATAGTATAAGAATCAAATTTCTTAATAAGGTAGGTTAAACTGTTATTGTTCTGACTTTTTCAAAAAGTTGTTTCGAAAATATTATGAAATGTCTATTACATGCTAATATAACTATGTACTCGGTTAATGTTTCTAATGGTTGTGTACGGTTAGTATTTACAGAATAACAACCAAATGACTGTAATATCGTGTGAACAAAATTAGTTAAAATTTCATTTTCTAACACTTACAAAATTTGTTTGCGTCTCTCAAGCAAATTTATTTTTCATCAGCTACAAAGAAAATCTTATGAAAAATCTTGTTTTTATCATGAAACATGAACAAGTAGATATAGCGAGATAACTTTTGCTAGACGGTGAAGGAATCGATTCTTGATCTCGGTTGACATTTTTCGCAATTTTTTCTCCGTTTCTCTCAGTTATTCGAAAAATGTTGAGAAATTCAAAAAATAACCAAATTCAAAATATCAACTAGACACAATTTCCTATCAATAACCTTCCATGATCGAGCTGATCGGAGCACTCCTTCTGGTATAAATCGTGTATACAGACACGAAAAAACACATGCACACTTCATGATAAAACCTGCAATAATAGGTACCTGGACAAAAAAGTACGTAAGAGAAAAGTATTATATTATAAAAGTAAATATAATTTACAATTAAAAATTATAATATTTTTATAAAAAGTTAAAAATTAGTCAAAAGTTCTTTTTCTTATATTAATACCTTTGTATTTAATTCTTGCAATGTAATTTCATTGTTATTTAAAGGATCACACAATTATTACACATATTATACATTTATACATTTACTTGCTTACGATAAAGCCGACGTAATGAAGAACGATAAACGCGAATAATTTAAAATAATTGTGCCATAAATCGATGAGCCGAAAACACGTGATTCTTTTCGATATTGGTATCATGTGAAAACACCGACGATGTGATATATTTTAATATCGAAACGCACATGCACAATGAGACGTGTGTTACTACAACTCCGATACTTTTTCGTCCGGGTCCTTTTTTTCCCCCTATAATTTCCTAGTACGCATTCGTCGTTTCACTCGGAATCCAAAAACCATCAAAAACGGTGGACCAGATTCGCTTTTGAGAAAAGGTTCGTATTTCGCCGCGGTTAACGTCCATTGTCCGCCTCGGCACTTTGTGTTAAAACGGTTTCAAATGTCGTGCGATTTCGACGCGAATCGATGACCCGCCAGTGTCTTAGGATTCTCAAAAATTTCCCTCAACAATTTTTACCCCCCCCCCCCCGGTAAAAATATCCTAGTAAAAATCGCCTGTTATACCGGCATTCGGAATTCGGTCCGGCGCTCCAGCGACGTACGGTGCAATAACGCGACGACGGCGAGCTTTGGCCGCATACCATATTATATGGTAACAGTGCATCGGACACGGGTGGGTAATATATTGTAGACTATAATGACGAGCGTACACGCGATAACTTATGTACGCGATAATAGTCGAAACGGCGGTCCCGACGCACAACTGCTCGGCCAAATGCGGCGCCCGCGTACGTTTTCTCACCGATTCCCGTGCGCCCGGTATTAAAATTATAATAGGTTTTTTTTTTATTCTTCTTCTTCTTCTTCATCTTCGGTTTTTATCTTCTGTCCTTCCTACCGGCCAAGGCCGCCAACAAGTCTGCGCCAAGCGTATAATATTATACAGGTACCCGGCGTGTGCATATTATTATTATTATTATTATTATTATACACACGCATGCGACGGTCAGATTATGTTAGACGGTCGTTACAGGGCGCTGAGCGTGCGTGTGGATCCCACACTGCGTATATACGTATACACGTACGTTCGATGTCGTTATATTCGGACACAGCAGCAGCCACGGCGGTAAACCGGTTGCATCCTCCAGTAATTATTTGACCGCGCGCGTGTGGAATAAAATAAAATGAAGGAAGAAAAAACGCGATTTTTAATACATATAATGGCCCAAGACAATAAAGACGGCAATAGTTATAAACTTATAAGCACGTACGTGCAATATATTATTATGTGCGCGCGTCTATGCAGCTGCAGCGGTTCCCAAACCTCCCTTAGATCCGTCCGTCTTTGGGGTACACGTGCCCGCACGCGCTTTTCAACATTGCTCTAGGGTCGTTACATCTCCGTGACCCCGAGGCCCTGAAATAGCACGTGGAATTGTCTTCTCCGTACGATTTCCTTCCGCTGCGCATTCAGCGGTAGTCATCAGTGGTTCCCAAACTCTTACGACGACGGGGCACCTTGGAAACCGCTGTGAAACCACAGAATCGCGCCGAACCTAAACTTTATCCGAATTCAGGCACCAGGGTACCTGCACAACGCACATTGCACACTTTTCAATATTCTGTTAGGGTCGAAGGATCTCCATAGCCCTGAAATAACACGTGGAATTTTCTTCTACGTATAATTTCCTCGCATTGCATAGAAATAGCAATAGCGTGTATTATGCAGGGTGTCCCACCGGGAATTACACCGAGTGACATCCCCCGTGTTAACAGAGATGTTAATGATGATAAGAGTTAATGAAATAAGACAGCAGACCATATATTATAACCAAGACAATGGATAATAGACGATATTTATTCATATTTTCACAAATCTTGTGCAACGTTCCGTGCGTACATAGTGATCGCTGTGCAGGACACTTCGCTCATGTACACGTAAATTGTTTAACGACACACGTACGTTGACGATGTTGGAACGGATGATGTGGTCTTAGATATAGAAGATATAATCACACTTATAGGCGGAATAAAATAATGGTTGGTTAGAGATTTTAAACTATTACTTAAGGTGTTTAGCTATATTACTTATAAGGTTTCAACTATTAATTATTAAGGTTGGACTTTCACCAACACTTTTAATACGATTATTACACTTGGCCGGAAAATAGGAATAAACAAGCGTATGCGTGCTCGGTTTACGTCCAACTATATCGTCTAAATGCGTACAGTGCTCTACAACGACGTAAATCTTGCTCCGTGCAGATTGTTTAATCAATCGCATTAACATGTAAGTTGTGGATTTTGTGCGTTCTTCGGCGTTTTTGACCTGTCGGAGTTGTAAGTTATGTTTTTATGCCGACTAGTAATTATTCTATAATAGAATAAATAATTACAATATTTATTCATAAATGTACATTACGCGTTGTGTCGTGTACTTCGCCTTTTGGCCAATATAAGTAGCGTAGCACATTATATTACCTATATATTCATTCGCGTACCGGCTATTGTTAAAAATACAATATCGACTAAGTACACTTGTAGGCTCTGCTGCACGTCCACCACAACGACGTATTATCCTTATAGACTGAATAATTATTGTTGTTTGGGAACGTTCGGTGAACGTCTAAGCACGTACAGGCACAGTGGAACACACTTTGAGAACCGCTGCACCTGTCGCAAAATAGTTTCGAGTACTAATAATGGCAGTTGAATACATTCATTATTTTCCCCCGACATAATGATTTTATATTACACGTAGAGTTCGGTCTGGTGCAACAGAAAGTCATCAACTGCAGTGCAGTGCTCAGCAATATAACAATATAACGATCGACTGTTGTGCGGAATTTTCAAACCGATGGCGGTTTTTATGTAACGCGGTGGCATCGCAATAGTATATACGTGTACAGTAGTTGTATGCTCGGCTCGCGAAGCATTCGACCAATAGTACCTATGTACACATACGTAGGTTACATAGCTGGCAGTTATTCGATACTTTTTTTTTTATTTTTTTCTTTTCATTAAAATACATAGAATCGATTTTTAGAATATTTCAAATACTCCGTCCGTCGGGTGCATCTTGCGCAAACGACGGTCTTTTACCGCATAGTATACCTCCTACTATACGAAAAACGTTTGCATAATTGTAATACGCATTATCATATTATGTGTGTAATTATATACAAATGTACATAAGATAATAAACTAAATAATCGGGATTAGATAACAACTATCGGAACCCTTTTAGCCGATTAGACAAATGTTTATAAAAATTATCCGTCATTATTCGTGTATATTCGGAGCACAGAATATTCGAGTTATCTATAGTTTTTCTTTCGAGTAATCAAGGTTTTCGCAAGGGAACGGAATTTTTTTCGACTTGCTAAGGTTTTCGCATGTGTATAGGAGAGAAGAGTTGAAAAATACAATCTCGATCGCGAACAAGGCGGGTGTAATAGTGGTATACACGGTATATACCGGCCTGCAGTACTATACACAGACGAACGTCGATGATCCGCAATCCAGGGGACGCGTGCTAAAAGAATTCGATTCAGAGAGGTTTTCGATTTAGCGACCGATACAGTTCGAATTGTCGAGGAAAGCCGGGTAGAAGATAATCGAACGTTTTCATTACAAACGTTATATCGCCTGTATTTATTTACTGTTTATCGTAGGTACATAGGTACCAAATGTATACGAATTATATTATGTTCAATTGAAAAAAATCAACGGACAAATATAAATTAGAATATTACACGTCTTGTATACGCTTAAGAACGGAAAACTATGATAAATAATAATTTACAATACCATCGCCGTCGTTATTTTTCGATGCTAATATTACAATGTATCATGAATACCTTTTAACCGAATAAACGGGTAGTTGAACAACTCTTGTAATTGCATTTATTTCGGATGATATTAGGCTCTGACAATTTAAACTTGAATTGTAAAGTTTCTGGTCGAAAATACTCGAACGAATAATATTGTAAAGTGCCGGGTACTTTCTCATCAACGTAAGTATTACGTTCCTTTTTTTCACTCAACTTTGTTTCTTCGGCAGCTATTTCGTGTTTGTTCTGAAATTCAATTGAACCTGCAGAATTTAATATGTATTATTATTTCAACGCAACTATTTGCTCGTAAAATAAAATAATTTACTTTTCGAGATGTTTCTTTGTTCAAGCTCTAACGCAGTGTGGACATACTCCAGTCCAACTTCTAAAAAATACTATTTCCGCCAAATATATGATTTAATATTCAGACGTCTTGTTACGCATTTATTGTCTCGAGAAATATTCATAATTCATTTCCTTGTTCGTTATTCTGACGGCGGCGGCCGTCTCGCCCTTAATTGTCTACGAGGGTGCCGAAATACTGCCGCAATAGGTACGCGCAGTTCTCTTCGAATTACCGATGTTTGTTCTCGGTGGGACCAAGCGTTTACAAGTTCGACTTATAGAGGTCTTCTATAAGCATCAAAGTTCAAATTATTGAGAGCCTAACGAAATCGGACGCGTACGCTTTTTTTTAACGACGACAACTTCGGTACAAAACCTGAAACTGAATTGTGTTATAATACACGTACACCCGGTATACCCGGCGGAATCGGATTTTCGCATGCGCAGTTTGTGCGAATACCATTATGAAGTTTCCAGTGATTCCGCCGCCTCACCCGCGTGTTTGGAAAACATTATAATAATATGTTATTCTACGAGAAAAATATTACCGCAGACCCGAATACATAATGCATTATAATATGTAGCGCCGCGTTTCTAGTTCGACGAAACGAAATCACCTGCGATGCGCGTCCGGCTATTTCGTCCGGGAGACATGTACATAAGGTATAAACCGCACTCGTCGTAAATACACCAAACTCGTTTTCTCGGACGACCGCGACGACAATTATTTAAATGATATTTTATATCCAGTCGCATTCACATATTTATCGTTGACATTTAAATCACGAATAAAAGATTAAATAATAATATTTAAACGCGACGTAATGTAAATAGGTTCGTCGCACTTTCATCCGTTATATACCGATGTGTATATATTTACACGACTAGGCCATGGCAGTAATTCTTACCTCAAAATGGGTTTGTTTGTTTTTCTTTTTCGTATTAAAATAGCATTCTGTTCAATCAAATATCTACGATACAAGAATCCTTCGGGACGCGTACCGCACAGCGTATACACGGGCATAGCACGAAAAGGATATGCATCATAATTTCATAACATATAGCTTACAGCAGGCGTGGACACAAAAAAAAAAAAATATTTAGCTAAGGCTTAAAGGAGAGTTCGGGGGTTAAACGAATCACTGCAATAACAACGACGGCAGATTCGGTTTGGTTATCTTTGACTAACTCGCGCCTAGGTATATCGATAATATTGTACATCATATTTCAATGACATTCATATTACAAAATTTACTAATTGTCAAGACGTGTGGGTATAAAAATATGAAAAATACATAATCTAAGGAGTAGAGCGGTGCAGTCATCAGTTCGAACCCGGCTCAGTGCCAAAAAAAAACCATTCTGCAGCATTAATTCTGTAGTCTCTTCTTCCACCATCGTTCTGCTTGCTCTCCACTGGGAGTGAAGTGCACGCGCATGACAATTATCTTCTTAGAGGAGGAGGTGCAAGTGCGACACTGCACTATACTCCTCCCAAGTGATAAGTCATTGGTGAAGGCCTAAGTTGGTCATTCCAATGAGAAAGAAATTCGAAAAAAAAATATACTAAATCTTACAATTTCCGGGGTGGGAGTTGAACCCCTAAAAGCCCTTTCGCGCTCGCGTCTGGTGTGTAGGCGCAAATCCTAGAGGATGCTATATGCGACAACCCCAAACCCAAAATAAAACTTCCCCAACACATTTTATGTATAGGTACAATGCGATTTATTACTACTTATTCGATAATGTACACGAACCCCTTTACATTCTGTTCTTCTATTACAAATGTCTCTGTTTAAAATCAGTAGTGGAAAAATATTTTTTTTCGTAGCATAGTATTGTTTGAAATGATCCGAACAAGTACCGATGCATAAAGTTTTTACGGCGCCACTTTTCGTTTTAAGACTGCGGACAAGGAGGTTTTCCAAAACGAATCAAAAGGTATAAATAGGTGCAGTAAAAATAACCGATGTCCGGTGATTCACGCGCGCGCAAAATAATAATAATAACGTTTATTACGAAACAATATAATATTGTGTACAACTACGCCGTACAATTATTACTGCACTCGCAACGAGACATGAGTATGTACATTGTACACATAATAACGCGTGTAGCCAAATCGTTCGGGTTGGTTGTGCTAATGAAAATCGCGCGGTGGCCTGTCGACATTTGGAGTGTAAAAATTAGTTAAAAGGGACGAGCAATACGCTGCTGCTGGCCGGTACATCTGTACAATAATTGAAATGTCTTTTCGCAAATAAAAATAGAATACACCGTTCATCGTTAACACCATAGGTACCAATATGACGTATTGCACAGTAAGTTGTTCATAAACGAATTATTTTAATTCCGCCCACGCGGCAAATGCCTACCGGGCGTGGGTGATTTTTCGCCAAAAGCGACTGAAAAAAATAAAATAAAAATATATTCGTAATCTGCGCCACGTGCCCACGTCCGAAAATATGTATCTATGATACGCCACGACCGACGACGAATGTGATTTTCCGCACAAATCTGCCGTCTTCAAAACCGGATCTTTTTACTATTATAATGATGTTCGCCGAAATTCTCGATAAAGCACGTAGAAAACTTCAACCTACCCTACAAGAAAACGGTTACAATTCTTCGGACCTGAAAACCGACAACAATGAGCGATTCTCGTTCACCAGCGATGTGGATTTACATTTAATGATATTTGCATGTGCTACACTTTTTAAAAAATCACTATGCCAAGCTGATACTGTTTGTACGGATGCACCTTTCTGACACACTGCGGCGGTAATTATTTTCTAATGACGATCCCGATTGCAATTTTATCAATATGAAATAGGCAGATAAAGCGCAGATAAAGCCAAGTAATAAAACCAAATAAAGCTAATATGTCATTTTAGTCATTATGTAATGTTGATTTATTTTTTCTATTTCATACTCCGGGAAGTGTGTAATATATATTTATAACATGAATAAAGGGTTTAGTCCGTAAATTTGTGATAAAATAAGTGAAAATATTAGCTGAATGAAAATGGTTTTTTTTCTATCTATCAAAAAATCAATAAACTAATGTATTTATATTATAAATCAATCGCACATAATATCATTTGGTCAAGTAAGCGAGATTAGACACACGGGACATATGGCGCAGATTACATTACGAGAGGATACGACGCGGAGCAAAATACGTAATACAAAATACCCCTGGGTACAGGTGGCGCAAATTACCATCGCCCGCCCTACATGGGTTACATAGGGCTCGGCGCCACTGCTGAAACGTCTACAACCTGCAATGTATTCCATGTACACTACATATTATTATACAAATTGCACACCCGACATCCTTTCCAAGAACACGCTTCGAGGTAAGTTCATCGTGTTTCTCACTCGCGGCTCGCTTCAGTCTGCGGCATCGACTTCTATCGGGAACGGCCGTTCAGTGTCAAACTTGTTTGAAAGTTAAAAAACACCGTTAACACGCGAGTAATAGAATCAATTCTATGATGAACGAGAATTGGACGATTTCTTCTCGGTAAAGAACATAAATGAAAACGTTTAACAAACAAAAAATACATAGAATAAGACGACGATATCGTAACATATGATATTTGACACAGAATATATCTGTCATGCTTTCATTTCACTGGTGCCGGCGCATGCGTGCTGACAAAAAATAACGTGTAATTTATGTATTGTTATTTATTTGAACGCTCCACAAAACATTGACCGATAAGAGACGTAAGATCTCTTATAGTTCCGTGACAATATTACCCTTACTGGCCACGCTTGGATTTCCGTTATAAAACAATTTTAAGTTAAACTCTATATTATCTATAGCGCGAGCAATAATATACCCAAGTCGGCCAGCACTGCAGTGCACACTATTTTAGATTTATTTGCTGTTTCTACTAGGCAATTGGCTTCAGCCGATGCACATGAAAAACAATATACCTGTTGACAATTTTGCTATCTTCAGTCGTCAGTTAATGACACAAACAATTTATTATTGAGAGCCGTTCATCAGTTTTCTCTAGTTGATATATATATACCTAATTACTTTGCTGCAAATTGCACACACTAAAAATAAATGAAATAGTGTCAACGATTTCAATTATTAATTGAAATGGTAGAATGGCACTAATATATTTTAATTAAAAATCGCATTACGAACGGGTAATGTAATGTCATCCTGTTCTTCCTATGTACCAACAATGTATAAAGATTAAGTCTATATTATACTGAAGTATATATGTATATAGTATATACTCGTATGCGCGCAGGCACAAATAGGGGGTAAGGGCTTTAGACTTTTAGAGCCTAAGCCCTCTTTCACAAAATTGTTTTCTACTTATTACACTTTTTAATCATTTTTGATGCAAGAATTTTACATTTGATTGTAATAAAAATTATAACCAATAAATTACCATTGATTAAAATTTAAAATTAATATCATAAAAAACATAAATGAAGAAGTCAATTTTGAAAATAGTAAAGTTTTAGATAAAGTAGTATTTCCTAATATACCTAGTCGTGCCATAAGTTCTGTCCCTATTTATCAGTTGTTCTATTAATAATTTACGATAACACTAATGATTTTATTTTTGTATATCATTTTCAACAAGTATTATATTTACTATTTCTGGTTAGTACGATAGTTCACGTCACGTAATAAACATGGAATGGAGAATTAAAGAAAATCGTATAGCTGTTATTGCGTCATTTAAGTGTCATAAAACACCATTCGAGATTTTGAACTTATTGAAACTGTTGAAAATAACAAAAAAATTTGTTTACCGGACCATTAAACGGTTCAACGCAGTGCCGGGTTAACGAATATGCCGCCTGGGGGCATATTTTAAAATGACGCCCTTTATAAACCTGTACCCAGGCCCACGCCTAGGGCGGCATTTAACATTTATGTATACTAGATAATTTTTAAAAAGATTCCTAGTACCTACTTATATAAAATCGTGTGTAGTGAAAAATAAAAATCAATAAAAAAATATAAAATTTGGTCAGTATGATACTATGATCGGACAAACATAAATGTGTGTTTACGCTTTTGGTCGACCGTCGACCGTAGCAAGTTGCGGTGTTCTCTTGACGGTTTTTAATCGGTTCTGTGAATCAGTTTTTTTTTTTTTTTTTGAACTTTAAAAACATCAACAACAAAGGTTATTAGTTTTATTTTTTTGGTTAATTTCATGGTGTTGATTAAAAAATTTCAGTATTTATATTTATATGGTGTTTGTTATGTTGTGTTGTTATATGTAGTTGCTATTTATGTTACAATTTTCTTTGACGGTAGGTTTAAATTTTGTTGTAAAAATCTGATTTTTTGAGGAATTCTAGCATGTTTAATGTATTTTCGATATTAATTGGTCCTAGGGCTTCGTATAAGTTGGGTGAAATGTTGTAATTTTTTAGATCTTTGGAATATTGATAGCACTCTGTTATTATATGTTTCACTGTTAGTGTAACCCCACAGACTGCATTGAGCGGGTTCTTCTTTGGCCATTAGGTGTTTGTGAGTCAGTCTTGTGTGGCCTATTCGGAGACGATTTATAATAATTTTTTCTCTTCTGCTGAGAATTGGATTTTGCCAGTTTAGAATTGTGTTTTTTATTTCATTGAGTTTAGACCGTTGTTTGAGCCAGTGCGTTTGCCATTTTATTAGTGATTCGTTTTTAATTTGGATTTTGATGTCATCATATGTTACGATGTCCAAAAACTGTATATTATGGTTGTTTGGTTGTGCCGCTTCCTTTGCTGCTTGGTCCGCCGTCTCGTTCCCCCTTATATTTGTGTGACCTGGTACCCAAATGAAAGTGATATTTATTCCCCTTAGTTTTAGTTCGTTGGATTTTTCTTGTATGTTTTTTGCAATGTCTGTTGGGTTTGTAGTATTTTCTTAGCTTCTTAGTGTGCTCAATGAATCAGTGAGTATCAGATTATTTGTTGGCATTTTATCTTGTTTTTTTATGTACTCTATTGTTTTGAGGACGGCTATTGCCTCCGCGGAAAAAATAGAACATTCATTTGATAATCTATATTTGATTGTTGTATCGATGTGTACAATTGCAATACCAACTCCTTTTTCGGTTTTTGAAGCATCTGTGAAGAACATGTTGTAGTTTTGGTAATTATCTAGTATTTTTCTTAAATGTTCTTGGTAAGTTATTGAGTACGTATTTTCTTTTTTATTTTGCGCTAGCTCCATATTTATTTCCAATTTGAAAGACCATGGTGGGAAACTGTAGGGTTAACTTTGAGAATGGAGCCCAGCTGGATTTTATCTTCTAAAGACTTACTACTAAGGATTTACAACAACATATGGAGCACAGGCAACATCCCAAACGAATGGAAGAGAGGAATAGTAATACCGCTACCTAAACCAGGAAAAAACAAAAACACGACGGAAGGATATAGACCCATAACACTATTAAATACAATGGCAAAAATATTAGAAAAGATAATAAATAATAGGCTCATATGGCTCCTCGAAAAGAATAAGTATATAGCAATCGAACAAAGTGGGTTCCGCAGATCTCGTTCCACACTTGACAATTTAGTCACCATACACTCCGAAATAAACAAAACGTTTGCCACAAATCAATATCTTGGAATGATATGTCTAGACATTACAAAAGCTTATGACACTATATGGAGACACCGCGTAATTCAAATACTCAGTAAAATGATATCTAATATTCTAATGGTAATATGCTCAACTATATAAAAAGTTTCCTAGATAACCGACAATTCGCAGTGAAAGTATCAAACACACTCTCTGTAAATCTCTTACAAGAAAACGGTGTACCTCAAGGTTCGTCGCTATCAGTAACTTTGTTTCTGTTGGCAATCAACAATATAATGGAAAATATCAAATATCCAGTAAATGCGAATTTATTTGCAGATGACTTCAATTTCTGGTGCAGGAGCCAAAACCTATCAACTGTACATAGATTCCTCGAAGAAACAGCCAACAAACTAACTCAATGGGCAAATACGTCAGGTTTCAAATTCTCCAATACAAAATCTCAATGCATTGTATTCTCTAGAAAAAGAGGCCACAAACATATAAATGTTCAAATAGATGGAAAAAACATACCTAACAATAACACAGTCAAAATTCTCGGCCTGATATTCGATACAAAAATGAATTGGATCCAGCATTTAAAATACTTAAAAACGGATATCAACCAAAGATTAAATTTAATAAGAATGTTAAGCCACACCCAATGGGGGGGTGATTAACATACACTAATACGCATACATAGACAACTTATCAGAGCAAAATTAGACTACGGAGCAATTTTATACCAATCAACCAATCACTCACATCTTAAAATAATAGACAGCGTATTAAACTCCAGCATAAGACTATGCATTGGAGCCTTCAAATCAAGCCCCATAGAAAGCATAAGAAACATAGCACAAGAAGCCCCTCCAGAGCTAAGAAGAGCAGAGAATTCACTTCTCTACGCAGCTAGCATCTCAAGAAATGCAAACAATCCAGCCAACAAATACATAGCTGAAACCACTAAAATTGCAAATGAAGATGAATCAGTTTTGTCTGGCACCGATAACGTGTTTTGTTGTTTTCAATTTTAACTATACTACGCTATAATAATAATATGGTCTTTCTTTTTACTAATAATACGCTGAACGCTAATTCACGTAATAATTCTGTGGTAGGCGATTTGATATAAATATCTAATATAATATTACTGTTTTTATATTTTGTTATACACATTTTTCAATGAATAATAATTCTTTCTAAAAATTAAAATACATTAGAAAAATTCAAAACTTTCGTTTTCACCGTTAATAATTTGCCGCCCGGGGCAACTGCCCCCTTTGCCCCCCCTTAACCCGGCACTGGTTCAACGAGTTCAACACTATAGATGACAAGCCAAGAAGTGGACGTCCACGTGAAACAAGAACAAGTGCAGCAGTTAAAGCTGTCGCACAGAGAATTCTTAGAAATCCACTTCGCAAGCAAAAAATCATGACTAGAGAAATGAAAATCCCACCAAGAACTATGTCACGCATAATTAAAGACTTGGCCTTGGTGCTTATCGAAGAAGCACTGGTCAGTGGTTGACAAACGCTTTACGTCAAATTAGAGCGACAAGAGCGAAGGTGTTACTTCAGCGGTACGCAAAAAATGGCCACAGACAGATACTGTTTACTGATGAGAAAATTTTTACTGTAGAAGAAAAATTTAACCGTCAAAATGATAGGGGTTATGCTTACAACTCTCGGGAAGCTGCTGAAAAAATTCAAAGAGTAGAAAGAGGACATCATCCAGCCACAGTGATGGTTTGATGGGGAGTGTCATATGAGGATGTTACTCAACTGCATTTCTGTGAGCAAGGAGTAAAAACACGTGCGGTTAACTACCAAAATGATATTTTAGAAGAGGTAGTGAAGCCCTTAAGTGATACCTTGTTTGTAGGAAAGAACTGGACCTTTCAGCAGGATTCAGCACCTGCACATAAAGCAAAAACAACACAACGCTGGTTAGAGGTCAATTTACCTGGATTTATCGCTGCTCAAGATTGGCCCTCAGGAAGTCCAGACCTCAATCCTTTGGACTACAGACTATGGAGTATTTTAGAGGAGAAGGTCTGCTCTAAGCCTCATCGAAATATCGAATCATTAAAAGCCGATTTGATAAAATCAGCTGCCTCAATACCGTTAGAGGTGGTGCGTGCTGTCATAGACGAGTGGCCAGATCGTTTGAAGAAGTGTATAAATGCAAACGGTGGACATTTTGAATAATTTTTAGTTTTATTAGTTACTAAATTAATAAAGAATATACAGGGTGTCCCAGGTCTATTTGACTAATGCAATAACTTTTTTTCTATTCAATAATTTTAAGTTTTTTTTTTTTGTAATGATTTGTAGAGCCCTGCGCTATAATTTTTATATCTTATACTTTATTTTATTTTTTTACAACAAAAATAAATAATTTAAATTTTGTATTTAATATTTTTCTAATAATCCAAGATAGCTATTTCATAAATAAGTATTTAAAAACCATTTTGGCGTTTAAAACTTTTAATTTGGTTAAGTCGTTAATTTTTAAACAATTTTCAAAGTGTGTTAAAATTCAAATTTATTTCTTGCTAATCACTGTTACTGCTGTAGTCGATTTTCAATTGTTTTCTTCCAAGAAACAATAAATTTGTTATCATTAAAAGGTTGATAATCAATATTAAATACATACACATACTAATACGTATTTTATCATAATTTAACATAATATGATTATAATTTATAACATGATGTACCTACTATTACTTATTTTAAATCATCATCATTCATCAATATTTTATTGTTCAATCATTTAAATACGTTTAAACAAATTTAGAACATTTTGATTTTGAATTATGAAACAAATGACATGTGGTTTGAATATTAATTATAGTTATTCTGTAAGTCCTTTTTAAATTTAAATTTAGGTTAAGTTGATATTTTATGGATCAAACACATTTTGCAGTAATCACTAAAAACCTTAAGACTTGTCTTCTCATATTTAAGACAATTCTATTGTATTAAATTTATGAGAAATACCTAGTAATACTATGGAATTATCAGATTGAACATAATTCGTAGAAAATATTTTTGGAAATGCCTTTGGACACAGGTACATATTATCATTAGTTTGCAAGTTAAAATTATTTTATTTTAATATCTTTACAAACTTTTGGTAACTAGATACAAAAAAATCAAAAATTAAACATACATATAATAACATTTTAAATTCTCAACACTTCAAATTACTATTATCAAGAAAAATATTCAAAATTAAATATTATGTAGATTACCTATACACAGTACTACAATTGAAGATTTTAATTTAATTTGAATAGCAAAATAACATTTTTGTTACAATGTGAGTATCATTTGTATTAAATTAATTTATACTTCAACCTAACCATTTTAATATTAATATTAACATTTATTAATTTATTAATAAAATGAATTAAAATATTCTCACTGTTAACGAAAATATTCTAGGTGGATGTCAACATTAAAAGTATACATATTTGGTGAGAGTTCAAACAATTTCATTTTCAATCACATGCAGTTAGTTGTATAATTAATGCTTTGTACCTTGCTGTTTTAATACTACATTTGTATACTTACAATAGTTATTATTGTAACTAGTTGTATAGGTACATACATAAAACCATCAGAAGTTCAATTGTAACCAGTTCATCTTAAGTATAAAACAATATAAATCAAATGTTTCATTTTATTAAAAAAAAAATGTAAATGGTAAAATTGTAGATCATAAAAAATATTGTTAGCTCTAAGTAGATGAGTAGATATATAATATTAGTGTTTTACATTTAGTCATTTAGTTCATCAGGAACTTTATGTATTCAATATTAACCATATTTATAGCTCTGTTTATATAAAAAAAAAAAATAATATTAATGTAAGAATTTAATAAATACCCATAACAACTAACTTAACAGAAAAATAAGGGCATTCTGAAATAGTTTTGATTGGCTTGAAAGTGTGTAGATAAATGTTATGGATAAACACGTTACTACCTATTTCTTTAGTATTTCTCTGAATATTTCATAGTGTGTTAGTATGTTGACATAATTACTAAGAATAAAAAATAACCCATGAAATAATTAAGTTAATGATTTGAAATTGTTAGAATAGGTATTTAATGTCAACTTGTCATGTACTTTTGAAGACTAGGGACTTCAACCTTTGAGAATTTCAGAATAAAAGATAAAATAAATACTAATTTTCCTTAGTTTGTTATTCATTAATAAATAAAACATAAAAAAACATTTTCATACTATAAATTAAAAATATATCTAACATTATCTTGGTTTTTATATGAAATGTAAGTTGTAATTTATTATATCTATTTTTATTTTTACTATAAAAAATTATAGAAAAAATATAGTTGCAACACTTAATTGTTGTTTTATTGCAGATCTCTTTGTATTAGAAAATTAATACAAAGCTTAATTGAAATCCCTTTTAAGATTTATATATTGCTAGAGTTCATGTTAATCTATAATATAAAAATGAATCGCTGAATGTGTTGCTAAGCGTGAATCTCAAGAGCAGCTGAACCGATTTCGGTACTTCTTTTTTTATAATATTCCTTGAAGTACGAGGATGGTTCTTACGGAGAGAAAAATTAAAAAAATTGGCTGAAAATGTCTAAAAAACTTTTTAAGAGCGTGGTCGGCGAACATCTTAATACAAAAACGTTAATAAATAATTAATAAGTATTTAACCAATAACCATATTATCATGGAAAAATTAATTAATTGTCTATGTCATAATTACTCAAAAACAATGGTATGTTGTATATGGTTATATATGGTCTATGGTAAAATGTTAATTGTCTGTGGTAAATAAATATCTAATATATATAAAAATGAATCCCAAGTTCCTTTGGTCATTCGCGATAAGTCAACCATCGAAGCAAGTCGTTCGTTAATTGTCGCTCCGTATCTACGTTTTGCTATCGCCTTTTGTATAATGCCGGCGTCGTCTTCGGGCGGCGACGACAATCGTCCGCACGCTCATAACAATTCAGTCGGTAAAATAAAAAAAGCATCAAATGCTTCCAGACCACACAACATGGATCAGGAATGGACCACCAAGACAAGTAAAAAAGCATCTCAATCTAAGAAGGTATCAACTCCAACTAGCCCTATATCTCCCACTCTACAGCAGATTAAAAATAATCCACCAGTATTAAATATGCCCAACAATACATTCGAGTGCGACATTTCGTTATCTCATTCTACTAATGACACGGCCTATAATAATATGAATATAGATATAGATTTATCGCATTCTACAACCGATCACGCTAATGTTCCCGGTTCCGCAAATACAACATACACCGCTGATATTTCAAACACTAATATAAATTACGATTCCAACGATATACAGTCCTTACGTAATTCCGAACAACTTAATAAATTTTTCTCCGCGGATTATAACGGTCCGTTCACCACCATTGCGGAACATTCAGATATCAACCTAAAAATTGATCACTGGCACCCGTTAAAGTATGCAAAAATTTTTTCCACTAATTTCATTGGCATCAACAACATCAAACCAATTGGTCATAAAAAAATCAAAATCACCTTCAATACTAAAGTATCAGCCAACAACTTTCTCACCTCCCCTCTACTCGCAAACATTGGATTTACAGCATACATTCCATCTACGCTTATCTACTCCTTCGGAATTATCAGAGTCGATAGTTCCCTAACCGAAGAAGATTTCTGGGAAGGACTTGATAACACAGTCCGCGCTATTGCCTTCAAACGCATTTCAATCAAAAAGGATAATGTCCTAACTCCTACTCGTGTCGTGGAAATAAAATTTTTATCCCCCAAAATCCCAGATGCCGTATCGATTTACAACGTCATTTTCAAAATTTCTCCTAGCGTCCGTTCTCCCATACAGTGCAATAACTGCTTGCGATTTGGCAACACGGCTAAATTCTGTCGCAGTAAATCCAAATGCAGCCACTGTGGCTTAAATGACCATTCATTAACTACTTGCCCTTCAATCAACGCAACAGATCCAGTTTGCATCTTCTGTAAACTCCCCCACCTCTCCACTGACCGGAATTGCCAAGAGTGGTCATTCCAAAGGGATGTTAAGAAAATTATGGCTACAGAAAACTTACCCTTCCGCGAAGCAGTCTCTCTCAAGAAAAATAATTACTCCTCAAGTGCATTCAGCTATTCAAATATTGTTAATAAACAGTCTGTGTTAAATCCTTCTCATCAAGTTCCGGATACCTCCACTAACTCTTTTCCCCCGTTAACCTCTCAATCACATTACCACCATACACCACATAGGAAGTATAACAATCATTCTTCTCACTCTAAACAAAAACAATTTTTTGTTCCCAACCAATCTAATTTTTCCCTACCAAATGGGCACTTCATAGATTATGCTAGTAAAAATCGGTCCCAGGATCCCAAACCTTCTCATGCTGATCTAACTTGGGTCAATGCCTTCTGCATAAAACTCTCCGAATCCTTATCCAACTCCCCTAGCCTCTCTCCCTTATCTCCCTCTTCCCTTCAAAACTTAATTGAATCATCCCTTATGTCTTGTCTCTCGATTCCAAACATCTCCGTTATTTCTTCTAATGGTCAATATTCTACAATGGAATGTTCGTAGTCTTCCTGCAAGACTCCCTTCTATCCAACATATCGTATCTTCCTATAATTGCTCCATAATACTAATTTCTGAGACTTGGTTACTTCCATCCCGTAATTGCTTTATTCCTCACTTTAATTTATTCAGACAAGATCGATTCGATGGCTACGGGGGCGTCGCAATTGCCGCCCATACCTCACTTAATGTATCTTTAATAGAAATTAATCCCCCCTTAAAACAACTTCTCTTGGAAAATAATATCGATTTAATTGGTCTAAAAATAACAAATATTGACGGTTTACCTAACACATCATTCTGGTCCTGCTACAGTCCAAATGATTCACCTATCCCCTTTGAAGTATGGTACTCTCTCTTCCAACTCACCGATCACAACTCTTTCTTTACAGGCGACTTCAATGCCCATCACCCTGCCTGGGGTTCCACTACGTCCACCAGACGAGGTAACCTAATTTACGATGCGTTGAACTCTTCTAATCTTAATATACTTAATAACGGCTCACCTACGCATGTAGGCCGACCCAACTCAACCAATTCGTGTATTGATTTATCCTTATCCACTCCAAATTTATTCTGGCTTTCAACCTGGCGCATTATAGATGATCCAAACGGAAGTGATCATTTACCTATTATCATATCTGTCAATGTTACAAACCCTAACTCCTTACCAAATAACAGATCTACCTTACCCAATTATCTCTCCCTCAACCTCAAATTTAACCTCAATAAAGCTGACTGGCCCCTTTTTTCTCAACTCATCAATTCCTCTATCCCTCTTCTCAACACTTACACATGTCCAATAAAAGATTATGAACAGTTCACTCATATGATCTTAGATATTTCTAAGAAAACAATTCCTATCAAACATAATAACCTTAACAACTTCCCTCCCTCTCCCCCGTGGTGGAACTCCTCCTGTTCCGAAGCAGTTTCCAACCGCAAATCCTTATATAAAACCTTCATTCGCTCAGGCTCCGTTCAAGATTATCTTACTTATCGCAATGCCAGCGCTGCAACTACACGTCTCTTAAAAGAATCTAAAAGACTAGCTTGGAAACAAGTTTGTATGAACCTCAACCCTTCTTCATCCATTCAATCTACCTGGACCACGGCTAAACGCTTTCGCAATAGTATTGTTACTCGCTCTCGTCCTCACAATGACAGTTGGTTCAATGATTTCTGTTGTAAAGTAGCACCATGTTATGTCCCTTCATCTTCTGAAGCCTTACATAATTCAATTTCGCCTGCCCCAAATTCACTTGCTAACCACATAATCTCCATGCCTATAACCTTAAGTGAGCTAAACGCCGCCATCGCCTCACGTAAATCAATCGCCTCCGGCCCTGACAACATTTCCCCTGTTATGCTCAAACACCTTCCTACTAATGCCGTCGAGTACCTCTTGAATATACTCAACAAAATTCTCCTCCTCAATAAAATTCCTGACTCCTGGAAAGAGTTCATAGTCATACCTATTCCCAAAGTCAACTCTACCACTGCATTTAGGCCCATCGCCCTGTCCTCAGCGTTATGCAAAACCATGGAGTTTATTCTAAAAAACCGCCTAGATTGGTGGCTCGAACATAACTCTATTCTCTCTGACAACCTATATGCTTTCAGAAAAGGAAGAGGCACACTTGATTGCCTCGCAAATTTTTCGAGTAAAATATACCAATCTTTTAACAACAAACATTTCTTACCTGCAGCCTTTATCGACATCCGTGGTGCCTTTGACTCTGTCCATATACCAACTCTCCTATCTCACCTTAATTCACTCCAACTACCCCCTATATTCATTAACCTTATCTCCCTCTTGTTTTCACATAGAACTCTAAAATTCACATCCCCATACGGCTCTACAAACATACGCTCCACTTACACAGGTCTACCCCAAGGTAGTTGCCTAAGTCCCATTCTTTTTAATTTGTATATGAATTTCATTATTAAACAACTAAATACACTTGGACATGAGTGCCTAGTGTATGCTGATGATCTTGTCATATTCTCCTACAATTCAAATATCGATCTCGCTATTGACTCTTTAAATAATTCGCTCAATCTCTTACAAAACCTCCTATCTTCTTCCTTTTTCTCTGTAGCTCCCGAAAAATGTAAGGCCATGATTTTCACCAGAAGACGTTACCTTCTCTCTTCAGATATCACTATAAACGATTTTCCAATCCCAATTGTCCAGAACATAAAGTATTTAGGACTAACACTAGACTCCAAACTACGCTGGGCTCCGCATCTTCAACATCTCATTAAATTTACCTCTCTTTGGGCCAATTTCCTTAGATCAATTTCCAATACGTGGTGGGGATCACACCCCTCCACACTTTTAATCATTTACAAAGCTGTTATAAGGTCCAAACTTGACTATGGATGTTTTTTATCAGGCTCCGCTTCCTATTCACATTGGAAAAAAATTAATAATCTCCAAAACTCCTGCCTTAAGTCAATTATTGGTGCCCTTAAATCTACCCCTAATGCGGCCGTTGAGATCGAGACGGCATGCCCCCCCTTTAATATCAGAAACAGATGGTTAGCTGGTAAATTTCTACTGAAAAACTTCTCCCTTCGTCACCCCACAATATTTAATTCCTTTCTTGACATATACTTCTCCTGGCGTTACGTTAAAAAATCTCTCCCAATTCTTGCCTCCACGGCATACTCCTTATCTTCAATCCGCGATTTTGTTATCAATTCTAAAAAACTACCCTTATATGAAATTAATTATTTGGCTCTCTCCTACTCACCTATAGTTCACACCAACAGACATTTTCTGAACTTTACTTCCAAGGCACTTAAATCTATTTCACCCATCATCGTCAACAATCTTTTCTTAGACTACATTCAAAATAATTTTCCAAATTCCACCCTAATTTATACAGATGGTTCAGTTTCCCCTCTTTCGGCTGGTTACGCTTTTTTCATTCCTGACTTACACATCTCCATGTCTAATAATCTACCCTCTTCTGCCTCCTCATTCACTACGGAATGCTTCGCAATATTAGAAGCCCTTTCAACCATTTCTGCCCTCCCCCCCAGCAGTTATCTTATCGTCTCCGATTCCTTATCATGTCTTCTTAGCCTCTCCTCCGATTTTTTCAATTCCCGTCCTTCTCCTATTTCCATCAGGATCAGGCAACTTCTATATGAACTCACCCTTTCAGATTTTATAGTTGAATTCCTTTGGGTGCCCGGCCATTCTGGTATAAAAGGAAATGAAATAGCTGACTCCATTGCAAAATCTACCTCCTCGTTCTGCATTCCTTCTCCAACTCTAATTCCCTGGACCGATTTTTGTCCCTTATTAAAATACCATATTCATAATTTATGGCGCAACCAATGGAACAAACTAGCCCCCAATTATGCCTCTTGGTACAAAAATATCTCACCATCTATCCCCTCTCATCCTTGGTTCCACAACCTCAATTTAAATCGTAATATAATTACCTCTTTTTCACGTCTAAGATTTGGACACACCTTACTTCCTTCTCACTCTTATAAATTTTCTCTCAATGACTCTCCTTTATGTATGTTCCACGTTCACGATCCCATGATTTGCGATATCTCACACATACTTTTTCACTGTCCCTCTCTGGTTCCCCAACGCAATACCCTCTTCACCCTAATTCAATCCTTTAATGTCAAACTCGACACTCAATCCATTCTCTCTTCACCAAATGTACCAATTATTACCTCACTCATATCCTTCATCAACCAGACTGGTTTAAAAATTTAATTTATCTGTATTTTTTTTTTTTTGTTGTTGTTAATCTTGCTTTCTATGTTATATTTATAATCATAATTGTCGAAACTAATTGTTTACAAAGTTTCTTTTAATAAAAAAAAAAAAAAAAAGTTCCTTTGGTCATCGCATCACGCGGAACGGCTGGACCGATTTCGGTAATTCTTTTTTCATTGTGTTTGTCAGTATCGGGAGAAGGTTCATATGAAAGAAAATTTTTGAAAATCTACTGAAACGGAAAATTCTAAACGTTCACAGGTATACTCATGGGTAACCAGGGTATAAAAAAAAAGGATGAAAATATTGCGTTTCCACAACAGCAATAAATTAATTGGTATTTTGCACAGAGGTCAGTTGCAAACAATCTAATATTTTGGAAAAGTATACTTTAATTCTACGACGTGAAATCATCCTATATTTCTATATTTATATATTCTTATATACATTCGACTTTAAACGGTTGCAATTTCCAATTTAGCATTTGCAATGTCGATAAATAAATCAGTCGCTAAGTGTTTGTGGCATCAATCTTGAAAATCCATGTTTTTCACATGGCCAGTTATATGTCACCTGTTCCTGTGTCGGAATACCAACAAAACTATTTATATACACGCAAGAAAAAAAACTAAGAATGTTGTATATCATAAAGCATTAAAATAATAAACACTTTTTTTTATTAACTATACCAATTCGAATTCAATATTCATAATTGAGACAGGACAACGTCCGTCGGGTCAGCTAGTAACAGATAAAATCAATAATTTTCTACATGGCATAATATGTGACATTTAATATCCTTCTGATGGTTAAATTGTTTGAAACACTTAAGAGTGTATTGTTTTATACATGAATACTCTGCTAGTTGCAAACCGTTGCGTAATATTATAATTATACTTTTATTTGTTTTGAACATTTAGCCAACAAATTGTTAACTTATATTATAGGTGTCGGTTATTTTTTTTTCTTCAGCTAGCGTCACTAGTGAAAGAACCTTATACATACATGTATAGCAGAGAATGTTATTGAATGTTATAAATCATTTTAGTTACCTGAATATCGTTCAGTTTTTTAATATCATCCGACAACTGACTATTGTTTAATTCTAATTCATTATTTTTTAAGCACTCCAGTTCATATTGACGAGATAAATTTAAATTTTTCTAAAAGTAAAACCAAACTTTTGTGATTGTTTAAACTTAAAAACTGTTATAAATTAATTGTAACATCCTATGTATAAAAGTAGTTTTAACAGTTGCTAAATACTTGTTTAAGAGATATGTTATTCATACAATATTTTTTTTTAATAAATTTGTAAATAATTGTTTAATATATTACCTGTTGTAACTCTTCATTTTCTAAAACCAAATCCCTGCACATATCTTTATATTTTTTATATTTTTTAAAAATGTCTGTTTGGTCACTTGAGTATGTAGAGCCCAAATCGGAGCGAGACAAACGATAACTACTCATGATGAAAGTATTTATTAGTTAATATGAAATACACTGTAGCTCATACAAAATGTAAACCTCGAATGATCAATTATAATATTATATGAATTGGGAATTACTGGTTTTATACATATTGTTTCATTAATTATTTACATACCTATTCTAAAACTTAACTATTTTAATGATCTTAATTGCATATTTGAATAATCTATAAATATTTTATAATTAAATGTGATGTTAATGGGTATTAAATGAACCAGTTTATGTATGATTTTTGAAATATAAAATTCAATATTTTTTATTTTTATCTTTCTTAAATATGCCTACTATTTATAGTAATTTAGAGTACCGTGATATGTTAAAAGTTTTTTATGAAAGTGGAGGAAAAAGTACAGTAAAAGCTTCTCGTCTGTATTTACAAAAATTTCCAGAAAGGAAACAGCTATCTAAAAACACATTTTGTAATATAGAAACAAAATTACGTAATACAGGTAAATTTTTTATTATCAATAAAATTTCCTATAAAATTAATATAACAAATTATGTACCTAAAACCTAATACATACATGTATAATTCAGTTATTATTATACAAATTTTAAATTAAGATATACATTAAAAAATAGTCTTTTTAGGTCGTTTTCCAAATGGTTTCAAACCAAAAAAAATTTATGTTATTGATGAACATACAGTGAATGTCTTGGCAGCTTTCAGCAGTGATCCTCATGCATCTGTCAGGTCGGTAGCTAAAGAAATGGACATCAGTCGTAGCTCTATACATCGTATATTGAAGAAAAATGATTTCCATCCATACAAATTGCATTATGTACAAGGATTGAAACCCTCTGATCCAGATAGAAGGCTTCAATATATTTCAAAAATTATTTGCCTTCATGACCACAATAATATTTTGAAAAAAATATTATGGACCGATGAAAGCTGTTTTAATAATAATGGTATTGTAAATTGGCATAATTCTCATTACTGGAATGAATCAAATCCATTTTGGACACGTGAGTCCAATGCACAAGTTCGCTGGTCTACCAATGTGTGGTGTGGTATAATAAGTGGTTATTTGATTGGACCTTATTTCTATCATGGCACACTAACTGGCCAACGTTATTTAGACTTTTTGACTAATACACTACCAATGTTATTAGAAAATATTCCATTAAATCTCCGAGTAAATATGTGGATTCAGCAAGACGGTGCTCTACCACATAACTCGAATATAGTCCGTGATTATTTAAACACAAATTTTCAATCGAGATGGATAGGAACTAGAGGTCCACTAAATTGGCCACCACGATCTCCAGATCTAACACCACTCAATTTCTTTTTGTGGGGTTACTTAAAGGACAAAGTATACTCCCAACAGTCAACGTCGTTAGATGATTTAAAACAACGCATAATTGATGTGTGTAACTCTCTTACTTTTGAAATGTTGGAATCCACGACAACTGGAATTCTGGAACGGTATGAAAAATGTATAATGAAACATGGCGCACACTTTGAAAATTATTCATAGTTACTACTTACTAGTTAGGTATATTATTCCATAATATTTAATTTGTTATATTATTTAATGTTAAGAAATAAAACTGAACTTATAGTTGAAAAATTAAATTTACAGAGTTACATTTTACTATTTCTTACAATTTAGTATCAATTGTTTATAATATCAACATCCATGGTAAGCATCATGTGACCATGTTAAATAATGTATAATAATATTATGTAATGACTAGACCTACCTTTTAATGATAACAAATTTATTGTTTCTTGGAAGAAAACAATTGAAAATCGACTACAGCAGTAACAGTGATTAGCAAGAAATAAATTTGAATTTTAACACACTTTGAAAATTATTGTTTAAAAATTAACGACTTAACCAAATTAAAAGTTTTAAACGTCAAAATGGTTTTTAAATACTTATTTATGAAATAGCTATCTTGGATTATTAGAAAAATATTAAATACAAAATTTAAATTATTTATTTTTGTTGTAAAAAAATAAAATAAAGTATAAGATATACAAATTATAGCGCAGGGCTCTACAAATCATTACAAAAAAAAAAAACTTAAAAATATTGAATAGAAAAAAAGTTATTGCATTAGTCAAATAGACCTGGGACACCCTGTATAACATATTTTTTTTTATTTTTATTTTATTTTATTTATTAAAAATACACCTTTGTATAAGGGACGGAACTTATGGCAAGACTAGGTATTTAAATTAATATGCAAATGCAATCACATTATCTGTGAGTTCGGCCACATGCTAAAGGACCACTTTACTAATTTAGCAGCATTAAGCATAGAAAAAAATATTGCAGCAGACAATGAAATATTAGACACATTACTTAAAAGTAGCCAAAGAATGCAACTTTTAATATTGGTCAATAACTTTTTCTATATTCAGTGCTGGTCTGTACTTATGAGTTTTAAAATTGGTTTTGTATTAATATTATTCTATCGTTACTTTCTGCTCTGATGATACCTATGTTATGTTGAATCTTAAATGGTGTAAAACATATAGTACTATATAATTTTAACATTACTATTGAAAGTAGATGAAATAATACAAAAGAAAAAATATGTATAAAAAAAATAGTCTTGTTGTAATTAGGTATATTTAGAAGCTGAGCAAAGCGATCAAATTTTTTTAGGTGTTACTCCCACTATTACTTCATTGACAAACTAGGGCTGACTTACCCCTCCCTCTCAAAATCTCAAACCCTATTTATAAAGCGGCTATGTATAGATTTGATGTTCAGACGACAACCCCATAATTGTCCTCTGTCATAGAATTGTATACAGGGTATTTTTAACAATGATCCTTTTCAGCCTTTAACACATTACTTAAATTTGAATTTTTTTATTTATGTTCAAGTTACAATAAAAGCTACGATTCCCATAACTTTTTTATGCATACCACCATAAGAATACGTCATGTAGTGATACAAACTTTTTTTTCAAATGGAAACACCCTTTTTTCACTGGGGTAAAATTTGATGTTTATATAATATTCAAGAAAATATTTACATTTTATTTTTAGTTTTAATAAATTATACATATATTCGATAATGATTTGTTACTACTTATCTTAAAATTATGTCATCTAATCAAATACTTTTTAACCTATACCTGCCATTTCTATTTTAAGAGGAAGGATTGAAAAATATTTTGCTTCTCAAGGGCACAGATGCTTTAATAAAGTTGAGAACTACTGCTATGGATTAATGAAAAAAAAATTGAATGCAATTTTGCACTGAACATAGACCACTTAGCAGTTTAATACTTTACAAATACTCCAACTGTATTTATTCAAACACTCATATCACTAATGGACACATGTATTTCACATAGAAGGATAAATTCAAAATTTATTATTTTTTATATCTTGTTTTGATAAATAATTTATTATTATGATTGGAAAATTACTCTTTGATTCTTAATGATTAAAATATACTTTTAAATTATACAACATATTTTCAATAGGCATGTTATTATAGTCAAAATTTTAACTAATTTGACATAAATAATACGGAACAAACTAAAAGTATCAACTAGTGGTTGATTATCTCAACTTATTATAAAATATAAAATCTATATTAAGCTTGACAAATTGATTAAATTTTTGATCTTTTAAGTTTCTAAGCCTCTGAGTCACATACTGTCCATATTCTTCATCATAATCATGTGCATCAACATTTTTACTAGATGCATTAGTAGTCAATGGTTGATCAACCGACAAAGACATATTACTATTAGTTAATGAAACTTCATATATTTGTTCGCCATTAACAATTTGTTCTGGTTTTATATTTTCTTTAAGGTAATTTAATGTCTAAACATGAATAAACAAATGTATGAATATATATTATTGATTTAAGTATATATTGTATTAAACAAATAATCAAGGTACCTCAAGTTTGATATCACGTTTAACAGTTTTATCTTTGATGTATTTAAGTCTCTCGGTAACATACTTCCCGTATGCTTTATCTTTATCAAATTCACTTGTCTGTCCAGTTTCAATAAGCTTTGATAATTGGGTCAATAATGGCACAGTTGATTGATCTAATATTGATGCAACTTTATTGTGTTTGTCCATATCAATATCTTCAGGTGTTATTTTAATTTCAGCTTGAGCAAATAGCTAAAATAACACATTGATTATTCAAATAATTACCTAAGAGTAGTTGAGGTGGTCATCAAAATTTAAATAAGCAATTAATCTAGCATTATTAGTTTGAATAAGCACATTAATACGCCAAAGACTATGACAATACTGGAAAGTATATTTTACAAGTCAATCATGACATTCGGTATAAAAGTGTGATATAAAACCTAAAATACACATATGGAACAATTGAATCAACATTTTCTGTGTTTATTTAGATTTAAATTATCAAGACAAAATAATAATTGTATACAAACATTTTTGGATACTTATTCTTTTTTTTTTATTTAAATTTGCTTTTGTACAGCAAAGGATATTATCTTGTTGGATTCAGTTTTTACCATTAAATAAAAATAATAAAATATTTAAAAAATTTTAACTGTACACATGCGGTAAAATAAAACTTTACCATAAGTCTTAAATGTATACATACATGTATATTGTTATTGTTTATCGATAATATAAAGGTAAAGGAATCAGCATTTAATAAAAGTTAAATATAGAGGTTTTTCAATTATTTTTAATTAAAATATATAGGGTTGCTTAATAAGAAATAAGAGCAAAATAACAGGTAGGCAATGTTGCTATTTTGAATTGGACAAGTAGTTACTATACCAAACCTTAACTTGGCAGGTTAGTGTATGCCGTAAAACTTGAACACCCAATAAAATATAACGAAATAAACTCCTGGTATTCGAGAGAAAAATCTCAAGTTTCTTAATTATTCAGAATAGATTTAGATGTTGATACAACAGAAGAATGGTGAATAAAAAAAAACAAGGAAATTACTTTCAAACTCTTTCCAGCATTGGGGTCTGAAAATTGTCATACCCTGGCTGCATGGTACCATTTTCTTAAGAAAAAATATGACATAAGCATAAAATATGTATTTAATCAATAAAACAACTTTAGTGTTCAAAAAAATTTTAATTGTTTAAAAAAAGTTATCGTAGGTGGGATGAAGTATGTCCTACCGTGCAGCAAGTGATAGGTTTTATGGGGTATAACAATATAAATCATAATATAATATATAATGGCTTAGATTTTATTCACAAAAATGTATTTTATGAAACAAAATATCTTTTATGTAATACATACCAAATACATTCAAATATACTTAAAACGATTAAATCCATAATCTCATTGTTCAATAAAGCATTAAAAACAGTAACTGGTGCACAATTTTCAATTATGTTTGTAACACCGGGATTTGAATATATTTTATCATTAGTTTTAGACCTAAGTCGTAGTAATGGAATATTTTCATGACCATCGTTATGTACAGCGAGTGGTACATGATCATGATTCTGTACAGGGTCTAATATTGGTCAAGAACCTGGTTGATTTAAACTTCGAAGAAGTACATAGAAGTAACTGAATACCTGGCATGTCTTTTTAAAAATTTAATACAAGAAATAATTAATGACAGCGATATGAAACTTTGTCTTTTCTCCAAGTGCCTAGAGTAGTTAACACAGTATCTAGACATTTGGTTTCAAGAATACACGTAGGGCATTTTTTATTTATTTAGTTGATTGACTTTTTCTTAGATAACTATGCAACATTGCGGCTCATGTAATTTTGTTGGATTTTCCCGAACTTAAAAGAAATAATTTTCGAAAGATGGAAAACTGACAAAAATATTCCAAATAGCAAACATATTCTCAGACATTATGTGTGCACTACTTGAATGATAATTCAATATCTTTGATTTAGATTTTCCTAGATTCTTGGGTTTAAAATAATGGGAACGAGCGGAAAAGCATCATCACCTACAAATATGTATGGTGATGGTTAGGTTCTCCTGAGAAGATGCATTTTACAAGAGTCTTAGCGCTCCAGAAAATATGTTTTATTAAATACACCCTTATCAGATATTCTACCCTGGCATCCGACATCAGGGTTAATAAAATTATAGTTAGTATCAACTATCAACTACCACAAGCAAAACTATACTAAAAAAGATTTATATTTATAATGATTGCTACTGCTCCATTCCGGAGATTATAAGGCTAAGTGTTTCGTCCATTGTATGGATGCAGTTTGGAAAATTCCATTAGCAACAAGTTTCTATATTAATTTATAGATACAAACTACTTACATGTATACCCTAGTTTTACTTTGGGATCAATTTGGAAAAATAAATATATTTTATGAATTCCGGTTTTACTTCATTGCAACATATTATCATATGTACTAATTACATATTTACTAATTTAAAATATTTCAACAATGCACAGTCTAAGTTATTATCGAAAGTAAAACAGAAAATATAATATCTATCAGTTCCTAGAAAATATTCTCAAAGAACCATTAAGTTCATTAAAAATAAGATCTACTGTATTTTTAAGAATAAAATATAGTATGTACCTTAGAATTTTTTACTTCTTGTTCACCAACAGTATTTTTTGATAGCTGTGACATAAATTCCCCAATAACTTTAAAATCATTAAAATAAGTATTTATTTTATTTTTTGAAATCATCAATTCTTCTGTTTGTTTTTCTCTTGTCTTTAATGAAAAGATCATATCAGAAATTGAAACCACTTCATTTTGTGATTTGTCTTTAGCAACATTTTCTGGGGTAATTTTATTTCTAATTAAACTTGGTGCCTGAAAAATTAACATGATATACAATATAAATAACCTTGATAATTTTTAGTTTTACATCATTTTTTTTTTTTTTAATGATCCACTTTATATAAAAGCTACAGTGTAAAGGAAAATAAATTATTAAGAAAGAACAATTATTACATTTGAGGTTCTTGAATTCATCTCATATTTATTTTGATCATTATCCTTATCTTTTAGCAATAAGGTATTTTTCATAACTATACTTTCCTCATTTAATATTGGTGATTTTTGTATGGTATTTCTACCAAAATTGTTTTTGATGTTTTTAACATTGTACGGGCCTTTAAATATTTCTGCAACAAAAAAAATGCCATATGATATTTTTAACATAATTGAGTTCCAAATAATTATTAAAAACTACTTTAAATACTAACTAGATTCTTAATTATATATATTATTAAACATGTTTGACATATTTTATATTTATCTTTACATTAATTGAATGCAAACTGAATACTATACCTATGCCACAGAGAGAATGCTACTCCTCGGCACAGGAAAATAAACGAGCTCCACCTTTTTGCCGCCGTAAATTCCCTCACTTGTTTAGAGTGGCGGAATGGGAATGCGCGACAAAGGACGAGTTTTGGTTGGTGCCTAGTAACATTCTTTCGGTGGTAATAGTATACTAATTAAATAGAAAACCTTGATCTAAAATCAATGCTAAATTGGGAGGTTTCCGCTAAATATTATAAAATTAGGAATTTAACCAAATTAATGTAAGTTGTACATTAATTTTAGACATCAATACTAAGTGTAAAACCAACTTATATATTTATTTTATTTTATTACCTTTCGTACTGCTAATAATTTTACCCTTGGATTGTTTCTTTTCTATTTCTGTATTTATAGATGTATAACTTTTAACAGATTCCACTTTTGATATTTTCTTAATTAAATCTTCTTCGACAGATTTCAATGAATTAATGAATTTCAACAGGATACAGTGTTCTATGGTTCCATTATGATCATTTGCAGTTTTGCCAACAATTAACATGGCACATATAGAACAGAAAACTGTAGGCCTATTATCATGACTCTTGTGTTTTGTTTCATTGTGTTTATCCCAGATAAGTTTTTCTTCACACATAATATCGCATTCAATACAATAGTAAGATAAAGTATTCAAAACACGATCTTTATACTGCCTCAACAAATTTAATAACTTCATTTTATGTTTAAAATACTTTGTGTACTGGTCACAGTGTTGACTGTAGCTTAGTGTCAACTCAATACTGTTATAAGAATCAGCATTTTTGTTCTGTGAGTTTTCATATGATTGGTCAGGAAGAACATTGTTCACAGGTAATCTCTGTAATTTATTTGTAAAAGTAAATTAAAATTAATTAAAAAACTAGAAGTCTATAAACTACGAACTTTAAAATAATCCTATAGTTAATTTGAAATGTGGTACCAAAAATAATAATGTATTAGAATCTTTTAAATAGATAAAAACTCTTAAATAAATAACTTAATCTAATTTACCTAATAAATATTAAATTAGTTAAGCGAATTAATAATAAAAAAATCTAACTTAGCATAAATTTAAATTAAACATCAATACCTACTGAACATAACATTTATATTGTTATTACAAAACAAATAAAATATAAAAACCAATATTTTACAGTTCAACTTACTTAAAAAGTAGTTTTTAATTATTAACAAAAATGTATAGGTACCTGTAGCAATTTTTTAACATTAACTAAGAGTGGTGTCCACTTATCATCAAGATTAGTTGAATCTAAAATTAAAAATCATAAATCAGTATTATTTAACTGTAAATTTTAATTATAATACTACAAGTATTTATTACAAAATATTAAATTACTAATTATTCTAAAATAAAAATAGAGCTGTACTAATTAATATATGCAGTAAAAACTTTAGGTACTTATAGATAATAATTTAATAAATATCTCTGAACATTTCAAACATTTGATCAATCACAACTTACTTTTATTCACAAAGGCATTATTTTTTTGTTCATTATTATCATAAATGATAGAATGGTATTTTTGAACCAATGGATCTATAACAATTGATTTTGAAACTGGAGTTTTAACTGTATTTACCAAATTGTTTTCTTTGGTAACAGGTTTATTAGGGCTCATAAGTTTCAAAATAATATGTTCACTTGTAGTCATGTGAATATTATAATCATCAATTGAAGTATGAAATGTTATTTTGCACGTACAACATAGAAGTAAGACTTTTGATATTGCACTACAGTCTTGATCACCATGGTAATGTACAAATTCAGTTTTATTTGGATTTTCATTAATGTCTTTAAAGACATTTGCCATAAACATAGATAATACAGGAATTCCTACATTTCTAATATTATGAAATAGTAGGAAATGACTAGTTATTGAAAATTTATTACAGTACATGAATACATTGCATTCCCTACAGAAAAAAGAATAGAAATTATTAGTTCTGGAGCAGCTTTTTAGATGTTGTCTAGAAATGATATGTTCTGTATGTTCAGTGATGTCTTCTGAAGTCTTATTGCATAGAGTACATGCAAACATAGACATTGATGTATTAATATTTGAATCTGTCAAATCATAATGGTACTCACAATTTGACAAATGTGATACTAAAGATTTTATGTCCCAAATGACTGAAGAACCACATAATTTACATTTAACAAAGTCTTGACTAATATTTAGATATCTATTTAATACTATTGTTGGTAATCTAAGAGGTTTGGTTGGAAGTTGAATATCCAGTTTGTTTTTAGTAACTGTTAACTTCTCGTTTTTTTTTGATTGATCCAGTTGTTCTAATCTTAGTGGCTTTGTTGGAAATTGAATGTTCAGTTCTTTTTTAATAATTGGTAACTTCTCAGTTTCTTTGGATCGATTCAGTTGTTCAGATTCTGGTTCTGTTAATTTTATTCTTTTTGGGTTCATCTTAGCAGAAGAACGTAAATGTTTAAAACATTTAATTGTAATGTGTTCAACAGTCAAAGAATGATAATTTATCATTTCAGGACTAGAGTAAAATTGAACTCTACAAGTCTTGCAAAAATAATTAGTAGGCACTTTAAGTTTAGTAATCGATTTTTTATCAGAGTGAATTGGTGCATTTCCAAATTTTTTACAATGGGAACAATAATATAATGATTTTTGAATATTACGCAAAAATGTTCTCATAACTTCAGACATTAGAAGTGATATACCTGAAAGACGTCCAGAAGAAGAATATTTTTTAGTCCAATTTTTTATATCATTTTGCGTTCCATATAATACTACTTTACAGTCTTTCGCAATAAAAACATTTGAATATACATTTTTAATTATGTGACTGCTAGATAAATGAGATAGTGACATGATATGACATTTCCAATCTTCAAATACAATGGTTTTAGAATTACACAAAAGACACTCATAACTCCAGTTATCACATTTATATTGATTATTTAAATTATCTGAATCCCACTGCTTAACTTTTACCAGCAAATTATTAATGTTATTATATTTATGCATCATGGTAACTTCGGTACATATCAAACAATCTTCACAGATGGGTGAATTTCTTAGTTTAGATTTGCCCATTTTTAATTTTTAATCTGAAAAATAATAAAAATGTACTTAACATAAGTTAAAATAAAAGTCCAACATAACTTTCACTCAAAAACTAAAAGGATATTATGTATCAGAAATGGCTACTGATAATCTATATTATCAGTGATTCTCCATTAGTGCTCTGTAGAGCATTAGGGCGCCTCAAGAATAATCAAACGTTATAATTAGTTAAAATTGTTATCAACAGTTATGAAAAATGTATATTACATATTACATCTAATATCACTATTGTTGGATAAGTCGAGCCGCCAAGAAATAAAAGAATATGACTCATTTTAGGTACATAATAATAAAATAAAAATTTGTTATTATAAACCTCAGTCAATTTTTATGTTTAGCAGTATTCGGTTCATCATCATAGTCCTGGTCGTGACTGTAACAATTAATCAAGTTTCTACAGTAATAATACAATTTGTAATTGATTAATATCTATTATAGTTGTAAGCTAACCCACTGGCTAATCCAAAGTTTGAGCAAAAAATTCAATGCATCACATAGAACTTTCTAGAATATGCTATTGTTATAGCAAGTGATCAAAACACCTTCAGCCACCATGGCACGGAGAATAGAGCCAAATGCGATCCTTAGATTCACATGGGTATTCAACTATTAATAATTATTCACAAAAACCTATACCAAAAGATCACTTTTTCACAACCTACTGCTGGGAAACTATAGCAGCGATTGTTTTAGAGCCCAAACATCACATTTATGATTAACATAATACATCAAAAAGAAAATGGTAGCAGAACATTGAATGCTTTGCATGATAGTTCAGGATATTCTTCTTTCACCCCAAAAGGTGATAATAGTATTTTCTTTTAAAATGCTGTCTCAAAGTGAAGAATCCCTTTTTAGTTCTATTAGTTTTTCCTTTTCTCGGACTGATAAAACTGCTGTTATCTTATTAAATCGCAGACTTTATATTGTAATAAGTACACAATTATTAAATTATTAAATATTTCATTAACAGCAAACTAGTGACATTAAATTTCACTTTTTCCGCCAATACTCAATTTTTTTTCGCGTACCCCTTGAGATCATGTGGAGACAGTGGAGGTGTAGCCGAGGTAGAGAACCGCTGCTGTAGATAAAGAATTTTAAATATAAAGTGAAGCTATTCAATTTGTTGCGACCGTAAAAAAGATCATGTTCGGAATACTAAATCTTCACTGTTGTATTGGACGAGAGAAACACTCAAGAGGGGAAAAAGATTAGTACCGCGAAGGGTAATGAAATAATATAAATTATACTACGTAGAAACATGAAAATATGAACCCACCTAAGGGATCTACAATTTTCGACAGTCACGAGAATAGATTAATAAAACTGAAGACTAAGTACTAAGTAGTAAGTACTCACCTGCGCTGTAGTGCTGTACACACTCAAATACGGCGTTGGACCGTTGTATACTTAACGGTTTCCCGAGAGTCCAGAGACTACCGGCAACGGTATATCATGTACCGCGGTCAAGGTACAACATCGTACTTCTGTCGCGGAACCAGGTCGGACATTTCACGCGAATGTTGAAATTATGCGAAAATCGGCGGAACTGGGCAGCAACCGAATGTTTTCGAACAGATGTGAACGGCGAAGAAACGCAGGACGCGACGAGCGATGATGGGTGGTCGGATGACGCGAGCAGGCTGCAAAGTGCAAACGAATCGACGTGACGCTCGACCGAACAAAGTACGAACGTTGGTGGCGATAATGAAGTACGTACTACAAGTAACAACTCTATGATACTATTAGTGTATAGGGTTGCCAACTTTTAAATTGTTTAATGTAGGACAATTTTTTTCATATCCAATTTTATACCATAGTTTCAGCGGCTAAGCCGCTATTATTATTTATTATTCATACTTTTGACTTAAATAATTCAACGTACAGTAGGTATATCATGAAAATTAATAGTAGTGAATACATATTTAAAAAATAACCATGTAATGAAAAATAATTTTAAGAAATAACAATATAATAAATAACAACACACTTTGATGTTTACCACTCGCGCTGTATTTCAATCGCGTCGCGTGTCCATCGCGTAGTGTGCGGAGGGCCTACTCAATAATACTCAATAACATAAATTATCAATACGATAGACTTACCTGCATGGTGAACGCATACGTGCCTAAAATATGTGGTAAGTGGTTAGAACAGTTCTATTTTTGTAATTTTGTATACAATATTCATCCGCGATGAAAATACAATTTGGTATTCCCCGCGACCCCTAATTTAATATAATACATATGTATATAAATAGGAAAGAATAACATTTTTTCTCCATTGTAATCAGTTGTGAATACCAGAGGTGGCTCGTGATGTTCAAAATGGGTAGTGTAAAAATGTCCATTAGAAAAACCAAAATAGTCAAGCTAAAAAGTGTCACCGCTGGGTGACTTCTTTTATCTGTCAACTCACGCCCATTAATATTAATATCGCCCATACGCTTATTGTAAAAATATAATTTACAGATTGTGTATTTATCTTAAAAATAAAAAAAAAAAAAGAAAGAAAAACCAAATTCCCGGTTTATGATCATTACGATATTTGTTCTGATATTTTATTACACAGGCAAAAGTGCCATAAACAATAATACTCAATTCTTAATTAAGATTATATATAGAATAAGATTCTTAATTTATTATTAAATAAATAATAACTTAATTTGGTACACAAAATCGCGCTTTCAATGATAAGCATTACAAAACATATGAATGGCTAGAATAGTAGAATATAGTACATCGAAAGATTCTATTTTTTGCTATGCTTGTAGAAATTTCAACACTGGAAGTAGTGGCAATTTCTAAATTAGCTTTCTAGTTGGTTTTAGAAATTGGAAAAAAGCAAGTGCTTTGTAATAATTAAGCCAAATAGTTAATTCATTAATTTTTTGTATTGTAATTTATATATTAATATTATAATTTATAGTTGGGTGTTTGTAGTGGAACAAAAGGTGAAAAAAAAAGTAAACTTAAGAAGTTAGTATCCCTAACCAATTTGGTTGACATGACAAATTGACGCGAGGAAAACTTCGGACTTAGATGTTCGAATAAACAAGCTGTATTCCATTGAAGCATGGAACGAGAGAAAATATATGCATTATCGGAAAAAACATATACGTATGTACTGGCTGCTAAGAATGTGCGATAAACAATTTATATAGTGTCATCGAATCTCCAAGATAAACATCTCGCGTTGCTGTATGATTTAAGGAAATTAAAAGTTTATGTGAGGAATCGTCTACGGTCACGTCAGTCTTGTATACGTAATTTAACGTTTGTGTTACTATTATTTGCGATACTATTACACGTATTTGCATTATGCGTACCACGCTAATCACGGATATTAAATTGTGACCCGTGTGCATGAGCATGCCATCGGGCGCGTCCCCAGGTTGTGCAGATATGCAGGGTAGCTGCAAAATAAGCCACCCCTAAGGAGTGGACGAATAATTGGTCGTGGACAAGCTCACTAACCTGACAGTAGGTATAAAATGCGAGTGAAGGAAATCACTCTAAAAACCAAATATGAAAGGCATGAATATCACTCATAGGAATATTGTTACCACTCCAGGGGCTTCGGAATCCCAGGGGACAGCAGGAGTGAGTGGATCCGGCGTGAAAACCGGGTCCAACGTAGCCGGCTTACTTCGGTCGTCCTTCACCGACCGCGAGAATCCTATCAAGAATAGAGCTGTAAAAATCATATAATGGCCGTAAAAATAATAAAAATATTAGTAAATCTGACTGCTCAGAAAAAAAATGAGACTCGGTTTCCGCTTGCTCCGATGTCCTCGGCGCGCACATTACCAAAAGGTGCACTTTCGACACGGTCGACCCGTTCTACGGTGTTGGTCTCGTGGCGATTCAACCGGTCAAAATCGAAGTAGCCCGTCGAAACGCGGCAGTTCAAGGGGTCGTGGACCGCATAGACTTTCGGATCGGTGACAGTTTCGTCATACTGTCCGGGGTCAAGGCGACCGCGGTCGTCACTTCTCCTCCCCGGGCGGCTGTGTCATGCGATTCGACGTGGACGACGTATGCAGCCGTCAAAGGGGAGGATTGACCGGCGTCCTCGGGATGGCCCGTAAAATCTCCCCCCCCCCCCCGAGTCGTGGAAGAACTCGGCGAACATTGTATTTAAAATCAAGTGTGAGAGACGGCGGCGAACCACCTATGTCTGAAGTGACTTTAGGACCCACGAATGTCTTATAGTTGCGGTTTTGGTTGGTTTTTGTGAACGTTTAAATTTTTAAGCGAGTTATGAGAATCCGAAATGATAAACAAAAAAAAAACTCTTAAAGCGCGTAAAAATTAAATAATATATTTATATATATTTAATTAATACACCGTGAAAACCCCGATCAAAAAACACTGCTTATGTGCTTCATCTATATGTTTGATAACTAGTCGGGACACTCTATATCATTAGAGTTCACGACGCAAAATTGGAACTACTCCGGACGTAAATCTGCCATGTTGTAAGTTCGACGGAGACAACACACGCGGATACGGCGTCCTCGTAGGATCAAATGAAAACTAGTAAATTATATCATATCGGCTGGTCCCAAAACCGTTGTTGTTGTCATTTTGGCGTCTACCATCCGTTTTGGTTTCTGTGCACTGCAAACGGTAAGGCGCAAGCTTTGAAGCATCATCACAGTCTCGTGTCGGATTCGTGTGTACCTCTTCTTCGTCCGAAAGCGCCACACTGCACTGTTCGGCCGTCGTCACGTGGTCAGAAGGTGTCGGCATGTGTTCGTCGGCTTGTACCTCTTCGTTCGAAAGCGCCGTGCCGCATTCATCTGCCGTCATCTCGCAGTCGTCAGGTGTCACGGTCGCGTCTCTTATGGCCTCAGACTATTCGTCCTGCGGCCTCGCGCCGCCGGCTCCAAGATTACCGTCGTCCGGGACGTACGGCCTCTGTTCGGCTATCTTGGAGATCTCCGCGCACGGGACATTGGCACTATTTTTAATTTTCTGGGCGGTCCGAGACTACATAACTTTCTGCTGGACTTAAGTCTCTAATATCGTCCTCGGGCAGTAATACCATCTTCGAGTCTCGGTCTTCCTCGTTGGACCGTGTTACCACAGTATCGAGACCCGGGTCCGTTATCTGATCGGATTGAAATATGAGTATTCAATATCATTAAATTTATTAATAATTAATATCATTCATCAATCATCACCGTCGAACCGCGGATAAAAATCCTGTGTCGAGGCAGTATAGACGCATTTGCACCGATCTAATTATATAGAGGGTGTGCCACCGGGATTCACACAGAGCGATGTCTCCCTTGAAACATCATCAAATTCTGTTTTTTTTTCTCACGGGGCTAAATATATTTAGTAGACACTGGTATTGTAAATTTAAAATTTAAATGTTTTATAAAAACATTTATTTTCATTTTATAACTTTTAATATGTCAAAGATAGCCATATTACAGAGCTTGTTTTTCTGAAAATTTAGACGGTTCAAATTTTAATTTTCATTAACTTCTTTTTAATAATTTTTTTAGTTTCAAGAAAATAGTGTACTATTTACACAATTTTAAATAATAATAATAATATTATCAGCAATTCCTTACCGGAAAAATTACTAGGTGATAATAATTTACATTATATCTTTGCAAGCTAGAAAAATTATTAAAAATCATGAATACTACAAAAACTGAGAGTTGAACTATCTAAATTTTCAGTAAAAGAAGCCCTATAAAATAGCTTCCTTCGAATTTCACAAAAATTATAAAACCAAAAGTAAATTCTTTAACTTCTTTACACTTATATTTACCAAACTATTGTCACTGAATTGCATTCTAGAAACGATCATAAAAATAAAAACAGGATTATCTCCAATAACACGGAAGATATCGCTCGGTGTAAATCCTGGTTGTATATAATATTGCGTATTGCGTCTACCTACTATGGGTGATAGTTCCTCTTGGAAGGGAGGGGTTAGTTACACATGAATCTTAAACCTGCACAACAACTGTTACATAATTTTATCCTTGGTCCCGGGTTAGTTATGTCACAAAAACATTGTTCTACGAGTAAACAAAATGTACTTTCTGTTTTTTAATATTTACTTCTTACGACTCGATACTAACATCATTTTTCCATCAGAACGTCGTGTTAACGGTTGATGGTCAGATAAACTTACACGACCGATGAGAATTAATTAATGTCCCACATTTATTATCTAACATATTTTTGGGGAACAAAAGGTAGGGTTGAAATTGAGTAATGGTCCGCGGTGACCAGAACATTATTGAAAGTGGTCGTCTTGATTTGCGTTGGGAACCACTGCTTTACTACAGGTGTAACTGTGTAAGTATGTCGCCTAAATTCTGAAGCATGGATATATCACGTAGTAACAGTGGGGGGGTGGGGTGAATTGGTAAATTTGAAAATCGTGCATTCGTGCAATGCATGTTTTTAAAATTTCATTGGCGCCACTGCGGGTACAGTATAAACTATAAAGTGGTGCGATCTGTTATAGTGTTATCTACCTGTGCCGTCGATTCGACAGGATTCGGCCTGCAGCATCGTTGTTCAACTGTATGCACCTCCGGTGACAGTAAGTTTTGCATCCCTTACATTTTGCAATCTGGGTCCAGATTATTCTCTTTCTGCACTCGGTACATTTTCGAAATCTCTTGTAAAAAGGTTTGTTTACGAAAGTGTGTTGAATTTGTTGATCCATTCTGTTAAAAAGGTAAAACGGACGCGGTCGGAATTTGAAATATTTTAAAAACTATTAGAAACGTTAAACGTTGACTACTATAACGATTGGAATATTCGATATAAATATTTTTATTTAAAGGAACCTATTTACCTAACCTTTGTTATTCTTTTCGATAATTTTGCCTAGCAAATTGATTTGTTTACATCGGCCAAATAATATATTTTCGAAATCGCCGTCATCAACCAACGTATTATTTATGTTTTTATCAATAGCTGCACTTGGACAACTTTTGGTGAAATATGTACGTATATTATTCAGAAAACCGAAAAGAAAACACGCCATAATGTTAGATAATTTCAAAATTTAATATTTCGAGGTAAAACGCCGTCGAACATAGGTTTTTTAGTACTAGACAATAAACAAAAAAACATAAATAGAAATTGTTCACATTTAATAAGCCAATAGCGATAATTATAACAACTTGAGTTTATTTGATACAATCAAAGTTAGTTAATTACACTGTAATGTGCATGGGGAGCGAAAGGGTTAGTTCGTGGGTTCCGTGTAATCGCCTTTCTTTTTAGTATAGAAGTACAAATGGTTGGGAGGATATCAACTATAGACTCTATAGTATAGACTATAGAGGGTATTGACTCCGGTCGTGGCGAGACTTGAATCAAAGCGAGGCGGCACTGGCTGTTTCATATCGCTATACGCATTTAGGCGTTTTCGCAACGACAATGGACTTTTTTTAGTATACCCGTCGTCAACTATCATAATTATTTGTTGCTTCGTAATACGAGTATTTTAAGAATATGTCACTTTCAAAAAAAATACAATGTTCTAAAGGAACACGAATCGAGAATTCCAATTATGGTATGATTTTTAAAAATAATAAAGCGTTATGTGTACTATGTTCAGAAAGTGTTGTATGTCGGACTTCGCATCTGTCAATAATATTATTCCTAAATAATAAAGAGCAGTAAAATAAAATTTAATACTTCATGATAATTTAAAAATCTATTTTATGAAATAAAAGTTGACAAATAAACGTTTATCTCTTTAAATAGTGTGTATTTATATTGTTTTTTCTTTAATCTTGCCTAGTAAAAAGTCATCTTATTTTGGCGCGCAAGCATATTTAAAAAAATTTGATTTCAAATGTTGGCACTTGCCCTGAAAAAGGTCCGCCATCCCTGATATAGAGTATAGTTGTATACTATGTACAGTAGAAATCGGTTATAACGAGTTTCAAGGGCCAGCTAGTTTTTCTCGTTATAACCGATAGCTCGTTGTATGCGGTTAGAACGAGCATTCGTTGTAACCGATTAAAAGCGGGAAATCTTATAATCGAGATTAATACTGAATTTATACATGTATGCACATACATTATTTATACATACATTTATTATTAATTATTATAATTGGAGATTTAATACTTTATTTATCAATATACATATATTACTTAAACATAATTATAAAACACTTAAATTTAATTTCTTAAAATAATCTTTGATCGAACTTTGCTTCGTGTGTTTACTGTTGATCGATGTTTCTACTAAAGACAACGCTACTAAAGACATGGTGGAACGTCTTCACACAACTGACGCTATTTGTAATTTTTATTAACTTGAAAACACCAGAATTTGTAGGAATAATGTTTATTATTAATAAGTTATCCATATCTACACAGCTAAAGATAATGTATGTAAATGTTAAATTGATCTAAATAATAGCAAAAAGTTCTTATCTTGCAGGTACCTGTTCGTAGTAACCGGAAGGTCGTTGGTCGAGTTCGTTTTATTTTACTCGTTATAGCCGATAACTCGTAATAACCATACTCGTTGTAAACGTATATTTTAACATACAATCATATGGGCTCGTGCCGGGACCTAACGTTTTGCTTGTTGTAAGCGGTATCTCGTTCTAAGCGATGCTCGTTATAGTGATTTCTACTGTATATTGTATAGTTTATCTTTATTTATCTTCAAGCAAAGAATATAGGTAACGCTACAAACACTTTAAACTAATATTACACATACTGAAAATGGTTGATAAATTATATTAATAGAAACTAACCAATTATTTAATTTTTTTAATGTGATAGGCTTAAAAAGTATTTGATTTTAAATACAGTAAAGTATTTAAAATACCAAGTTTAAGTATTTTTTTCAGAAGTATTTAAAATACATATTTGAGTACTTAAAAAGTATTTTAATACTTTTATTCAAATACTTTTACTCAAGTACTTTACAGGACTGATGTAAACATATAATTATTATAGCTTATCGTTGTTTATCGTATATACGTCTTATACCTCAAATGAAACCTGATATCTTACAAACTTTGCCCTCGTCCCTGTCTATAATTAAGGTTAAATTAAAATTAAATGAACACGTTATTAATGTAAAAATGTGAGCTCCTTTGCAGTTTGCGCCCCTGGCGTAGGCACAGTTCACCCTATTCTTGTTACACCACTGCCATCTGCATGTACTCTGACCAATCCTTAAATCAGAGATACCCATACAAACAAAATGTATTGTTTAAAAGTCACTTCTTGTAAAACATTATGACCCATGGGGGCTTATACATTTCAGCTTTGGGGTTGTGCCAAACCCTTGCGAATTTGTACTATACTAGCATTTCAAACAATAGCCCTCCATCTTGCCAATTCAGCTCCCTGGTACATATCAAATAGGCAACAACACACTCCAGAAGAACCTAATACTGAAACAGTCAGTCGACTACCTACCAAACACTACTCAAGGTTTCATTCAAAATAACCAACACACCCAAACCCTCACTTTCTTGTAAAACTCTCCCTGGAAACCCAATGACCTGCCTAAAATGTAAATTATAAATCAAAAAAATTTAGTCCAGTTTGCTGTTTATGGATTATTATTTAGTTAATTTATAATGACCAATATAGGCAGAAGAATTATTTAAAATCAATGTGAACAGTTAATTTAATAAAAGGATCATCCTAATCATCAAATATCACATAATAGAGAGGGTCATCCCTTACATCAATGTTCTGTTGCAATCATATCCTATTTGTATTTTAATTCTTAAGTTGCTGACTTTATTGTTCAGTTTTCCCTTATTCTTACGTATTTCATATAAATATGTTTATGATTTGATGATACATGAACTTCACTTATCTTTGAACCAACTGAATGGATTATTAAATAATAGGCAAAAGATAAATACTATTTAGTCTAACATAAAATACAAACAACTTTTTTTAGAATTATTATATTACTGATGAAATTTAAAGTTCATTATTATGAAATTGGCATTTATAAGAAATATTTTGAATCTTAAATTTTGTTGAAAGCTGCGATGTCAACACTTTGAACCTGAAAGTATATATAAAAAAAAATTGTAAATAAAAAAGTTTAAATTTTATAGATCATAAAGATTCATTCATAGTTGCATACAACTATTAGTTTAATCATGTTACGTACAAAATCTTCAATTTCTTGTAATGTTTCTTGCAGCCAATCAATTGATACTTTTTCATCTTCAACAACACAACTGATTTGAAGTTTGTGTATTCCATAGGCCAATGGAACCAATTTGGCTGAAAAAATAAACATACTTTATAAGCATATTTTTGGTATACAAATAATATAAATGTAAATAAGGATATGAATGAAAGGAACACATTTTAATTGTTACAATTAAAGAAGTAATTTTTATCTTGAAAATCATTTGAATCTAAAAATGAACACATTAAAGATATTAAATTTATCAACATAAAAACAAAAAAATTTGTTTACAAATTGATGTTAGTATTATGGATAGATAAAACTTTAAAATTTAACATCTATTTAAATGCAATAACTAAGGATGGGCCAATACTAATTTTCAGGGGCGGACGCAGGAAAAAATGTTGGGGGGGTTTTGAAAAAATAAGAATAATTACCATTGTTTTGAAATAATTATTTATTGTATTTTTAGAAGTCATAACAATTAATTATAAAATCAAATTTATCCACCTCGGTGTTTTTGCCATAATATTCAAGATATCTTCATAAGATACCTCTACGTCTCTGTATAAGTTCAATAATACTAATCCATTCAATCGGTCCTCCGCCGTCTTGTTTCGTAAATAGGTTTTTAATCTACGGAGACAAGAGAATGATCTTTCACTCGAAGCAACTGAAACGGGAAGTGTTGCTCCAATTTGCAAAAATCGATGTATAGACTGATATAACGTAGATGACGTAGATTGAAAAATTACAAATTATTACAGATTCACTTTTCTTACCAAAACATTTTTTTCTAGCATATTTTAACGTATTTTGAATAATTAATTGTTTTTAGGTACATAAGATAAAATAACTATTACGTTATAAATTAATCATCTATTCATTTCGGGGAGGGGGGGTTGAACCCCCAAACCCCCCCCGCGTCCGCCACTGCTAATTTTTATTTATACCCGATCTTCCAATATACTCAACTGATAACCAATATATTAAAAAATCAATTTTTTTGCTAGAAACTAGAAACCATGAACCGATAATAAAATAAAACTGATATAATAAGTTTTTATTATAATGTATGCAGTATTATTTGCAAATAAGCTGTTATGATATAGTATTAAACATGTACCTAATGAATAAATATACAAATTATATTTACAATATTGGTATACCCATTGGTGCCATTAGCTTATCAATAATAAGCTATTCATATTTTGTGATATTATTGATATTAATCTTTTAATGCTGATTGTTTTTTTTTTGTGATATCGGTTCATATACGGGTTTTGAAATAAAAACCTATATTGGTTCTAGGATCGGCCCACCCCTAACAATTTAACAATAATTAATAATAAACATAATACGAGTAGATACTATGATAAGATTTATATGTATGTATCATTTTTCATTCACACAATTTGTTCATAAGCAGCAGTTAAATATTTTTTCACTGAATCAATTCAATGTATTATTGCAACCTACTCCCAAAATTAATTTTATATGCAAGAAAGAAAGTAATACTAACTAATTTTTTACTTCAAAACTTACTTCCAATCAAGTTTTAAAATCAAAATCAAGAATTGAAATAATAATTGGCGACTGATACAATTAATGTATGAAACCATAAAATATAAATGCCCAATATCAGAAAAATATCCAAAACCAATCATTATAACATACTTTAAATTATTTAATATATATTTTAATTAGTGAAAAGAACTATTTAAAAGCATCTTGTGGTGAAAATAACCTTAAATACAGCAAGACAAAGAAAAAATAATCTAAGTATAACTAAATGTAGAAAAAAATAAGAACTCACATGCTCCCCATAATAATCCATCAGTAGTGACTTGACGAACAGCCTTTTCCAATTCTTTCATGTCAGTTTCATCATCCCATGGCTTAACATCCAATATAATGTTAGATTTTGCAACAAGAGTAGGCTCTAAAAGTTTGGAAATATATTTAAAAATAGAATGGCGATAACGCAATTAACAACTGTTTACTTTTGGATTTACGAGCGGCATATTCAGCCACCCTCTGTTCTTTAAGTTTGGCTGCTTCTTCACTTTCTTCCTAAAAACAAGATTGTATCTTAGTTAATTAAGATTATACACATAAAGAATTATAAATTACAATAATATTTCAATAGTTTAAAGAAATAGTTCATATAATAGATCATATAAATTTGTATCAAACTAAATTGTTTTCTATATTCAGTCAATTAAAGTTTTTTTTTCTATAATTTAAATTATTTTTCAAATCTCTTCTTAAACATTATATTAATAATTTATCTAGACAACTGGCGCTTCAGATAAGAGTAGTTATGAATTTACTGCAAGAGTGTAATGCGAGCTGAATTATGGCCAGGAAGTTGAAATTCATCTAGACACAATGACTGACTTTTTTTCAAGTTAGATTGTTATCATTGATCTAATTAAACTTACACTTTTTTTTAATGGCTTTATATTTTAATTACTTTGTATAAATAATACAGCAGTTACTATTTAGTGTGCGTTGCAAGCTGGTATTTGATAGAAATGTGAATTATGAGATTAATGAACACAAAGAAATGAATAACTCATATACATTTTATTTAAAAATGCAAGTTATAAATTTGTATATCAGTTGAATTTATGTAAATACATTTCAAACAATACTTTATTATCACTGTTATTTTAACTTAAATGCACAAATAATTTACTAATATATTAATCATCTAGATATTTAATAAATAAATAAAATAATGAAATAAACTTAAAAATGTAATACTTACTTCAGATTCTGATCCGAACAGATCAACATCATCATCTTCTTCTTTTTTGGGGGAATCTTTTTTTTCTGGTTTAGCAGGAGAGGGTGCTACCTTTTTAGATTCTAATGTGGCGACACGAATTTCCAATTTTACAAGAAGACTTTGTAACTGTTCAATATCTTTGAATAGAAACAAAAGTGTATAAATAAACAGTTAATTTTAAAAATAAAATATTATTTAGATTATTACCTTGTTTCAATGAACTTGAGTTACTTGAAGAACTCTGAAATAGAAAAATCTCAGTGTTATGTATAAATAAATTTATCAAGAGAATATTTCTATTTAAATATATGGAACTATATTTATTGTTTTTAAGATAAAATGTCATGATTAACTTTTGCAATTCCTAATATATTGTATTCATACAAAACGTGCATACTTATATCATTTTATAGATTATACTTTCTTGAAAAAGAAGACACTTCAATACCATAAAAATTTGAATTTTAATAAACCATTTTACATTTTAATTTGAATGCATAAGTTTATGATATGTTATTAATGTAAAGCAATTTGTAAGCAATACTTTATAAAATTTTAAAATAATAGATATCAGTAAAAGAATATAATATAATCTAAAAACTACTTTTCTTCTAAATTTTTCCCAATAAGAACTTAATTATGAATGGGAATAACTTATATTGCTACAATATATACTTGTATATAATAATTTATATTAGCTAACTAAACATTTAGATATTTGCGACAAGAAATTATTTTTAAATATACACACTTGTACAGTTTAACGTTATTAAAAATGAATATTATTAGGTTTTTAAGCTCTAAACAAAGTTTCCATTCAATATTAAATCGAAATTAAAGACATTCTTCAGTAGTCAATAATAAATACTTACATTGGGTGATTTTCCTTCCAACACTCTGACACGGTCATCCAACTTTTGAAAAGCACTCTTTAAATTGGTGATAGCTGAAATTAAGCTTAAAATAATTAATTGATCACTAAAAAAAAAATTAAATTTGTAGTTACCATTAATTGTTTCAGAACTTTCACTGTCTCTTGAACAAATAGCAGATGATTCATATTCGTTAGCCTGGAAAAATTAATTTTAATGTAAATCCAAAACTATAACTTATTGTTGAAAATAATACACAAATTAGTTGATAAGATTTCAATAGAGATTTCATCCAAGAATATTTTTATCCAAATTATTATCTAAATATACTCAAGCCCAAGATTATAATATGATATTCAATTTAAGTAAACCGGTTGTCTAAAACACAAATGATCAAACATTAATTATATTTGGGCCAAACCAATAAGTGTATACAACACACTAACTAGAGTACACTACAATTATTAGTTAATATATTGTTTTTTTTTTCTATTATTTATAATAGATAATTCCATTTGATTGATAATTTAATGATATCATCTTATCCAATTATTTTTTTAATCTGCAATAAGCCGATAATATTTGAATAATTTAAAACCAACATAACTATTAGTAAGTTGGAAAATTATGTAAATGGATCACATAAAAATACAAATACTAAATATTATTTCGGATTTTAAAAAAAAAAGAAATATTTTTTCACTATTAATATAACCTATGGGATATGAGTATGTTTTAATAATTCAACATTTTAAAAGAGTCAAAGAATTTTCTGGGTAAAAAGAGTTCAAAGAGTAAACAAAAGGTCAATAAAATCTCTCTTGAAAGTTAGATTTAAATTGTTACTACAATATACTAAACATGTTTATGATTAGAAGTTAGTTTAGCCATAAGTGAATAAGTTATATATTTTGAACGAGTTTGTCTTACACTGAGAACTTTTTCGAGCAAAAATTGACGAGCTTTTTCAATTTCAGCTAACAGCACTTTCTTGCCGGGGGCCTCACAACCGGTATTCTATTAAAATAAAACCAATATTCTACTATATATTATACAATAAGGTTATTAGTTTAGATAGTAATTATATTTTAATTTTTTTGCTTAAGCCAAAAATATGATTTACTATTCAGTGGTGTAGCTACAGTAACAAATGTTCTGATGCAAACATATTTTAAGGCCCCTCAAGAGAATTTCCTACTTTTTCAAATTGAATACTTTATACATATTATATGATCTGATGAAATTACTTTATAAAACATTTTTTAATCCGCACTATAAACATGCACACAATGAAGTAAGTAGAACTAATATTATATTAAAAAAATTAAATTTGGTATATAGAAAATATATACTCCTTGCAGTGGCTACACCACTGCAGCTATTCCTACCATTATAACTGAAAATGTTTAAGCAATTTTAAAAACAATCAAGTGTTTAAGTTTAAGCATTTAATTGTTATAAAAAATTGTTTGCGTGTAATACATTTAATAAATATGTATTTACAATTTAAATAAATTATGGTGACTGAAAGAATTATATTATTATTAATATATTGTTTTCATTGCTTATAAAGAATAGTACTATAATTCTGCAACTATAAAAGCTAGACAAACTCGATACAACTTAACGTATATGTTTGGTAACAAACTACTTTTGACATAATATTTTTAGTTGTTAATATTAGTTGTTAAATATTACTGTACTGTAATGTGACAATGGATTAAAATAAAATGTTTTTCTTAAATGACAAAGAACTTAAAAACTTATATAACTTGGATACAGAATGAATTATCTTGTATACATAGCTGATCTATGATTACTAAAAAGCATAATTCTATTACTAGAAATAACTTAAACAAAGAAAATTACATTATTGTTTCTATATTTCACATTGAAAAAGTGATATAATTTCTTAAATGTGTTAAGTTACCAGTTCTCTATCAGTTAAAAAAACTGTAATAAAAACTCAAGGAATTATTCAATACAAAGAGTTATCATAACACAGAGTATAAATAAGATATTATGCACAAGTAGTGTTGATCCCAGTCACCATATGCATTTTTTTTTTATTTTAGCAGCAAAACAACTAAACGCAAAAGAAATTCACATCAAGAGTTAGAGAAAAACAAAACACACATTAAAATAGAATGAATAATATATAAATACATTTAAAAAGCAATTATATTTTATAAAATTAATTTTTTTAATGTTAAATACTTTAAAAAAATACTTACAATATATTTATAAATCATTCTGTTTATTAAGTAATATGTTTTATTATAATTTAAATACTAAAACAAAATTATTCAATATTCATGTGCAATTTAGGTTTAAAAATGATAAATCTGCACGACTATAGTGTATAATTAAATGCAGAAATATTAGCATGCTGGATTGATAAATTTTAAAATATAATTGCTTTATTATTTGTATTCATTTAATATGTGATTTACTCTGTTGTTTCTGACAAAGCATGCAACTACATTATCTAATCAATATGTAATTAAATTTGCCCTCACAAAAAATAGTATTATAGCTTAACATCAAATGAGATAAACAAAACATCATATCTGAGGGATTAATTTAAATTAAAGATCAAAATCTAAACACCAACAGGTGTATAAAGTAGACTATGTAATCATAATTTAGGACAGATTTCGATGTATCGATTTTATTTTAGATTACGTGTGAATTCTTAAATATTATAATGAGTAATACATCACATACTAAATGAATACTGTTTTCAATCCTGTTATGAAACAAGCACTTACTGGCTTCGTTGCAACACGTAATTTAGCACCACCAAAAGCAGTTTTTTTCTCTACTTTATTCTAAAATGTCATTTTATTAATACAAATAATTGAAAATTCCAACTATAAATATTATTGTTAACATAAGTAATAATAGATTAAAAATGGCTGTATTAAAATAATATTTAATTACATACCAGAATGTAGATGTCAATATGAATATTATAGAAGTGAGGCTATCACAGCTTAGAAGAATAGTGAAAGAAAATAACCAATTATTATTATAACAGAAATATTTAGAAGTATTTAGCCAGAAAATTAGTTATATAGCCATTTTAGGGTTTAAAGAGGGATTAGAACACACAGAAACATAGCACAATTTATGATGTGTAATTTAGTACTTATCAGTTGTAGGTGTCATATTACCTTAGATATTTTTTCGTAATACAAACGTTCTGCGTCGGCATACTTGGCTTTTTCAAGGTACACTTTTTCTTGGGCTAAAATTTCCAACGACATTTCTGCTGAACAAAATGGATTACTTAAATAAGAAAGTAACCTAAGTAATGATTTGTAACAATGAAAGTAAATTCTTTATTGAAAGAGTTTACTGGAACGAGAAGTTGCCTTCAGCGAGTACTTATTTAATAAACGTTTAACTTACTTTTTGAATTTGGTTTGACGTGAATATACTTAAGAAACAATTATTTTAAGTCAAAAAAGACTAAGCCGACACGTTTTGGAAATAAAAGAGCGAAGAGAATGAATTTAGGGACGATAATAATCAAAATGATTTTCTTATCATATATTATTCAAACCTAAGCTGTTTCTAACTTCATATACTAAGACCATAATATTATTATCAGATAATGCCATCTGATATCGGTATTGTAATAATAATAATAATAATATTTAAAATTTAAAATTTAAATGTTGTTAAATCAAAGATGATCAGTTACCCAACTTACCTATATAACATTACTATAAAAACGTCAAATTATTTAATATTCACGTGATGAACAAAAATCGGAATTTTCGGATACTGTGGTATCGATTTTCAATCGCAATGGATTTTATGCACAGTTTAGAAATAAAAATGTTTAAATCATCAAGTAAAATGAACGTAGGATTTTGGTACGCAGCAGAATTGTCTTTAAGTTATGGCATTTATAATCATGCGTTTTCGTCCGTGTGCAAGAGTAGTGACAGCTGACGTGTTTCATTACTAAACCATAATTCTAAGTGCTGAGTGCATATTTGCATCTTTGTCATTAAATGTAAGTATTTGATTTAGTATGACATCTAATAATTTACAATGTGAACGTCAAGTACAATAAGATTGGAACTATGTATAACAAATAAAATATAATCATTCTACTTATTTTTGAATCTCATATTACTATTACTTATTTGAGTTGTTTAAAAACTATTGTCAATAATTCATTACCTTAAGCAAATACCTATTTTAATAAAGTCTTACTTATAAAATCACATACATTGTAGTAAATGGTAATACTGATTATTGATTATTTAAAAAATAAAATTTTATTAGACTTGTAAACTTTATTAATAAATAATAAGTTATACTAATAATACATTAATTTTTATATTTTAACGCTATAAGATGTATGTAATTCATCAAGCTATTGTTATATTTTAATATTATGCAACATTCACTAGTTAAAATAATTTGTGTTCAATTATAGATGAAGTGTTTGCTGTTCGCTGTTTTTCTACTATATGTTGGACATTGCCGGTCTGCTAATATATTAGCTTTTTTGCCAACGTTCTACCCAAATAATGATGTTTTCCAACCTCTTTTGAAGGAACTTGCTTTCAGAGGTCATAATGTTACTGTTATATCACCTTTTTCTCTTAAAAATCCACCACAAAACTATCATCATATTGACGTTTCAGTAGAAGGTAGAAATCATGGTAATTACTTTATCTTATCCATACCATGTACAATGGTGAATAGTAAATAATTTATGTATTTTCAGATTTTAACTTGGGAGATAATGCCAATTACCTAAGTCCAATGGTTGTTTCTATAGCAAATTTGTACTTAGCGCCTCAAATAATCTTACAAACTATGAATAATACTAAAGTCAAAGAGTTCATTTATTCTGATGATTATCATTTTGATGTTGTTTTGTTTGATAATTTTTATCAACACTGTTTTGTTACTATGGGCCATAAATTTGGAGCTCATGTGATACAATTATTGTCAACACCACCAATTGCTTTTTTTTCCCAATGGCATAGTCAACCATTTAACCCTTCTTACATACCAGATCCTAATTCTGGATATACCGATAACATGTCGTTTGTGATGCGGACTATTAATTTCCTTATTACGCTTCTGCAATTCATTTTGTATTCAATATTTTATATGCCTAAACAGAATGAAATTATGTTCAAGTATTTTAATTATACCGGCTGGGAAAATAGACCATCAATAGAAGAAATGACGAAAAATATATCATTAACATTAATTAACACACACTTCACAATTGGAACAGTCAAACCACTTGTTCCAAATTTTATAGAAGTTGCTGGAATGCATTTAAAGCCTGCTTTAAAATTGCTAAAAGTATTTTTTAATTCAGAATATATATTAATGTAGATTATCTACTTACGTTTGTAGTATAATAATATAATTTACTGCAGGGCTTACAGGAGCTTATGGATAATTCAACTGATGGTGTAGTGTATATTAGTTTTGGATCAGTTATAACACCTACTCAATTACCCAGGCATCAGTTAGAAGTATTCATACGTCAGTTTGGTCAGATCAAGCAAAAAGTTTTATGGGAGTGGGAGTCTGATGATTTACCAGAATTACCATCAAATGTTATTGTCAACAAAAGTTTTCCACAAAAAGATATTCTTGGGCACCCTAATTGTGTGCTTTTCATCACTCACAGCAGTAGTATTCACAATACTGAAGAAGCAATTTACCATGGTATTCCAATGTTGACTATATCTACTTTTGGAGATCAACAGTATAATTCAATAATGATGGAATCTAAAGGTGCTGCTATAAGAATTAAGTTTACTGATCTTACCGAATATGTTCTACGTAACAATTTACACAAAATGTTGAGCAATTCATCGTAAGTATAATTCATTGACATATAAACTATTCGACTTCATAGTTTATTTTATTTTTTTTTCAGGTTCAAAGAAAATGCAATAAAATTGTCAAAAATGTTTCATGACCAGCCAATGAAACCGTTGGATATAGCTATTTATTGGGTTGAATATGTAATACGTCATAATGGAGCTCATCATCTCAAAACTACTGGAAACCAATTAAACTGGTTTCAGTTCATGTCAATTGATGTAATTGCTGAGCTTATTATTTTTTTACTGATATTTATATTTATGTTATTTTATATTATTGAAAAAATGTACAAAGCTTACATAGAGCCGGAAGAATCTGATACAGATACTGATGATGATAAAAAAAAGAATAATTAAGAGGTACTTACATAATTGTTTTTATTATTTAAAGTTGGAAATTTTTTTATTATTTTATTTACAAATACTTGAAGATATTTCACTGTTATAAATTGGGGTTTTCTCATTCAAAAACTTATTTCTGAAAATTTTAGCCAACAGGTTTACATAAAATGTAAATGCTACTGGTGTACAGTATTAATCCTATAATGCAAGAATATTAGTATTAAATTACATTTTTTGATTTCTTATATATAAATAGAATATTGAGAATGGTCAATTACAAGGCATTTAAAATAGTGTTAAACTAAATTAATATTCTATACAATTTACATAAAAATATATTGCTGTTAATGAATATTTTTTAAAAATTGATTTGTATTTTATAGAGTACCTACCATTTTATAAATAATATGAATTAGCATACATGCAAAAGTTGTGTAGAAATGTAAATATAATTTTACTATAATTCATCTCATTTAATGAACATAAGACATGTTAATGTGAGAACACTATTTTATAATATAATATTGTTGCAAATATGTTTCAAAATGTGTAATTTACAGGTGATTAATTAATCACCCTTTCAATACAAAGAACTAGTGACTATATATATTTTTAAGCAGATTACTTTTATTTAACCATTCAATGATATAATGATGGTTAAAGAGATTATGCAGACAAAAAAAAAGTTGTCTAGCATGTATATTAATTTAATTATATATTTTTTTTTATTTAATTATTTTTTGTTATTAGAAAGGTTTAATGAAGTTCTTCTATTTTTGTATATAATAAATTGTACAATTTTGAGGCATTCAATAATTTTTTTTTTTATTTTGGAAATAAATAAATTACTTTCATGGATTAGATTATATAAAAATAAATTTAAAAAAAAATAACCACATAAAATTAACTTAGAATGTTAATAAAAAAAAAAATAACAGGCGTGTTTAATAATTTTGTGAAATTGAAGAAAATAATGATTTACAACAAAAATTATAAACTCATTTTTTCAAATAAATAAATTATATAATACAATATAATATACAGTATACATTTAATAGTTAAAATTAAATTTTAAATAAATGTTGTCATCCATAACAGATTCAAATAATATCAAATTATGTAGAAATATTATAATAAATTTCAATAACTATAAAATTTCAGTAAAATAGTTTTTTTGTATGTTTTAAACATTAATTAATTTAATCAATGTTCTTTATGATGAAGATTAATTTATGTATTTAAATAAACTATATAAAGTATACATTTTTTTTTTTTGAAAATTATAAAACTGAAACACATTGTTTACAGTTAAATGTGTCATGCGTGTTGTGTATAACTGAAATTCATAAAATAAAGAAAAATCTGTTGTAAATAATTTAGAGCTTCAATATGAAATGCAATAATTGTTTTTCATTCGGGTCCCTAAGATTGTCTGTAATGAATATGCAAATGCTACCAGTTCTTAGGCTTGATAATTTAAATATGTAAGCATTTACTTTTAACAACACAGTGAATTGTTGAATACTTAATATCTAGTTCAAGAAAATTAAAAACTTATATTCTTAGTTGTGTTTTTGAAAAAAATAACATTTAAAACTAAAAAGTTTCATTTTATTATTATTGTTTTAAGAATAATAAATTACTATACCCACATGTTACATGTGTTTACACATTACACAAGGTTCTAAAATATACCATATTATTATAAACATTAAACGACCTTCAAAACAGGATATTTTGTTTTTTTATTTTAAGATAGATAGGATATCTCATAGAATCAACTTGTATGCTTCTAGAATATGTGTATTGGTATTTATTAACTATGTTACATAAGAGTCCAACAGTGCATCATAAACAATTAAAAGAACAAGATTGTAACAATAGATTATAATTGTTTTATTTTTCCAATCAAAGTTCATTAAATGCATATAGTTATTTAAACAGATTATTATTTATAGTGTATTTAATGTTAAAATGCATGAATCAAGCAGAATATTTATCACTTTAAACGCATCTATTGATAAGTATTGCAACAATTTTAAAATAAACTCTAAGAAGTAATACTATTGTGCTGCTGCTGAAAATATAAAAAGGTACCTATTCTTATTACAAGTTATCCGAGTTCAATTTAATTTTAAGATGAAGAGTTTAATTTTGGCAATCAGCATCTTATTATTGGTGAACAATTGTTTATCGTCTAATATATTAGCCTTTCTACCGACCAAGGCGCGCAGTCATTATGGAGGGTTTGAACCATTACTTAAAGAGTTAGCAGTCAGAGGCCATAATATGACTGTTTTATCGCCGTTTCCCCTGAAAGATCCACCACCATCTTATCATCACATTCAGGTTGAGGATGAAAATCTTGTGATGGGTAAGTATAAGTTTAAATTCAACACTTATGGAAATTCATAAATTAATTAATATTTTCTTATAGATTGGAATCCATTCAGTGTAGCCAAATATTTCAAACCAATTTTAATTCCATTTATGTCATGGTTGTTATGGCCAAAATTTACAGAAACAACGGTCAACAAACCATCAGTTCTAAAATTAATCCATTCAGAAGGTCTTCATTTTGATTTAGTTATATTTGAAAACTTTTTTCACGAATGTTTTGTAACCATTGGACACAAATTTAATGCTCCTGTGGTACAGATTTTTCCATCCGTACCAAACGCTGGTGTTGCACAATGGTATGGTAATCCACATATTGGATCTTATATTCCAGACATTAATTCTGGATTCAGCGATGAGATGTCTTTCATGGATCGTTTGACCAATACTGGACTATCATTTTTGTATACAGCTTTGAGTTCATTGTATTATTTACCAAAACAAAGTGAATTAATGGATAAATATTTTAACTACACCGGCTGGGAGACACGGCCATCAATGGTAAACATGTTAAAAAACATATCACTGACACTGGTGAACTCACACTTTTCTATTGGAACATCAAGACCTCTTGTTCCTTCGTTCATAAATGTAGCAGGAATGCATCTCAGGCGAGCTTCTTCACTCCCAGAAGTAAATTAATTTTTTAATTTGTTTTAAAGTTAAATATAACACTACTCATTTTCATTGATTATTTTCAGGATCTTCGGGATATTATGGACAATGCTCCTGATGGCATAGTGTACCTCAGTTTTGGCTCTGTGATTAAACTAACACAGTTACCAAAGGATGAATTTGAAATGATTATAAGACAACTAGGTAAAATCAAACAAAAAGTATTGTTCAAATGGGATTCTGATGACAAAATAGACTTTCCTCCAAACATAATAATTAGAAAATGGTTTCCACAAGCCGATATTCTGGGCCATCCTAACTGTGTGCTGTTTATAACACATGGAGGTATACACAGTACTGAAGAATCTATATATTATGGAGTGCCCATGTTGGCTATCTCAGTGTTTGGAGATCAGTTACACAATTCGTTGGTAATGCAGAACAGAGGTGCTGCTATACGCATTAAATACTCTGAGTTTTCCGAAGATGCTTTTGAAATGGCCTTGTACAAGACTCTCAATGATAAATCGTAAGCTTTTGAAAACTTATTGTTTTAAATGTATAGTTTATATTAAACAATTTAACTCAATTTATGTAAGTAGATTTAAAGATAAAGCCAAAGAACTATCGGAAATTTATCAAGACCAACCTTTGAAATCATTAGATAATGCTGTTTATTGGATTGAATATGTGATTCGTCATAATGGAGCTCATCACTTGAAAACAAGTGCTGTCGAATTGACTTGGTATGAATTTCTGCTACTTGACGGTTTGTTTTTACTGATCATTATGAGAATAGTCATCACAGTTGTATTGTGGAATATAGGGAAAAAATTGTGGAGACTAATTTGTAGAAGGAAATCGAAACGTGATTAAGAATTTATTAATATGTCTTATTAAATATGAAAATATATTTTTATACAATAACTATAACTCTAACTATCTTTAAAAATTAAATGTTTATGTACCAAAGCTCTTGGTGGAAGTTTTGATAAATACTTTAATAAAAAATGTTTTGAATTTTTTAAAAAAAATGTATCTTAATAGCCATTGATCTGCCATTATAAAAAATTGCTACCCACATTTGCCGTTGATTTGTATCATTTGTTGTTGATTATTCTTTTGTTACATTATTGCTTCCCATTATTTTTCAATGTGTCATCTAATTTAGTTTTTCTTAACGCCACGATAATATAAATCATATGTTATAGGCCAAACTGTTAATTTAATAAGTATCTTATAATATTCCCTTATATACATTATTTAAAATTTAAATCTGGCTATTTCTTACAAAAATAAACAAAACATTTTAGCCACCGTTATTAGCTATTGCCTATTTTCATTAGTTAGTATAATTTATTTTGGTAAGTACTCATGAATATTTATTTTCACTGCTATGGAAATAATTGTTTAGTAGGAGAGTTCTAAGTGTCTAATATGTCGCAACTATGATTTTCTAAATAGGCATAACAAAATATGAATGAGAAATATTAACAATATCATAATATCTTATTACATTTATTTTGATGTTTGTAATTTGTGTAAATATAAGTACCTAGCCAAAATGTTATTGTATAATCGGTTTGAGTGCTAGTATGAGTTTGTACTTAATCATACATAGTTAAGATTTTAAGAAGGCAAATAAATCACAAAGACTTCCAAGAGTTTTTAACACAAGATTGTTATTTTTACCACAGCCATAAGTATTATAAATCTACTCAAAATGTAGAACAGAAAGGGGATAATTATTTTGATAAGTTTTGGCAGAATTTATAAAATTAACAAATTAATGGTCAATTTACAACGTAAAATAAATGTTAATCTCAGTAAAAAAGACTAAATATTTACTTTTAATTACTATAATCCCCACAAACTTATGTTTTAACTGTTAATAGGATATACCTATTTAATATTTTAACAGCATTAGAATATTATGTATACAACATTTATATTATAAAAATAAAATAAATTTTTAGTTTCAAGCATAGGTATTTAGTATTTACCATTATATTATTCATAAATATGTATATTAATATATTTTTTTTTATTGTTTTTCCATCGAAACGACGGTTAGGTCTTTGTCAATGACTTGTCACTTGAGAGGGATAGAGTGCAGTGTAGCACTTGGTATCCACTTCTCTAAGAAGATAATTTTCACGTGTGTAGACTTCACTCCCAGTGGAGTGAGTCCGGTGGGGAGCAGTGTAGAGTAATCAGAACGATGGCAAGGGGAGAGACTACAGAATTAATTCTGCAGAATATTTTTTGCACTGAGCCGGGTACGAACTGATGACTGCGCGCGTCGTAGCCAACTGTGTGACCACTGCACCACACTACTCCTTATTAATATATTTACTACCATAAAGTTAAGAGATTTTTACTCTCATAAAATATTGAAATTGATAAAAAAAATAATACTGATGCGATACTTATTACCAGACATAAGTCTCGAAGATGACAAGGATTCAAATAAAGTATCGACTATTTTGATATGAGTAATAATAAATAGGTAACTTAAGTATAATATGTACCTACAAACTTTCTTTCAATATTTTTTAACTTAAAAATATACGATCATAGTTCATCATAAAGACAGTAGGTATTATATACTATGGCCTATGCTTAAATGGTGTTAAAACAACCAAATTGTTGAATTACGAATATGTCATGTACGCATACTGCAGTTATTAATTTTTTTATGATTAAAATGCGATTAGAACAATTTTGCAATCCGAATGCGTTTAGTGATAAATAATAATTAGTATAGATATGAATCGCACGCGCGAATACTGTAACGGTTAACATTTTTTTTAATGTTTTGAGTTTGTTTAAAATTATTGGAAAAATCGAGTTCCTGGAAGTTTATCGGGAAATCAGGTGGTTTCCTTCTAAGTAAAAAGACATTTTTTTCGTGCTAATGGAACTATTGGAACTGGAAAGGTTTGTTTTCAATTCAAAACTCAACCATACTGTCTGATGTGTAGTTGAATATTGACCGTGCGTATTGCACAGTCAATGGTACCTATATGTTATACTGTACCTATTTAAAATAATAAATCTATGTATTAAATTGTGAATTGACTCACGAATAACTTTCTCGAGTGCGATGGTGAAGATCGTAGTTACCTATACTGTCGGTAGCCAACTACAATGTAATATCATCTAGGTACGTAAACGAATGTTATGACGTCATTGTGAAGTATTGAAGACGGGTTTAGTCGTTTATAAAATGGTAAAATTTAATTAAATTTCATGTGAATTATCTATGTGCCATGGTAAATTATTTAGTTAGTATAATAACCATAACGAATTATAATTTAAACTCTAGATTGATTTTAGTATAATATTAACTAAGGTATTAAGTGTTTTCGAAAATAAAATGTAGATATTTTTTTTTTTGCAATAGTTGTATACAATTATATAATGTTCCTATTTGAGTTGTTAATTTATTATTATTTTACGTTGGCCTCGATAAAATATATTTCATATGCTACTCAGTATTCACATATGTCACATGGTACGTGTGTTTGAAAGCTTCACCGGCCTATTAAATTATATATATAATATATAATATAGGACATAGCCACATAGGTAATATTATTTAAAAACACTTTAGAAAATTCAGTACCTATTTCGTATTTTGATGTTTTCAAGCAAAACTTGACTTTGGATTACAATTCATCTAAATTCTAAAGTAAGCGTGTCATTTTTTATATGACACGTACAATAAACATATAATAAAACAGTACCTACCTAACAAAAATAAAAAATCTTTTCAACTGTTTTACGATTAAATGATATTACAAATTCCAGATCCCAGGTATAGTTTGTTTTTCAATATTTAGTAATAATAATTGATCTGTGTTAAATGTAATTGTACTCACTGTTGTCATGTGCAGTTTATTCTTATTCATCTACAGTCTACAGTTATACCTACATACTTACGACTTACCTATAGTATTTTTCTATAATAAGTATAAGCTTTTAGAAATGTTAACAGCTGATGAATACTGTGTTAAATTTGTACTATATTATAATATAATCACTGCAGCTATTAGCTAAATCAACTCTCTAAAATAAATATAATGTATGCAGGGCCTGATTTACCAATTCGTGGGCCCAGTACATTTTACAATTTTGAGCCCCAAATTGTCCATCTCTATTTTCTTCAATGCTAAAATAAAAATGCACGCATAATATATATTTAAACTAATGCTGTATATAATTATTAATTAGTATATGAGTAGTTGGATCATAGAATAAATATTAGGTAAATTATATAGGTAATAAATAATATATAGGTAGGTATCAAATTAAATGTTTTTACGTTTAATGTTATAAATCTAATTATATTTCAGGTTTCACAAACATTTCCTTGCTTTTTGCTTAGAAAAGTGGTCAATAACATCATCAAAATTTAGGTTTGCTGTGATATCACTTTCAATAGATAATATTCCCAGAGCGTCTATATTTTCTTGACTCAATGTAGATCGTAATCTATTTTTAATTCTTTTTAATGAAGAAAATGATCGTTCGCTGGAACAATTTGTAAGAAAAATTTGTAGACACGTTTCCACGTTTTGAAATGCATGTGATATTTGCATATCTTTAATGAATTGAAGTTGGGCAGCGGGATTTCTTGATATTTGATGAGAAGTAATTAAACTATGAAATTGTAACCATTCATCTGCAAAATTATCAGGATCCAAATCTAGTTCATTTGTGTACATTGATTGTAAATTTTTTATTTGGTTGATAATTTCCTTTCTATGAGGATTTTTAGTGAATAAAAATCCAAATTTTTCTTCTACTTCAATATAGGCCGTTTTTCGTTTATTCTATTCTGCTATAAATTTATCACAAATAACATAATGAATATCACTCATAAACCTCGCTCTTGGATCTAATTGTCTAAGCTTAATAATTATTCAGATAGTCATAAAAACCGTTTACCGAAATTTTAGTTAATATTTATTTATTCCAAAACCGAATCGATAGAGAAAAAAAAGTATTGTTATTTGTTAATGTCCTTGATTTTTTATCAATCACCCGTTGTGCACATGATACGGATGTATATTCTATGTCCACTGTCTATAATACAATTACCATTCTATCCGCTTATTCTATGTATTTTATTTTATTAGCCATTTTCATTCGTACCGAAAAGAAATCATTCAATTTTTGCTCATTATATAAAGTGTGTAACTTATAACTTAAAATATTTTTACAGTGATTTTTTATAGTTTATAAAGTTCCTAACAGTGATCAATGAACGGCTATTTCGAGACTCCGATCCTGTAGATTGCAGAGAATCTCGATGAGAGGCCAACACGTTTATATATACATCCTTGATACGTGATCTTTGAAAGTATATATCGGGTATGAGATTTGTGTATTAATTAAGCAGTGTAAATAAAATAACCGACATGCATGCAGGTTGTAAATATATTTCAGGTTGTGATATAGGTCCTATTAAGCTTTTGCGTTATTTAGTTTGTAAAATAATATTTTAAATTGTTATAAATGTACAGCGAAATATCACTTCTCCCTATACCCATTTTATCTGCACCCATTCTTGATCGGCCGCCACTCAAGTTTAATTAACATAGTTAACCCTGGTGACCTGTCATGCGCATAAGTGCATTTTTTTCTTCATTTAATTTTAAATTTAAACAATAACGGAGTGTTGTATATTCTATATTATTGGTTTGCAATAAAACGCATTATTATTGTCTTGCATAATAAATGCCGGTTACGCGAATCGCCGGATATCTATTATTTTTATAATGTCCCTTTATCCACAGAACTTTTTATTCGTATCGAGCCACGATTTTAGATTTGTAGGTAACTTCAGCTGGACCAGTCTGCGCATTGACCAAAGAGTAAGTTTTTCAATTTCATTTTATTTTATATTTTCTAAAATAAAAATAAATTATCATTAGGGCCAGGATTTCAATGCATTACTAGTCACCGATTAATCGTTCGGGAATATATACTTTACGATTGAGGAATCTTCTTTCTCGATGCTCCTGGCAAAACTGAAAAATCCTCTTCCAATATCATTGATTTAAGCTTCAATTCGCTTAAAAAAATCATAGAGCCATACAGTTTGTAAATGTTCGTAATTGATCATCCAAGTTAAAAAATGAAGGTCTTTGGATTGCATATGCGTATAAACGTAATTCAATTTTTGGTCACCAAGGAAATATTTTATTTTGTTTAATACGTTAATTCTAATAATTACTGATTGGGGTCATATTCCTATAGCATGTTAACATGAGTATCAGAGTATGTTAATGCTACTGGTACATCCGACGATTTTTTTTTCTTTCTGACCACGTTACCACAGAGCAGCTAATACAGTAAATAAGTCATGATTATTATAACTATATGTAACCACATCATGATTTATGATCATTGATCACTACACCTCAATAACGACAATGCGTATGGATTATTTTAAGCTGGATATTTTAAATAGTGGTCCCTCTCATACCTACTGCAGATGCGTGTAAAAGAAAGGAATCGTAAAAAATGTTGTGTTTAGGCTGATTAATTTTCGTTTATGCAAATATCACCGCTGCGCCAGTTCGCATACTGTTCAGCACGGCGAATTTTTAACCAATTATAGTATATACTTAATGTAAAGATTACATTTTTAAAACATTTAATAATTATTCATTTTCTTTTGCAAAAATTATTTAAAAATATCTTAAATCAATACAAATTGTATTATTTATAATTAAAATTTTAATATATTTGATTTTGATTTTTTTCTTTTTCTGTTTAATTTTTATGCCTTTCAATTACTAAATAATATCAGACATATAAATAATATAATAAATTAACCTAAATATAATCTATGTAATTTCCCATTTAGTAAATTAGAACTATACATTTTTGAAATACCAATATAAATTTTCCACTTTTTTTCAACTTTTTTAGACCTTAAAGATTCGGGTTTTAATGCATTTAATAATAAAGCTCTCTTATTCATGTATTTAATATTTAAAAATATTTTAAATCAATTCAAATATAATTATTTAAAAAATAAATTTTATAAATATTCATACAAACTTTTAAATAATGTATAAAACTTCCATTCTATGGATGATTAAGTTCTATTTTTTTAAAATATATATATATATTAAAATATTAAAGCTCTTAAAAAAATTCAGCATTAATTTTAATGTAAATAATATATTCAAGCTACTTACATTGATTCACATTTAAATTTTTAAAATCTATATAACCAATTTTTCAAATAAAGTTTCAAATAAATTAATGTTTCTTTTTGATATTAAATATTTCTTTTGACCTGACCTAAATCGAATTTCCCGAGGGAGTCCCAGACCTTATTTCATTTTATTTTCTGAATTTAAAAATCCTTATTTTCATTTAAATTTCCATTCTATGAATAACTAAGTTCCATTTTTTTACAAATATAAATATTAAAACCTTAAAGCACTTATAGCAATTCAGCCTTCACTTTAATGTAAATAAAATATTTAAATTACTTTAATAGATTTCCATTTTACTATCTAAAATCTATACAATCAGTTCTTTAAATTGTAAATTCAATTTTCTATAAAATTAATGTACCTTTTTGATAGGAAATAATTTTTTTTCCTTGACCTAAATCAAATTTCCCGAGGGACCTCATTCCAGACCTCTTTTCATTTCTATTTCCGAATTTAAAAATCCTTTTTCTCAATAAAATTTTTTAATTTAAATTTCCATTAAATGATTAAATAAGTTATTAGTACATAATATACGAGACATACAGTAGATAGTACAAAAAACCAAATCTATATCGCCCTGTATATCTGCAGAGTCTGCAGAGGAGCGGCGTATTTTATTTACGGCCATGGACCGGGGAGGCTAGATTTGCCACCGCTCTTAGCATTTGGCTCCTTTTATAACCATTATTTATTACCTACTCTGAGAAAAAAATTATTTTAAAAAAACAATATTTTCTTGAACGAGTCGAAGACGAGCAACTTATCGTATGATAAAGTAACCACCAATGTTGCATTATTATGCGAATTGGAACAGTGTCTAAAACGAAAATTTGATTTAACACTTTAGAACTCAAAAAAGTGTTTCCGCTTGTTATTGCGGATGATCTACGGGAAGAATGCGTTATTTAAAACAATTCTTGATGTCAAAAGAAAACTAAACGCGTTTAAGGCAACATAAATTATTTTTTAAGCTTAAAGGAAACATTTTCATTTACGCAGAGATAACATTTCGTATGTTGTTTGGCACTGCAGTGACGAATTACTGAGCAGAACAATTCGTTTTCCGTAGTGTGTACTCAAAAGAATAAAAATTACCCATACTTTCCCGGATAAGCGAATAACGTTTGAACCGCAGTCCGTAATCTAGCGAATCTTAATAAAGGAGCGACTCGGGACAATCCATTAATTATGACTGTTTTATTGATGAATTTGTTAACCAATTTGTGCATCGCAAAAAAAAAAATGTAAAAATGAACAGTTTTATTCCTTTTTCGTTAAATTATGACGTAGCAAACCTTTGGGCCTAGGGCGCAGAAATTAGTGTCCCGTGCTAGAGGTGACGATTATATTTTTTATATCAATATTTCGGTACGATATTTTATACCGATACGTGTCGTGGTACACGGGTATACCGAAAATATCGAATACAAAACCGATATTTAGTTGTTTTCGACATCTCTAATAAATCAGTTAAGTTGATAACTTCGGTGTAATCGTTAATATCGAGTTATTCGGTATGTTCGATTAATTTTTTTCTATATTATCATTTATCTGTGTACTCGATATTTTAGGCATACCGTTTTGAAGAAAAAAAATGATGGTGCCTATATACATATATATACATAGTACATACCGTCGCGGCATATTGACCTCAAATCGGAATAACGGTATATTACCCCTTAACCCCTAACCTCCACTGCGCTGCAGGTGTCGCGAGATGTCGTGTCCCGGGGATAAAGTCTATAAAGTCCATAAACACCGCTACTGTTCACGATTATATTATTATTACTATTATTATTATAATGTTCATGTCGTCCGGTGTTTGTTCGTAAATCACTGGGCGTTTGTTGCTGTTATAGGTATTATTATTATTGTCGTCGTACATCGTGGCCGCCCGACGACGGTCGTATATAACACACGAAACGGAATAATTACCGTTTTCGTTATATTGTACACAATAATGTATACCACGGGCGGAGAGCGGTTCGGGTGCGCGTACAATATAATATTTCACCCGAAATTATGCCGGTGTATAATATTATGTTAAGTACATATAATATATACACACATATTACGTTATTTATATACGTATTATACACGTCGTGTATACAAACCCGCGCGTTGGTGGATACCTATTTATATACATGTTATATAGGTACTTATGTGGAATTACGGTTTACTCAACTTGCATTCGTATGTTCGTATTGTACACACTCTCACACACACACACACACACACACACACACACACACACATGACAGTGGCGTATCCGTGGGGGGGGGGTGACCAGGGGGATTCGGCGCACCCCTGAAATGTCAGGAAATCTTAAACAATTATTTAAATAATCTCTAATAGGATAAAATAAAATGCTACATCAGAGTCATATCTTAAAGGACTAGCACTATATTTCTACTAGAGCGATGTAAACATAACTGATGATATTGTAAGTGCGTACTATAGATACGTTTTCTAATAGTGGCAAAGCCAGACAGCTAAAATTAACAATCTTATTTAATTGTACGGTTTGTGGTTTTAAATTTGAATAAAAATTTTCTTTTCATTCAAATGTTGCTGCTATTATGGTTTTTTTTAATGTGATATATGTAACTTATCAGATCCCGCTTCCGAAGAAAAAAAATTTCTGGGTACCCCACTGACGCATGCACACTGTTTATTTTACGGAAAAAATGCGCTTATGTCAAACGTAAATGATATATTAACCCGTCTTCAGTGGTTTATAGTAGCGATATAATATAGCATTTTAATTTATAATTTGTGTTTTGTTCAAATTGTATTTTGTATTTCTGGATTAATACTGTTAATTAATAATTCATCACAAAATAGATAGTTCTATACAATAATTACTATTACATAACATGATTATTACAATCGACGATTAAGTTCAACGGACGTCCTATATTTATTCAAGGTGTTTGGTTCTTTGTCTACAAGACGTGATGATTTTTATTAAATTATTTACATGAAATACAAATAATAAAATTCAGGTTCGGCGTGTAAAGTATTGGTGCATAGACACTTAGTAAAGTATTAACAATTTATTGATCAAAATTACCGATACCACTATAGTATGTATACGCTGTATTGTTTGGTCGAAATAACCGATACTACGATACCCTCGCGTTATTTTAGAAGAAGCCACTAAAGATAGGTTAAGCTGTAGGATATTTTTTTCAAATTTAATTTTGTTATTTTAAATTTGTTAATATTTTATTTTATAAATCTGTTCTTTTATTTTAAAATTATGATAATGTTAAATGTATAATATTTGTTTTATTTAAGTTCGTTGAATATATACAAATTAAAAGTAGTTTTTATTAATATATATAAGGGCTCTTCTTTAGTAGCTGCCTTGAGGCGCCGAGACCCTTAATACCTTGTTTACATAATATATGATTGCAGAATGCCTTGTTTACACGTGACGAGTACTCAGCCGAGCACTGTTCCGTGTGAACTCAAGGAACCAGTACTCGGCCTAGTAATCGGACTTGTAAAATAAGCGGGCGAGTGAATAGAAACCGTTTCTATTCGCTGGGCCGAGTGACTACCCCCACTACCAAGATGTACGGTACTCGGCGTGTCTAAACCACCAGCCGAGTGTCGTGTAACGAGTAGTTCAGTAGTTGTGGCACCTTAACGTGTAGTTGAATTTTTTTCATCAAACATATTTAAATGCGTTAAAAACAATTTAACAAATGTAGACAGATTGGTAACAATGTATTGATAAAAAGTGTTTACGAATTCACAACTACTGCGTTGCACTCTGCTAGCGGTTTAGACACGCCGAGTACAGTAAAATCTTGGTAGTGGGGTAGTCGCTCGGCCAAGCAAATACAATACGTGTAGACGCTGACTCGGTCCATTCCGGTACTAGACCGAGCAACATAACGAGTGAAACGGCCGAGTACTCGTCACGCGTAAACAAGGCATATATAGTTCGGTCCTGGTCTCGCCCTACATCATGTTATGTTTGAAGAACAACAAACAGTTAAAAGCCGTTTCAGCTTGAGCCTCGACCACCGATTCGCCGAAACCGAGTGTGACCGTGCCGATCGGACTGATACGCATAATGGACGGCTAAAACTGTAATAAAACATTAAAAAAAATGACAGATGAGAATACGATTACCTGATCATATGCCCTGGATTATATTACCATCATGTCCACTTTTGGGTATGTAAGTTTTGTAGCACAACTGCAATCCTTCTTCGACACCTATTTGATCCAAGAAATCGATACAAAACTCCACGCAGAGTCCTACTATCGCGTCCACATCCATTTTCTGTGAAAAGAAAAACCCCAACAATTACCACCCTCCGCATACATGATAATACGAGTGTGACGGGTCGATATAGGCTATTCACGCCAATCACCTGGAGTTCTCGAACACGCGGTTTAGTCGACGACAACAACCGTCCGAAAGCGACTGCGGAAGAAGTCGCGTCCTCGGCCATCATAATCGGTCCGCCGTCACCCGGGTGGTGTCTCTCGCTTCCTGCGGCCCCGACTCGACCGGCATTTCTGCTTACGGCTCCGCGGTCGGCTGTTTCACCTGCAACAGAACGGCGCACTCGGACGTTCCCGGCCCTTCCGGGACTTTAACCGTCATCCCGTGAGTACCGGGCGATGCTTGGACCGTGGTCGTTGCCGGTGCCGTAGCGTTTCGCTTTGACGGGCGACGCAACGGATGCCTCTTCACTGCAGGAATCGGATGACCGAGCACTACAGTTCACGTCGGCAAACTCCTCGCGTTTCCGGTGTTCCTCGCGGTCACCGGTCCGGCCGCCCGCAGGATCAAGCGCGGCACAAGTCTGCACGGGCCGTTGAGCTGCAGCTTTTGAGCCGCTCATTAATTCCGTCATCTCTCTCCTTAACCGGTCGTATGAATCCTTTTCGGCCATTAGCTCGTGCACTTTATTCTTAACTTCTTTGAACTGCTGCATTTGGACCTTGTACCCAGACGATTCGGCTGTAATCGAAATCGTTGGAATATGTGTATTATTGTCGTTTTATTAACAATTAATGTCGCTTTTGTACAATTGATTTAGTAGTACTAAATTTGTGTTATTATTGTATTTTACTCACGTTCAATACACACAATGTTTAGACTAAAAACTGGAATTCTTACCTTTCATATCGTTCATTTTCCACTGTAATCTATCGATCATAGTGTTCTGCACTTCGATCGTGTACTTCATGCGGATCATGTCGAGTCCATGTTCGATGCTGAATACTAAAGTACAATCTAAAGTGCAAATCCTAAATTGAAAAACTGAAACTGTGTGTAATTTATGGCAGAAAGTTTTATATATTACACAAGAATTATCAACTTAGAAGATAGTTGACGGTTATAATTGAAAATTAATGTAATATACTGATGTAGTTATGTAAACACTATTGAATGCAAACTGAATTCGAATTTACGACTAAATTGCTATTCGAAATATGAAATATCATCAAATGTTTTTGTATTAATTCTATAAATTAATGCGTATCAATGTTCAAAATAAAATATTTAATTTGTTTTTTTGGGGTCTGGGTAAATACCGATATGGCTTTTTTTTTATAAAAAAACTTAAATATGTAACAAGTACTCGATCATAAGAGGGCAATTAGAAAATTTAGAAAATAGAAAACAGTGGGTAGTAATAAATGGAGCTATTTCTAATGAACAAATAATAAAATCCAGTGTAACATCTCCTACACTATCTCCGGTCCTTTTTAACATCAATTTAAATTTTAAACAATATAAAATTACTTAAGTTGAATAGCAAAATTGTATGTGCTGCCGATGACACCGTATTGATCTGTATAGGTAGCATATAGACTGAAGTAATTAAAAATATTGAGGTCGATCTAAAATCTATTTATAATTGACTAAGCGATAATAGTTTGTTCTTAAACCTCAATAAAGCGACCATTTCATTTCACTCGCTGTCTGAACAGACATTACCAGCCATACATGTTATAAAAATCCACGAAATTAACTGTAATATAATATACGAGTGTGACTGGAATTCTGTTAACATTGTTAAAAACTGTAGGTACTTTGGCATTGAAATGTGCTCCGATATGAAATGAATAAACCACATTACATCAGTCTCAAATAAATTAAAAAATATGATATACATAATGAAAGAATTATGTGAAATATTACCTTTCAAAGATATTATAACCATTTATTTAACGTTCTTTGAATCTATACAATAATGCTCTTCTACTACTAAAAAAATTGCCAAAATACAATCCTCGGGGTTGAGAATAAAAAAAATTGGAAATATGCAACAAAAAAACTTTTTAATGACTTTAATGTCTTTAATATAGAGCTTTTATACTTAAAAACTATTATTACCATACACCCGAAAAAGACACAATCAGTTGCATCCTATAAACCATGGGGTCTGCACCAGATATGCAGCAAGTAATTTTACCTCAGATTTGCTCACTATTTCTCCAGTTTCGGTTCTATTTTTTTATTTGATGTATTAAATTTGATTTATCTTGTGTTTTTCTTAAATCTCGTAAATGAAATAACAATTTTCGAAATTATTGTTGTGACTAGATTAGAGAAATCATCATATTTTCGTTTCATTTTTTATAAATTTATAAATTCATTAATAATTATTTATACATATATTTTTTACCCAGTATAAAATATAAATATACAGTATAAAAACACGATATACTAATGTAGGGTGCCTCCACATTTTTAGAAAATAGTTTAGGGTGTCATGAGTCGAAAAACGTTCAAAGATTAGGAACCTCTGGTATAGAGTACAGATACACATTTTTCTTTTTAATGGGAACTTTTATTCTAATTTTTATCTTAATTGGCAGTCGCATAATAATTTTGTCTATATTACACATACAATGAATCAATACGTTTATAATTATCAATCGTTTATTACTTCTTCTCCAAACTAAATTATTCATTATATCATCATTCATCATCATCATCATCAAAATCTCAAATCCCAGGGACGACGACCGACGTGTAAACAAAAAATTATTTTGAAAATGTCTTTTATTTTAAACTTGGTATTTTAAGTCGTTACTCTTCACCCGGCACACATATTGTACAACTCACGCACACGCATACATGTACAAACACGTATATGTATTTACGCGCGATACCACAATGGAGACAAGCTCCTCGCATGACTTTGGAAATGAATTATATTTACACACAATAAAACACGTACGCGCGCACAATGGGTATTATAATAACGACGTACCGCAGCGTTTTAATATTATTATAATATCGTCGTTGTAGGTATGGTTTATTTGATTTTATTATTTTCGTCGTCGTTCCAGCGAGCTGCTGCTTACGCACAGATTTATGGACGCTGCAGCAGTAGTGTGTTCGCCAGCGGCGGCGGGCGCCAGAACGATGACGCGAGCGCTGTTAAAAAAAAAAAGAAAGAAAAAAGAAGAAAAATCCGATTTCGTTATGTCCGACCGGATTGAACCTTCTAAAACCGTGTTGCGAATAAAAATGTAATAAAAAAAACCGCACGAGCACGTCTACATTTTTTCACGGAAAAGAGTAAATAAACTCATAAATATTCAGTCGTGGGGGGTATATACAATAATATATAACTAGGTATATACAGTGTTATTACTTGTTATGCGGACTAAGCTCGGTATTGTGTGAACAAAATAATTGACGGGTATAGACACTCGCTTGTGCGATTCGTGAATAAGATCACTAATTAGATTTAATTCTCTGTATTATTTTTTGTTTTCTAATTAAACACGAAATCGTGTAAAACGTTATGCGCACTTGTTAAACATCTGTTTCAACGAAATAATATAGCTTTATTCTACGAAAATACATCATTATTATAGCATTATATATTCCATATTTCAATGGCGTATATAATATTATACTAGGTATACGGTATACGGTTATCGAAATAATATTACTCAGCGGGTCAGCCCGATCAACCGTTTGACCATCATTTATGTATACGGGACGTTGTAAGAATTCGCGAATAGGTACTTTTCATCGTTAAACAGAGTTATGTTGGCTCTTTAATTGTTATTTAATTTCTACGATTTGATTATTTTAATTTTAAATGTATACCTATGTACCATTATAGTACTACAGTAGATTAATATACAGGAAGACCAGAATTGTATGTTAAAAAATGTATACGTGAAAACACAGAAAATAATGATTTCAGATTATCCCGTGTCGAGAAAATTCCATTTTATGATTTTTTCACGTGGCTTGCTTATTTTTACGAGAAACCGGTGTAACGCATGAACTCCCGATCTCCCTGTGTACAACTTCAATAAATGTGCAAGATGGGTTTTCAAGCCGAATCCATTTCCATTTTCCAGCATTGCAATTCCTTATCATAATATGACCAGATTTTAAAATTTCTTTTCTTTTTTTAAATGACACATATATGTAATAATCAAGTAAAGACGTGCAATCGTTAATTGCTCAAACAGTTCATGAGACGGTAAAAACTTGATTGTATTTCGACCACGAATGTTCATGGTTAAAAAAGTATTGTATAAATAATAATAATATAACAGTGTCTTGATTGCCTATACACAGCGCCGTCCGGAAAAAGCTATTTCCTTATTATTTTCAACGGCGCAACTGCAGTTAATATTGGGTATGATAATATCATGTAATAATATCGATTAATCGAACACCAACGGTTATACGTATACACGACCAAAGTATACCGAATACCTGAGGTTGGGTCGTACCACGCGGACGAATATATTGTTGTACATTATAACTTATAAGTGATCGGATGCAAACATTTGACTTTGTCAACGTCACGGGACAGCGATGTTATTCATTTATCATATTTATCATATTTATTTATCATATTATTATGCGTGGACACGAATGAATTGTTACAAATTCATATCTACCTACGTACACGGCGTATACTTAAAACTCATCGGTGTGACGGTAATGTTAATATTATTATTCTCGCACAGTTTGCCGATTTTCATTTTACGCGCGCATGAGAGTGAATTCGCAACTGCACACATATATATATACGTATATACACGTAAACCGAAATGAATATGGAGGGCAAGAGGAGAAAATTAGAAAAAACATTTTTCGTCGTCCTGAGAAAGTTTATTACATTATAATTACGTAGGTATGCTGCAGCGTATACGTCTGAACTACATTTCGTGCCATTCGTATACGTGCAGCGCCGATCGCAGAATTGTCTGTGCGTAGGTGGTAGATACTATGGGGGTGTAATTTAATGTGTCCCCTTCGAATTTTCGCTTCCCTATAAATTTAAAATATTAAAAAATGGTGGTGGCCAACTGCCCCTTACATTACGAGTAAATCTATTATTTTTATTATGATTTAATCTATAAGTAGTGTAAATATAACCTTTTAGTTTGGCCCAAATAGTGTATATGATTTACTAACGGTGGATTTGAGAGGATAACTAGGCCATTTCTATGATAGTTATAAAGGTTAAATTTCAATTTTGCTAGCTCCACCTCCGCCACGAAGGTATATGTCCATGAGTGTTGTGTATCGGTGGGTATATAAGTATATGCATATTATGTGAAAAACGAATAAACAACATTTTTGTTTTTTACACATAATAAAACAAGACTGAAACATAATACTTTTTCAAATACTGAGCGCTATAGGCAACGCTATAGGCGTGCAACTACGACGAGTAAGACTGCACGGTTTTAACGAGCGTATGAATGAAACAGCCGAAATACAATATCAAAGATAATGATAATAATGATAATAATAAGAATCGCCTATCTCTCGCGCCAATACTCTGTAATATAATCAAATCGTCTCATCATTGGAGCACATGAGGGGATTATAATATAGTCATGGATTAACAACCCCAATTTATTTTGAACTAACGAAAATTGTATTAAGATAATTCATTTTTCGTTTAAGGAAACAATGAATTCAACATGAGGTTGTGCCAAACCATTCTTAATCATAACAATACTGCTGCTGGCATTCAGGTCCGCAGCTAGACCACGTTGTCAGGGCAGTCGAAACTTTAGTTGGGGCATTATACAATTTTCATGAAACTGTGTATATCTTTATAACTATGAAAAAAAAAGTAATTGGTGGTAATAATTAATAATATGATAAAATACTAATATTTAATACAGTTGAATAATTTCCTGTTTTAATTCAAATTGAAGTATCCTTTTAAATATTTTAAAATGTAGTGAAAATTCCATGCAGACAAACTGCAGATATGAGATGAGTAAATTTTTGAAGAAGATCTCTGAAATATTAGCTGAATTATAAATTATGTATAAGTGTCCGGAAAGAACGACATATACCTACGTATGCGTGAAACCTCTTTTTGAGAGAAAATGACTACATTTTCCAGTGGCTGCGGGCGGTAGTATATAATACTATATTTTAGTTTTTTTGTAACGATTCAACCATTCACTAAATAACATTAATATTTAATTGTATTTTTTTCTAATCTATTCGAAGAATTAAAAAATCATACGCTATAAAACGCTTAGTCCGTGAAAAACATTTTGCCGCAGTTTAGATCTGCCCAAAATCCATGTATACCTACTCTAGTACTCTTAGTACTTTTATAGTTTATATAATGCCACCAAACCATTAAAAATTTTAAATTGTTTTCATACATTGTGATCGAGCAGTGACTAATAAAAATTAATAATTATGTAATAAACAATACTCGAAATGTAATATACGAAACAAATATATATTACGCGTACAACTTATATGTTTAACAATAAAGCTCAAATTGTTTTTTCTTTGTAATTTATTATGAAATCAATGTTGTTGATCATCATTCATTATGACCATTGTTTTATTAACACGAGAAATATAATGATACAATATACGTAATAGCCAACAGGTATAATGTGTGTGGATATTCTTGTACCGAGATATATTATGGACGATATTGTTCGATTAATTAAATACATTTTTCGTCTATTGAAACGCGAAGTATTTTGTGATTAATAAAAATATTTTAGTGAGTAAAATAACGATTAGCAAAAAAAATTGTAGTTCTTAAGTATTAAGTAAAAAAAAAACTAATACTAACATGTCTAATGTCTATAATAAATAATAACTATATACAACATTATGGAAGTGAAAATTGCTCTAAATTGTTAATACATATACACATTACAATTGTAAACTTCCTACGAATAATGTATAGTAATGAGAACCCGACGTCCAGTTAAACACTTAATGTTACGCCATTTATAATTTTTTTCTCGTTACAACATAATACTTTGTATCCGAATTGAACTCAACGAAGAGTTAGTGATAAATGAGTTTAATTTTAAATCGTAAGCGATTGACGTAAAAAAAAAAAAAACACGAAAATCGCTAAATACAAAAAGTTTTTGGCAAACATTTTTAATAAAGTCGAAAAACATATTAATATATTATACCTACATCAATATGTTTGGAAAAAAGTCGTTTTTCTCGCAATGAATCAAATTTTAAATAATTACGGACATATCTACACAATAGTGCATGTGCCCCTTTTGCACAAAACCACTTATTTATCCGATATTATATTCGATGGTGTAAGCTGCAACAGTGATTTTTGTAAAACATTGGACATGTAAAATTTTTGTACGTACCTACCTATCCCGATTCACTTATCGACGGATTGTTTTCAGAATTTACTGCAGTACATACCGACCGCGTGGATATGCAAAGGTGTAATGCAGATATGTGGGTGCGTATACTTTGGCCTTTGGGAGATATTTATAAGAAAATAATAAAACTCACACTTGATAAGGGAAAAATACCGATTTCGATTATAGTAATACATTTGGGAGCTCCAACCAAAAATGTACGTAACTAAAGTCTTTATCGAATGAATAGAAACTGTTCATAACCATTTTTCACGCCGCCCACAATATTTGGACATGCGTATGACGTGTAAATTCAATGTTATTTCGTTATAAGAGCCTATTTATACGTACATAAGCGGAACTAGAGTCGTTCATTTGAGTGTGCCATTTCATATATGACTTTTTTTTCGTCGTCACTATTTTGTTATAAATATGGGGGTACTATATATATTTTTATATATGCAAATTCATTCGCTCAATGCATGTTTTTCAACTCATAATTTTCGTCCGTATAGAATGTATTTTATACAAGTACACTAAAATAGTAGTAGCAATTTTACTGCAACTATAGTTTAGTGATCGACGATAATCCAAAATATTACCTATGTTGTGGTTTAAAATCCAAAAATGAATTACGTTTGATAAAAACGTAGCAATTATCTCAGAGTTCTATTTTGAACACAACTTGCAGTTTTACTTGAAAATAAAATGAAAATCAACTTTGATACATTATAATACTCACATGTATGTATATCATTGATTTAGATGTAAGCTAGTTTTTTTTTGGCAATAAGATTTGTCTTATGGCATACCCTGTTATTCGGCCCATGCGTACAAACACTCACTATAAACGCATATAATACCGTGACAAGTGAATATAAGTTTATATATTATATGCGTTTATGTTTATTTATAATTAATAACTAGCGTGAATTACGATTTACAAAGCATAAAAAAATAAGAACAATTTATACACCGAGTATATTTTATTTATTAGGAGATTAACTCGTGGTGGAACGGGCTGTTTCAAAAGACTTAAACGCCACGCCGCCGCACCTCCTAGGCTTGGAATAATAGCAGCAATTAAGATCGTTACGATCATAATACCTTCCACTCTGTTTTTATCTCGTTTAATATCCGTTAGTCATGTATTATATTTACGGACAATCACCTGTTAAAGCGCAGTACATTGGTACGTCATGTTTATTTTTCTTTATTATTTACTATCCACTACAATTGTCTAAATTAATAAAAAACGGACAAGATGCAGAAGTATCTTAGGTTTTCGGATAGTCGCAGGAAAATTTCAGTGCTTATTTTTAGGACCGAATTCATACCTCACGTATGTATAACAATAAAATGTCCGGACAAATGCACTAATTATTAATATTTATTATTAAAAAGCATAATATAAATAATTATAATATTTTTGTTCAACGTAATAACATATATTATTATATCACAGTTGAAACTAAAAAACTCCTAGGACGGGTGAGACTCTACTATAAGGTGAAGTGAGCTACAGAAATGAGTGAACTATAGTCCTGTATTGGTCTTTTAAATTTGAAACCAATGTACCATTGCTTTCAAAAACATGATTTTGAGTGAAAGACATCGGGAGGATCAGTTTATAATGTTTATATTTACAAAAAAGTAAAAAAAATTTTTTTTTTAACCGGAATTCTTATTAAAAATATGTGGTCATTGATTGTCATTTCTTCTAAATTTCAAATACCTATAAATAGCATAAAAACTGTTGAAATCTTTTGAAATTCACAATTATGTCTAGAAAATGTTTTTGTAAGTGGTCTGTATAAAATTTCAAGTACCTCCGATTTTAGATTCTGAGTGAAACGAGGAATGTATTGATTTTACCATGATGCTTTTTATTTATCATTTTCTGTGTATGGCTTCATGTTTTTTCCTAGAAAAACTTATCCTATAAATAATTGTAGTGTTAGGTTAACCTACTGTTATTACACAAGCTTGATATAAGATTTTTTATTGTGGGGGGGGCTAACATTCTTTAAACACAATGGATACATATCCTGTCCTTGATTGAAAAAAAAAGTAGCGCAACAAAATTTTTAAATAAACCAAAATATCTTAAATACACTTTTACAATATGCATTTATTTATTCAATACATTCACATTTTTTGTTTAAAAAATAAAAACCTACAATCACCTTTGGCAAATTCATTTAAAATATTTTCTATTGATAATTTATTGGGAATCTTTCTTTCTATGTGTATTAGGAATATTATACATAAAAATCTATAAACTCAATCTGAAATAACCATCAATATATATGACAAAAATATGTGATATTTATTTTCACTTTACTTATTTCAATAGTTGCAATATTGAAAAAAAATAATTCTCATTAATTTTGAAAACGGATTTTAATGAATACAATTTAAATGATAAAATGTTTATTTTTCTTTATAACTCATAATATTTATGGATTTATGGTGAATGGGGAGGCTAATTTAGAAGTTGGGGACCTAGCTCCCTAGTCCACCCCAAAATTCTGTTTTGGTTATAAAACTAAAACTTACTGTTATCTCTTGTTTTCTAACACGTTCAACGAAGCTCACGTTAATAATAAGTATGACGATACTTGACGTATAAACGTATTTCATTGCAGTATTTACAATAATTATAAAAAATTATACTATTAACATTGGCGTAACTCTACAAAAGTATACGAATCCTTACACTTAGGTAGTTTGAAGTGTACAATGCTTTAAAAATTTTTTTATTTTTATGATTCTAAAACATTCTTGTATATGATTATATTATACATGACTATTTCGCGAAACCGATCACCTGTTGTCTGCTGCTTATTATATTATCTTTGTAGCCCAAATGAGTGTTACAAATGTTAACATTATGCTATTATACGTATATTACAATATCCTTATGTAACAATCACGTGTCCGGTGAACGATGACTCCAAACAAACTTATTTGACTACTAAAATAACTATATTCACAATTATAATATGTTATGTGATAATTATAATATGTTATGTGATAATTATAACAAAATGTCGAGGTGTATTATAATTGCCTACTCTAACACCTGAAATGTTTTTCATAGTTTTATCTTACGTGTTTTATTACGATAAGTTTTGTAAGCAGAATATATAACGACATTTAAAGTATAAAATATTTATTGCGAGTAGTGGTGTTTTTTCCGTGTAACTCCCAGATACACTTATTGTCTGGTGGTGAGGGAGGACTATTGCATCGAAAATCTAACTTTTCAGTGAGATACTATAATACACTTCCAGGTTCAAAATTTGTAATTTTTTCAGTTTATTCGCTTTTAGTTTCCTATCGTACAACAATGAATGCACGTTGACTTAACAATTTTTATTTTTATTTTTTTATATATCTCTTAACACTTTTCAATTTTGTGTGGTGGGGGGGGGGGTTACACTTTACCAAAATGTCGATGCAGCAGTTAATGAAATATACCATATAAGCAATATATATGACTACGAAGGTAATAATGCATGATTATACCTACAATTAGTCCGTATTAGGTGTGGTTAGGTATACTGCGGTACTTTTAAGGTACATTCACATCGGTGTACATTCAAGTTGCAATTATATAAGATAAGGTTAGATGAATATACATAATAGCTCTTCTAGGGATAGCAACGCTGCAGTATTCGAATAATAGCTACACTATCGCACTCCGGTATACGCTCAAACACCCATGCCAGCTATCCTAGCTTCCCGCGAAGCGAAACGAGTAAGGAACGACTTTAGGTCTTATCGTGTTTCGTGTCTGTTTCTAATTAAAATGTATGCAATTTATAATTTGTGTTACCAAGTGCTGAACATTTGCCGTAAGGCGTAGACCTGTTCACGTGCGTTGCATTTCGTGTTTTTAAACGGTTGTTGACGGCAACATAAATACCTTTAGTTCATCATCATAAGGCGAAGTGTTTGCAGCCTTATTTGTTATGGTACATTTTTTTTCTCCTAAGGAACAAATTATGATTATGGTGTTGACGATTATTACCACACCAAGATGTGTTTGAACGTCAATTCAATGTTTATTCATATCACAAGTCACAATCAAAACGTTTTTATTATAATATTAGGTATATAGTTTATACTATAAGTAAATTCATTGTTCTCTTATATGTTATATATAAACTTTTTGCGAAGAATATAATTTAACGTAATTATATCTAAGTCGTAGAAATTAGCAGACGAGCAGCTGGATGGGCAAAAAACGTTTGACACACACGATAAGTGAAATGTTATGATGCGACTGTTGAAAATAAATTAAATCAATATTGATTACAAGAAAACTCGTGGTACATGATTTTAGACTTTTCTGGTATATGAGACCAGTAGTGTCCAAACTAATGTGTACCAAAGACTGGTGTACTAAGAGTAGACTTCGTAGCAGTCAAGGTACAGCTGTGAAAAATAATGTAGACATTTTGTTAAACGGAATCTTTGGTCATTCAGTTCACTGGTTTAATTAGCCACTGAAGAAGTGTTAAAGTGTTGGGTGGGTATGAAAAACAAAAAACCAATAAATAATTATCTTCGATAAGTTAAAAAATTATTTTACTCGAACTTGTACTAGTGTGCAATGCACTACGTATACTGACTTATAAGTATGGGTGCCCGCTGGAAATTTATCAGGGAGGGAAATAATGAAATAAAATACAAACAGTTCGTTAAAAAAATGTGCATTATATCATTATGAAGGTATGCGCATTAGAACATTACGAATTTATTGTTCTTTTTTTTCGTAAATATTAAATTTATTAATATACTAAATATACTAATTAGTAATTACGTTATAACATCATGGAAATATTTTTTTAAAAAATAATAAAATTTCAAATTTTCAAAATTATACTTGAAGCCCAGGGTCGCCCCAACCCTCCGGGCTCCCATGACTTTAGGTACCTAATTATTGACCATTTTAATTGGAGAAACAGGAACTATGATTGAAATCGACGGAGGTACAAAACAGTGTTGTAGATATAACGCGTAATCGTATGGTTATAACTCGCCGGCTGAACCATTGAACCGCGTAAAAATATAAAGGTGACTGTGATAACACTTCACACCGATAAGACGCATGTTGACCGGACGCCAACTGTTGAAACGCACTACTGAAAATACGTAAATTATTATAGTTTACACAATATAATAAATTCATAACTTCATAATAATAATAACGGATTTTTTTTATGCCCACCATACCGCAACGAACCATAAGGAAATAATAAATAATCCGTGTAAATATAAATATTTTTTTTTTCTATTTAACGCTGCACACGGTTTACTTTTCACTTAATGAAATCATTTCGGGTTATTTTTCTAGCTTAAAAATACATACAACAATTACGCACGGACCGTATGTTCCCGCTTTACTAGTTCGGCAGCGTTTAAGCATATACACTTATATATATATATATATATATATATATTATAGAGGTATACACGGCGATTATGCTGCACTTTGTTCTGACTGCGCAGTTTACCGTCATGATTAGCTGCAGCCAGATTCAAAATAAACAATCAAACGCCGGCCGATAAGTTTTTTTAAAAAAAAAAAAAACTTTAAGTACCAATTATAATATAAGAACTACACGCCTTGAACCTATAATTATGGTACTAAAATAACTATAACGGCAGTACCTCACACTCCGGCACTCGACACAGTGTATAATAATATATTATATTATTTATATTGTATAGGTACCTATAAAATAAATTCCTCGCGCGTTATCCTTTCAATTTTTTTCATAACGTTTCAATTGGAATAGGTTTTTTTTTCTATTCATTAACACTTAAAAGTAAACAACTTTTACAGTGTTAGGACACGCGCCGCATTATTTACCACAAAAAGCAATAACGAGCAGCAAATAATTTTGATTTAAAATAAAATATTTGTCTTGACACTGCAGGGCTGCAGTCAGTACCGTAAAAATCGTAGGGATCCATAGAAGGACCATTTGGGATAGAATACGGAGCCCATTAAGTTATCGCGTTTAAATCAAATACATATTTTATAAAAATTATTGAACACATACAGTTTTAAAATATTTATATTTTATACTCCAAAAATATAATATATTGATAATATATTCACATATAATATGACACTTTATAGTCAATAAATATTATTATAACTTATTGCCAATAGTATAGTCACTGAGTTATTTTTATGTGTGCGATTTGAATTGCCCGAAATAATCTTCGCGTTCGATTGTTTGTTGTTTGACCAATATTAACATATTTTAATATCGGTAGTCATTATACGAGTATATATTTATACAACTATATTATATACCTATTTTATAGTTATAATTTACCTATACATTGTTAATAATATCAGGTATGTATTAGCTAAATTGATATTTTATTAATTATCATTATTTTTATTTTGTTGTAACTTTTTTATCATTTTGAATTTTGTGTAAGGTAAACCGTTTTTATGTAATTATATGTTTATAATTATACACCTAGGTTTTAGCACAGGTAACTTGAATATTAAAAAAAATCCAAATTTAAACATTTATACGGGCAAAAAGGGAGTGAGTATGATAAAGAAGTCACCATGTATATTATCTTTTAGTTTTTACCTGTGTCTATTAACCATATTGAGTTACGTTTACAATTTAATTTTCTAAAAGACATCAACTACAGTGAAAAGTACTGACATTGCAATGTTGTAATTTATTATAAAAAATAAAAATATATTATAAATATGAATTTTAACTTTTCAGGAGCCATGGATTCGCCGTTACTGAATTATAATTAGGGCTGTGAATTTAATGCACTAAAAAACCTTAAAAAATGCATTAAAAATGTCAAATATATGCAATAAAATATGCATTTAAAATAAAAAATATGCACTTAAAATGCAAAAAAAAGGAATATAAAATGCCTGGAAATTCGTGACTGATATACGATATGCCACAATAACTTATCTAAGTTATCTAGTTGTCTAGCAATTGCCTTATTTTATCGAATCGTTATCTTTACCTAAGCCGTATATAGCGTGTGACTAGTGTAAAATATTATTTAATAAAATATAAATTTGACATAATATATACAGCTCGTGTAAAATAAAAAAAAAAAAATTTCAAACAAGTCAATTGACGGAATTTGATTAAAAATACTAGAAAATGAACTAAAAAAGCAAAATATGACCTAAAAATGCGAAAAAATGACCTAAAAAATTAAAAACGTCAAAAAATGCAAAAATATGCAAAATAAAAGTTTCATAGATGGATTTGTTAATACATAATTCAAATTATGTACTCACAAAGCTATGTTTTACAAACACCAAAAAATAATGCACTTTCCTATGAATTCACAGCCCTAATTATAATATTGTAGACAAATAACAGGTAAACTAACAGCAGAGGAGCGGGGAGGTCATCCAGTGAAAGACCGCTCGAGATATTATGTATGTGTAACATATTCTTCAATGATATTTAGTTAAAGCCATATTTGTTTAGGCTATGAGTCAGTTTCAGAAGTTATTGTAGTTATTGTAAGACACGTGTTTCGCATGTAGAGCGTGTAATTATCTGCCCCGATTTTGACGCGGTCTTAAAACAAAAAACGTTGTGCGCGTGGATTTATAAATAACAAACAGCTGTACCGCCCGTTTACCGGCCATAATATACCTTTTATTTTACCGAGCACTTTGGTCACCTCAACGAATTCACCTGGTTCAACAGACTACGTAACATAGCAAATATAATTTATATTTACACACTTTAATTCTCACAAACACCATATATCATCGTTGTCAGTGAATATTGGTCCTTAAAATGTACATACTGTATTATACGATCAGCTCACACGTGGTGTGTTTTAGTAGTATAATATGTTTCGACGTATTCTCCGAAAACTCATTAAAACTGTAGACATCGTTTTAGAAGAATACACACACACAACCGTGTACACCCGTACGTGAATGTTGGTAATGAATTGTTTGCCGAGTTAATAAGTAATAATAATAATATAAAAAAAAAAAAAAACAATTATCACCCACCAAAGTGAAAGTGTATAATATTTATTTTGTAATTTTGTTTAACAATTAAATAATAAAATGTGTCTTGCAGTGTTATTGAATATGTTATATTAAAAACAAAATAAAATATATATATATATTTTTTTTTCATACTCATGAATAATAACAAATTATGATTGAATATTATGGTTTTTGTCCGCCTGTCACAGTTGACAATATACCAATTCCTATGTCCAACTCAGTTAAATATCTCGGCATCATACTAGATAAAAGACTAACTTGGAACCAACATATCAAATCAAAAAGATTAATTTTAAACTCTCGCTCCCGCTCACTTAAACATTTAATTACAAATAATAAATATTCTAGTTTAAAAACTAAATTATTAATATATAAATCACTGATAAAGCCAATTTGGTTATACGGATTTCAGTTTTGGGGTACAGCCAAAAAAACGAACCTAAACAAAATTCAAGCCTATCAAAATATAACACTGAGAAAAATCACAAATGCCCAACCCTACATATCTAATCTTACCCTTCATAATGACCTACGTATGAAATCTATAGAAGAATCTATAATCTTTTACCAACGATTCTTCTCACGCCTAAACAATCACGAAAATCCACTGATTCAAAGCCTAAATTCCTTAACGCTCCCGGAAAACCCTCGCAGAAGGCTAAAAAGAAGATGGTGTAGAGACCTCTTAAATTAAATAAAAAAAAAAGAAAAATAAAAAAATAAAAATAAATAAATAAAAAAAAAGTGTACCTTACCTACCGCTTAATAAATTTCCTGCCTTCTTACTCCCACCTTCCAATCTTTTCAATTTTATAGGGTTACCATAGGGTGATTTCTTAATTAAGACTATTCATGTATAACTACTCTTTTCACATATACTTATTGTGCTATATTGTACAGATTGTATATTATCTCTTAAAAAATAAAAAAAAATAAAAATGATTGAATATATAAATAATTTATTAAAACTTGACAAATGTTGAATAAAATATAAATATTATGATGAATTATTATGATCATTATGATGAAGTGCTAATGAATATGACCGGTTTCGATTTAAAAAATCATCGTCAGGTATAAAAAAGGGCAATCTATTTATTTACAAGTTTGAATAATCGTTTACCGGGTGCATTACTTATTTAAATGTAACTATGTGCAATACAACGTTATATGATTTTATCAATTTTTGTAGTTCTGAATCCTTTACACACGTGATAGAGGTCAGCATTCAGCTGGTACAGGTATTGTATAATATTTTGTTCCGTATCATGCCTTAAATCTCCATACAGAAGTCGCCGCTTCGACTCACTTTGGAAACAGGTCTCCACTAACCGATAAATCGAAAAGCACGCGAAAAAATCGTAATTAAATTTGAAATATTTATTGAAATTTCAGTTTAGCAAAACAAAAATACTATGTAAGTACAAAACTTTTGTGTAGATGAATGTATGTACATTAATAATATCATTGTACAGTGTACACGGGTTAAATAGAAACAATTCAACGTACCTGCAATAACAAAATAATGACGTATTGGTAAAAAATAAAAATATAAAAATTTGTACTTATCTATCGCTAACAAAAAATTAAAATATTTTTTTTTAACCGATTGCTTAAAAACCTATACTTTGTTAATTTTTTTAGATGATTCCATTCTATTGTTAATTGTTTTATATTGTCAAATGATCCCGTTGTAACCGGTGCAGTAGTGATGTAATTGACGATTTTTGTTCGCTCACTCCGTCACAAATCCAATTAATTTTTTTCGGAACAGCTGCTGATAATATATAATTACCATTTACAATAAAAAATCATGTTTCCCTATTAGTTGACAGGATATTCGTATATTATAATATACGGCTGGTATAAACGGTATATAAAACGGTTAAATGATAAACTATTGTTTACCAGGAAAACAATTTAAGTACAAAATATGTATTGGTTCGCCTAACAAATATCATTTATGGAAGTGTAATTTTACGGAGGTAAGATTTGCAGGGGCCCATAACTCGATATTTGATGGCCATTCTATAGCCCCCCAAAAAAAAATAATAAAAAAAACTTCCTGCTCAACATAATAATACTATGGGCATCTGAATGAACATTTTATCATCATTATTCATCATGTGCTTCGTGAGTATTGTCGTATTTCATCAAAATAATTGGACTTCATTCTTGAATGAAAATTACAAGTCTTTTACCATGTCTAAAATAATACATTGCGAAATTGCAGGTTGCATGTATATACATTAGTGATTGGGAAATCCGGATTCGCCGAAGTTCTAAAAATCCTGATTCCTGGGTCTAGATTCTCAAATCAAAATTTTTCTCTAAACACAAATTGAAGATTTTGAAACTTTGAATTGGGACTCTATTATGAATTAGCTAGTGCATTACTTACGAGTATTCATTATTATGAAATCATAATAAATTACATTTTTTTTTGAATTATACTCAAACTCGTATAAACTAAAAATATATCTTCAACTAACAATAAATGTTTTAATTGCATTATATTTTATTAACTTTATAAAAATATTAAAATTAGGATTATTCTATAATACATATTGATTGAAAATAGAATAAGTAACATAGGTATTTGGTAGATTAGTTAGTTTTGGTATAGTGGAATAGTCAAGGCCTTATACCAACAAATGTAATATTCTGATTAGAATTCAGAAATCTGCAATGCAAAACCCGAAATTGGATTCTGAAGTCTAAAATCCAAAATCCAAATTCAATCACATCACAAATCTACATCCTTTTTTAGTCCGTTTACAGTCACACGCGTACGTCGTGAAAAGTAAAAATAAGACGAAAATAGCGGTCCTATACAGCATGAATCCGCGAAAACTGTGATGAGTCTTAGTGCTCGTCTTACGGTACTGGCGGCTGAAGTTATTCTCGTGTGCACAACGCTACTTATCGTGTACGCTCGCGCACGGTAATCCGATTTTAATGCACGAAAAACTATATTAGTTATGTAGGCACCGAATGTACAATTTCGTACGTACATATTATATATATTACATGTACCTACCTATTATAGAGTATAATGATATGAACTACGAATGAATATTCGTTTCTAAATTTTCACCTGGCGCACGCGCGCACCAGCACAGAGATTATACTATTATAATATACTAGCTCAGCCGTAACGTGTCTGTAATTTTATATATGTTAATGCATTTATGCGTCCATATAGTATGTACGCGGCGGCGATTTATCATATATATATATATACATTGTATGGTTTACTATAGTCTATAGCGCTGACCCGGCAACTATGTATCGCAACAGATATTACAATCCTGCCTAGTTGTATACATTTATTTACCTCAGTAAATATAAAAATGGACGCGATCTATGCGCATGTTTAGGGCTGGCCTGCGGTACATTTTTATGAGGGCCTGACTTCAATTTCAAAACTATCGGTTAATTATAATTAATGTCTCGAGAAAAAAAATATTTTTAGAACACAAAACTACAGCATATTAAATACAAAATTAACCTTAAAATGTTTCACCAATTGAATAGTATAATATGAATGTGTTATTTTAAAAATATTTTCTTCTTTTAATTATAAATACATTTATAAATATAATATTTTAAAAATATTTCTACTCACAATTCACTGCGGTAAAATTATAATTAAAACGTATTATTATAAAGATGCATGTGATCCACGACAATTTCTACTCGCATAATGTGTCCCAGTATTTCCAAAAGGTTGAACACTCCTAGTCCAGGGTGTGCTTAGCAATACTAGATTTTCAATGTTTAAGACGAATCTATACACTAATTAAACTTTATATATAAATAAAATTACGAAACAATTCAGTATAATATTTTTCATATACATCACCTACACATTTTATTTGTAAAATGTTGCTTCTGCATCATGTGAGAGGTTATGAGGAGGGTAAACAATTAGCTTATTAGATTTATTAGAACAAGTATGGAACAAAATCGTTTTTCTGATCTTTATCTACGAGAAGCATTGAAAGAGAAATCTATAAAAAAAAACGAATTTCCCCATGTATGTTGCATCATCACTTGAGAACGGTTCGAGCGATTTGGCTGATTTTTTTTGCCGGTATCGTTAATGATCAGGACAAGGTTTGTACGGAAGAAAAATTTTGGAAAATCTACGTGGACGGGAAATTCCAAGCGTTCATAGATATGCATGATTATGGAAAGAAATAATGAAATTTATTTATTGATTCGTGGGTTACCTTGGTAACATGAATGAAAAAAATCAATTGCCATACATATGTAAGATATAACAACGCAATGATCCAAATGTGGCCAATACATGTAATATAATAGTATATTCGAATATTTTAACCCAACTTTTAATCGTTTCAGTTGTTGATATACGGATTTGTAAACGTATGATTTTCTCTAAAGAATTGGTCGAGTTTTGGGGAAGGCTTTAAAAGCATAATACGTCTTGGAAATATAATAGGATAAAAAAAATAATAACAATTATTATTATTTGTTATAATTATTATTATTATTATTATTATTTGTGTTATTACTTATTAGCAGGGCTCAGAAGTACTAGCAAATGCATATTTTTTTTTGGTTCGTCCTAGAACATCCAAAGTAAAATACAAATATGTTTCACACTTATCTGATGTCATATACGAAATTTTATTTTGCCATTTTTTACATATTTACGAACATATTTTTTTACATATTTTCTTATTGCTATTTGTGGGTATATTTCCACATAATATAGGATATAATCACATTTTGTTGAAAATAATGATTCTACTTGGTTATATTATCAAAAATATTTAAAATATTGGAAATTAATAGGCCCCAGCGAATAATATTTCATGTTTGTTAACATTTTATAATTATTTTATTATATTATAATTCAACCATTCCAGCCAGTCCCTGAACCGTTAATGAGCCTAAACATTTTATAAAATTGTATAATTAGTAATTAGTAAATGTAATTGTTAAATACACTTAATTTTTCTTATAATAAATTTATAATTGTAATTTTTTCAAGTTAAATGTATATTTTTTGATTTTTCGTGTTATTTAAAGCGCATATTTTAGAGATTTTAACTGCATATTTAAGAGCTAAAAAGTAACATTTTTAGGGCTACAACGTCCGAGCCCTGCTTATTAGTGTTATCGCTATTTAAAAATACCATCGAGTACTGTAAACACGCAATATTGTTACTATTGTTACCATACAAACTATTAGTATTGATAAAGGATGAGTGGTGCCTCACATATTACAGCCTACTGGGCACTGTTACTCAAAATATTTGACTCTCTCATCAACGCATGTGATTGTTGGTTATTTGTATACACTTGAAAATATCAACGATGATAATTGTCAATTGATACAGATAATCGCATTGGAAAAAATATTCTGCAGAGCGGATGTCAATGTGATGCTTATCGCTTAAGTTAACTCATTGAGTCATTGCAAAAGAAATCGAAAAAATAACTGTGGATCCTAAGTCCCGACCTCGTGAGATGTTCTTAAAGTTTTGTTGGTGCAGATTTTCTAACTAACTGTAATAGTTGAACGGAATAAACTTAAATGTGAAATCACAAACTTTAAGTATCAACCGATTCCGATTTTGTTCAAATATTTGCACAAAATGTACTATTGATATGGACTATGATTTTTCTATGAAATCAGACATGTGACAACCAAGTAAACGGCGCATTGAACGCTGCATCACATTTTAGCATGAGTGCATGACCCCCAGCGATAAGACTATAATATTATATCCAATATCCATGGTGTCAGAATAGGTTGTATACACCAACGGCGGGGTTCGTTGGACGTCATCATACTAATTCTATGCGGTCTTGTGCGGTAACTTTTTCGAAAAATATCTCTTTCCTACGAAAATATGTTGCCGACCACTGGCGTAATATTCCTATACAAATATCATACATAATATATTATTTTTACACGTGCTTACGCGGCGGCGGCGGCGGCATTCATACAACTCTATATTATTTCCGCCGACGATTACCATCTCTCTGTCTCTCTGCAGCGCGTGAAGTGACCAGTGCATACTACCGCTCGACGCGTATTGCATACTGCATATAATAACTATTAATAACGATTAACCAACCGCGCATTATAATACGTGTCTAAATAAACCCTCGAAAAATGTCGGTCAAAATTATACCGCAGCGGACGACGCGACTCGCTGCTATTATCATACTACTACTACTATACTATAATGATAGTAACGTGTATTATTATATAGTATGTGTATAATATGAACGCGCGCAGCCGAGGCGGCTGAATCGATTATAATCAATTATACACTCATAGACTACAATTAGTATTTGTAGAGTATATATGCTGTACCATTAGAATATAATATATATTTAGCGTCTAGGAGCCGCGCGCGGCGTTACCTATAATTAAATAAATATTTTCCACGAGCGCGAGCGGCGCGCGTCCGTGTGTCGTGGTCGTTCCAATTAAAAATTTCCTTCTCAGCAAACTGTCGAAAGGAAGCACCATGCCGCCGCCGCACACGATAATTAATCTTTGCGCGCACATAATAATATTATTATTATTATTATTATTATACGTTTATAATGCATGTATACTGTATAGAGGTGCCTACTCTATTTAGTATTTTTTAGTTCGTTTGTTCGTGTTCTTTCCTCTCCGTTTCCAGAACTCAAAAGGCTCTCCGGGCAATCATAATTATACATACCTAATATATACGCGCTCAATTTTATTCGCTACCTATACCATAATATATACCTACCCGTTATTATATTATATATTATTCTCGCGTTAAATTATACACCTGACGCGAGCGTTATTTTCGTGTGTCCGTTGCGTAGATATAGGTGCGCATGTGCATATATAATACATTATAACGGCCCGTATTATACTATAGCTCATTCGTACATAATATGTATAATTGTTTTTGAACAATGCGAAAAACACTCGTTTTTTTGCCAAATTCGTTACTTATATGAGTTATTAGTTGTTAGAGATGAACCGCGGTAACCTTCCGGTAAAATATATACACAGGGTGTCCCGCTGGGATTTACTCAGAGCGGTATCTCCCGTGTTAACTGAGATAATCAAATTCTGTTTTTTGTATGAAAGTCCCTGAGCAAAGACAGTTTTGCTGATAATAGTTCAGTTAATATAGGTATATTGTTAAAGAATTAAAAAAATTAACTTTGTATTTTATGATTTTGTGAAACTCGAAAAAAGCCATTTAATAGGGCTTATTTTTCTGAAAATTTCGACTGTTCAACTTTCAGTTTTCTTCGAACTCGTGAGTTTTAATAATTTTTTTAGTTCACAAATAAATAATGTAAATTATTATCACCTCGTCATTTTTCCGATATGTTTTTCTGATAATGTTATCATTATTTAAAACTGTGTAAATAACACACTATTTTCTTGTTAACTAGAAAAATTATTAAAACCAAGAAGTTAATGAAAATTTAAAGTTGAGCCGTCAACATTTTCAGTAAAATAAGCAGTTTGAAAATGCTATTTTCGAAATTGATAAAAGTTATAAAATAAAGAGCTATTAATTATAATATTAAAATTTTAATAAAAAGTGACGATCACTTACAGTGAGTTTTAATATTTAAGTTATTAAACTATATGTTATATGTTAAGTAGAATTTGTGTAATCTTTATTATTTTATTGTCTTTATCCTACATGATAATTTGTTTTGTTCATCGTATATCGTGTAAATTTTCTGTACCTACTCTGTTGGGATGACCACCCGTTACGTATATCAATTATAAACACAAATGTTGTTTACTTGTTTGTGTAAAATACACCCATTACTATTTACTGCATTTTTAAATAGCCAGGATTACCTTTTTTATGTACATGCATAAAGTAAATGTATATGTAGGGTAATGGTCAATTCAATTGAATATATTTCATAACTGAATCGATGTTATATAAATTAATTTGCCCATCCTGTCAGACGATTATTTGGAAGAAACACATTATATATTATATACATTATATATACATAAAATGTATTTAGTTTTATTTAGTCATATCTTGTAAAATATATAATGTATACATATGATTGTGTACAGACTCTAAACTAAAATATACGCGTGTAGTAACTGCAAATATGGCTATATTGTTATATTATTATTGCAATTAAATTTCTCCTAGTTACTTTAATTACCCATTTATCAGCACCTACTTAGAAAGCAATAAGTGAAATATATTTAAAACTAAGACTGCCGCGTGGTACGTATACACCTTATAATTTTATATATATATATATATATGCATGCACCTACTATTAAGTTTCGCATGTAACTTGTAATAATAATATTATGCTACTAAATACTAAAACTTTAATGATTTTTTTATTTCGCTAATTAGGTACTTGACAATCGTTTTCATATACGCATTACTATACATAATACATTTATAGTTAGATAATCATATATAATATCATAAGATAATAATTTATTCAACATAATGTTATCAGCTATAATATACACTTATAAGAACTTTAGTAGTTTATTTTTCAAGCACCGCCGCCGCAACAACCTATTGAAAATAAGACTCGTTTATACACTATGTGTCGAACATTTAAACATTGCAGTCTATAATTTGCCGTTATAATTATAGTAATAATTGGAGATTAAATATTTTTTACTGCACAACAAAAACATTGGTAATAGACTCATAAAATTATGTACAGAATATTTAGAAAGTTTAAAAACATTGTGTTCGTGTGTATGTGTACGAATCGTTTCCAAACTTTCTAGAAACCCAATCAAAAATCTAGATGGTATAATATAATATATATATTTAATGATTGATAAATCTGAACTCACAGCACTTTATATCGTAAAGACGATCAGTAACTATACAATATAATAGGTATTAATGTATTATATGTTTTTTTAATTTTTAATATAACTGAATTATTGTTTATCATGCTGCGTGCTCAGTGACATACATAACTTTTGTTTTGGGGGATTAGTAGAAAAAATTCCGACCTGTGTACAAAAAAATTGTTTTAAGTTTTTTATAATGGCGTAAAAACAATGTAAACACTTCAATTGTTAACCTAGTTACACTTATGTTTATGCAGTTATGTATTGGTAGACATGTAGTTTATAATAATATACATTTTTAAATTCATAAAACAATACCATTAACATATACCCTTCAATAATAAATAAACATTATTATTAATACAACTTAAAATTATTTAAAAAAATAATATATTTTAGTTGAATTATAAAACTCAAGGGTACAATTTGTAATAAAGCATCAATTATTTTTTCCAGGAAATCATAGATGACGACCAAAATTGTGATTTATTATAGCACAGTTCATTGTATATTATATAGAATACAGATATAATACTATATTATACATATTTATTTGTAACTACGGGCTACACAGACAACGCACACCAATTTATTGCACTGAGACACTTTAAATATAACATAATAATTTATTAATATCGGTTTACACGTGATATCTATCATTATTTTCATTGAATTCTAAAAATGAATCACTCATTTGGAGGACGATATCGATAACTTAATTTTTTGGAATATTAACAACAATTGTATTTTAAACATTTCCAAAAAAAAAGCCAATGGAAGAGGGGATCTAATCCCCATATCTCCCTTGTAAACGCCTCTGGCCGTGCTCGTAGACTTATACGAATGACGAATTATAAAAATTACTGTATTGAGTTTGTACAGTAAAACGGTTAACTTCGTTTAGATTTGATTTTAAATAACATAAAATGTTCAGTTCATTCGATTCATTTAACGCGCATCAAAATCGAATCAATAAGCTCGCGTAAAATGTGGCATAAAATTAACAATAATACAGTTATACATTCCGACGTAAATAAATCTTGCTTCTGCAGTCTTCCGTCCGCCGAAATGAATGGTAGCCGCCGCCGCAGTTGTTAGTAGGTGACTACATAATTTTCTGTAGCGACTGTACAACTTGATTGTTTTTTTTTCTGCTTCCTATTCGAATTAATATATATATATATATATATATATATATATATATATATATATATATATACACGTATAAATACAATCATCCGAACAGTGTGAAATGTTATTTTATTTTCCAGTCGTACACACCACATAAATTATATTGACGTTTATCAATGGAATAATACCTATGTATAATACGTGTGTATAAAGTATAATAGAGATGAAGTAAAAAAAAAAAAACGGTTTTCTCCTCGGACCTGCACTGCAAAATTGGTGTCGTTTGTGTTCCGTGACCCATAGGACGGAAAAATTTCCATTATTTGAAAGCGCAGAACACAAATCAACTGTGTAGTGCGAGAAAAAATAAACGATTTATTTTTTTTTTCATGTTTTTTTTTTATTATTATTATTATTATTCTTTTAACGTCGTAGATCGGTGGCAGTGTTGTACCTATAAACACCGTGGCAAATTAACGCGAGCGCGAAAAAAAAGACAATAATAAATACTTCGCTATGTAGTATTGTGTTTTTTACTATTATTATTATTATTACTATTATTATTATATTAAGTTGATCTGCTGCAGTCGTCCGCTGTACAAATTGTTTTATTTTACACTCTTTTTTTTCTCCCCTTGTATTTTTTTTCTCTCCGTAGTCCTCTTGCCTACAGGAGCGTGTATACTACGTTACGTGCTGTATACCTATACGGTCTTCGCACGTTTTTTTTTTCAGTTTTGACGCACGACCCGCGCTTTATAATATATAGATCCGATTATAATTGGCTCGTGCTGACTGGGCATTTTACGTATACATAAACGACGGGCACAACAATTATTATCAATAATATACACCATCACCACCACCACTACATATACCGAGGTATACCATTATTATTATTATTCACTCACCAAACCCATTATATTATTACTGTTATTATTATTATTATTAGATAGCAGCTATTGCAGGGGAATCTGGAAGAGTCGCGCGCGTACATAAACGTTCGTGATTCGTCGAATCGTGCACGTCCGAGATATCTGCAGCAGCGGGCCGCGCGCACCGGTATTATTATTATTATTATTATTATCCTCATCATCATCGTTTGAAATATTATATTATTATAAGCTCGTGTCCGCGCGGCGTCGGTAACATAATCGTTTCGTATGTATAGGTATTACTGGCCTGGTGTTATTATATATTGATATTTTCGCATTCTCATTATTTGACAATGCATATTACTACTATATAATACAAACGGTATGTATGGGCTGCTGCTGCTGCTGTGGCTGTCCGTACGTGAGTATAGACACTGCGCTTGTAGCAGAATATATACGTGTATATGTAGGGTACGATCGGAGAAATTTAACGTCTGCCTCGTACCGACATACAGGGTGATAACCTCAAACACATATCATTTTCTCGGATAAATTATGCGTTTTTTCGTTGAAAAATAAAAAAAAAATCATCTTACACATAATTTAGTTAATATTACGCACATCATTATTTTTGTGAATCGCAGTTTTATCGCATTGACTTTTTTATTCGTGATTTCATTTTTAAACAGGTGATTTTTTAACCATGCCACCCCAATTTTTAGTCATAAAATTGCTTAAATTTGGATTTTTTTTTAATGTAAATGTTACCATCAAACCTATATTTTCCAAAACTTTTTTTTCATGTCACTAATTTTATTAAGGGTGTCCTGTGTTGATATATACTTTTTTTTCAAATGGAAATACCCTTTTTTGTTGTGATATTTAATTTTATTGAGGTCATTTTTCCGTGAATCTTGATGTATCAAATTCAAAATTCAAACGAGTAGTTTTTTCGTTTTTGAATTATTGTAATTTAAGTGTTAAGGAAAAAAGTCTTATAACACTTAATTGAAAACATGAAGTTTGTTTAGCCGCAGGAAACCTCTAGGTTAGCATAAAAAAAAAGAAATTATAGAATACATAGATTTTGTGGTAACTTGAGCATTAAAATAATGGAGAATTCTTGCTACCAAAAGAGAAGGGTGTATGGTTCAAAAAACACTCTGTATATCTGTACAGGTTGAGAGCCAACCTGATACGTAAAAAGTTAAATATCCAAGAGAGAAATTTAAAAAATATACCTGGATATCAACAAATATGCATGTATATACAACATTTTAATCTTATGAATCACTGTTTTGTATTACAATAGTAATAGGTATTTTATAAACGATCATACAGTGAATATACTCGAATTATGTATTGATGATTTACTATAAAAAAATGTATTTTATTTATATATTTAAATTTAACTATATAATAACAACGTAGTTATCATATATTTTACATATTTTAATGGGTAAATAATAAATTATGATTGTTCAAGTTAAGTTTTTTCTTAACATTTCCAATTTCATCCTATTCCTATGAGTATAAAATTAATTGTTTTTTAGTTTTAATGAGCAGAGTAGTGCACTAATATTTAACAAATTTCTAAAAAATTATCCCCGTCGGCTGCCGCATCTTCTATAATATACGATTGTCTAAGCTTTAAAGTTTGAGTCTTGATGATTCGCAGACACACAAAACAAATTTTTGTCAAACGTTAAAAAATCACCCTGTACAGTGTACATATTATTATTATTGTGCTTATAATAGCCTTAGGGTTATTATTTTTTGTATAATACATTTCTTATTATAATATGTATAATGTGGCATTGTAACGGCAAACAACAATTATAATATATACGCAATACCTACGCATACGATTTAAATGTCAACGCGTAACACGTGCAGAAATTCGCGTATTGTATATTACATTATTTTGTATGCATACATATTTTTTCTGTGGTGATGCTATTGAACCATAGCACGTGATATCCATACCAAATAAACGGTATATTAACTCCCAAGATTTGTTGTTATTTTCCTCTTTCATTTTAAGCCTACATTTTCATTTTAATCGGAAAGTAACTCTACGGGCAGTTTTATATATTATTCTCATTTTATTTTTTAAAAAAGTGTTTAGCTATTTTAACACAATATTCATATTTAAACAATAATATTGACTATACGTGTAGTATTTATTGTTTATTTAATAGTTTCGTATATTTGTTGATATGCTAAATCTAACAGTGAATAATCATTATTGTTGCGGCTTAAATATAATAAAAAAAAAGAAAATTGTTGATAATCGCATACTCACAATAATAATATATATATTTAGAATAGGTATATTATTAGAAGAAAGTTTTCTTTTTAACGTTTTAACACATTTTAGAATTCAGCTGTAATAAATACAAATTCACAGTCACGAAAGCCCGGATTTTTATTGCTGAAATGTACGCTTACGAAACGGAAAAAGTGTCGTACAGCTGATTTTATTTGTGTGATCTGGTACCCAGTAGTAGGTACTTCCCTCTACCCGCAAACTATTGCAGTACCCACTGAGGTAAAGTTAAGCATTATGACTGTTATTATACTAATTTACGTATTTTTCTAAAACTATGTTAAGTTCCGTTTTTTTTTTTGTTACTTCATTGCCGGCTCTTTCCATTGTTTTAGAACGCTTATAAAATAATTTAACAACTGATCAATACTGATGATTGAGCATGAAAACTATAAGTTATAATTAAACACTAGCAATACGACTTATGGTAGTACGACTGATAGTTGATAATATGTTATTTTACGAATTACTTTAAAAAGCGGTCATTAAAATAATAACGTATAGGTGTACATGAGGTGTTTATGCCTTTAACGCCATTGCCGAAAACGTTCTATAGAAAATACATGTATTTATAATACTTACATACTACTGACAATTGTTAACTGTACATGCCTGTTGGTACACACATCTACATGGGTACAAGCCGCAAATAGGGTTTGGTGGTTTTATAGTTTATATCAATATAGTGGAAAACTTGATCCCCCGAAAATTTGGCCTATTCGCGGCTTGGACCAATATCTATTTATATAATATATGTTCTACCTGGAATACGTATAGGTACATATAACTACAAATACCGGTGGCAGATTCTTGGCGAGAAATCCATGAATAAGTCTGATCTAATATTTATACAATATATGTGTTCTTGCAACGGAAACGTTGCAGTATAATAAAAATGTAACGCTATTTATTTTACCGCATGTGACTTAATAATTAACGGAAGGCATTAATAATAATTTGTTATTTGGACCACCCTAGTTGCGCGTCGACTGTTGCACCCGATGATTGATCCATCTACTTAGCCAAGATGTTATAATAGTACTTGTTTGATTAATTGTGCTCATAATCCATTACCCATATACATCTCAGGTGGACCTAAACTACTAATACAGGGTGTTCCACCGAGGATTTACCCATTGTGATATCTCCTGAGATAATGAAGATAGTTAATTTCTGTTTTTTATAAGACTCACAGGGACTAGGAATACGGCTGATATTTCATATTTTAATTTAACTCAATGTTTTTGGTAAAAAGTTAAAAATAGAGTTTATTTTTCTGAAAATATAGATTTTTTAAAATGTTATTTTCATTTACCTCACGATTTTTAATAATAATTTTTTAGTTTCCAGAAAAATAGTGTATTATTATTTAATACCATAGTGGTCCATAGTTTAATGATTTGATATAATCTCGTCTCGTTTTCTGATGATCTCTGATAATTTACTGGAAAGTGGAAACTAAAAAAATTATTAAAAATTATGAAGTTAAATAAAATGTCGAAATCTCAACATTTTCTCAAAAATAAACTCTATAAAATACCTATTTTCAATTTTTTCGAAAATAAACAATTATTAAATTAAATTTTTTACCAAAACATTGAATCAAATTTTAAGTATGAAATATTTGTAGTCCTAGTCCGTGTGAGTTTTATAAAAAAAAAAACAGAAATTAACTATCATCATTATCTCACGAGATATCGCAATGGGTAAATCCTCGGTAGGACACCCTGTATACACAGGACGATCGTTATTACAGGCAATCGAAAGTGTTATCGTACAATTAATATGACGTTATATAACGTATTATTTTTACAATCACTAACTACTCCATATAGATTAATAGATATACCATAAAATAACATAACGATAAATAAATAAACAACACATATTATATTGTACCACTTTTGCCTTTAGGATTTGTCTGTATTTCTAGTAAAATTGAATTTAAATAAAATAACAAAGCGTAATACATTTACATCGCGTATTACATCGATGATACATTTGAATTGACAAAATAGTGAAGAAAGCAATACTATTAAAAACTGGTACTTGCTAATAGAGAGCCACCGGAGTATTAAAAAAAAACCTATTTTATAACATTTTAAGTTATAACTGTCTTTTAAAACAGGGCTTTAATAAGCTAAAGATAATGAAATACACGCGTAACTTGTACGATCTAGATTTCACTGCACAAGAACAATTTATACGTATAGGTTTTTATCAATAAAAACACTTCTATGATAATAGTACTTAGAAAATAATGAAGCTCTTAGCTCAATAATTTGAACATATTGTTATACTATTTAAAACGTTTATTATGTAGCAATAGCGATATATAATTTTGTATTTCATTGTATTGTACATTATTAATATCATGAGCATTTTATTTTGTTAGTATATTTTCATAACTTCATAATCATAAGATCATAACTTTCATATAGGGTTATACCTAATATTTGAAGTTACACCATCAATATATGTATATAGATATAGCTGGTATTGTTGATATACCCATATGGCATATAGGCACTTCAAACCTGACGTATTTTAACTATTGAATGATTAAACACTCACAGTTTATGGTTACGTGGTTCCCTCGTCGATTGGCATGCGCACCACGCCTTAAATATAAAATATAGTCTATTATAAATAGATTGGTAAGTGTCAAGTGATAACTGAACAAGATGAAATGGCATGAGACCAAAGACTTTTCCCGTGTATAAGACAGTTTACCTTATTTAGTATACACTGCAAAGTACAATAATTATATACCACGTACGTCTATATATAGTATAATTTGTGTCACGCGGGATCAAATCAAAATCACCCAAGACAGGTTTGCGTATTATCTAAATAGGTCCGTCTTGCATGACTGCACGTCTTGCTATACAATACATAATATGACGTATATTAAATATTGTTATACATATATTGTTATTATTATGTTTAAATCAAATGTATATCATATTATAGTTATGGAATGACCAAGCGTATATATATTTAATATAGTATTGCTTTGGTCATCATTGGGACTACCGTTGCGTGCGGTAACTGCGGTACATATACCTGCCTATAATCAGAATAACAAATCGAAAATCCCCGATGAGTCTCATCAGTGGTTTCGCCTCGGATTGACACCGAAAGACTATAGGTACGTCTGCTGCAGTGGCGGCGGCGGCGGAAGAACCGAATGTAATTACGAATACCAATTGCCCGTCGTCCGTTCGCGTCGAAATAATATATTATACTCGGGCGACGACGATGCAGCAGGAGTGATTATTGACAAATCGTCTGGCGCGCGCGCGCTAGCCCCGGCACGTTGGGAGGCCGTTCAAGTCACATCAATCCGAAGATAAGACACTATATTAACACCTTTACAAGTACATACTAATATACACGCGCGCACTAAAAACGAGAGGACGGACAGACCACCGGGAGTACATGCGGACATTATTAATATTATACGTGTATATATATATTATTGTCTCTGCTCGTTATTGTGTTATATAGCTTTCGGCTTCTTGTACGGTAGTGCGTCGGCGGCCGTCTCTCAAAAATGTCATTATTATTATCATTGTTATATTGTTACTGCGTTATTATCGCGCGCATACTATTAGTGTTGGGTTTTTAAAATGTCTTTCTCTCTCGCCGCGCCGCAGCCGCACATTACGCGTGTAATTATTATTACTACTCCACAGCATCTTTCCACCACGCGCTGACGTGTACACGTAATTTAAAATTCTAATATTATTAGTAGACAATATTGTACGTACTTACCCGGACACACACACGCACGCACGCACGTATACACGTGTGTATAGTTATTAGTTTATTACGCACTCATATCATTTGTCACTGCATCCGACGTGGCCACCGGCGTGCAACAACAGCAGCAGCAGCAGTTATATTTCACATTTATACCAGGTACCTGTACGGAGCGCAACGCATTATGTTTATGTACAATATGTCTGCCGCGCGCACGTTTTCCGTGTTTAAATATATTAATCACTCGTGCTTAAGTACCGTCGTCGTGTCCTGATGATATTAGCCAAGTGGCAATAGTATACCAATCACGGTGGCCGCGAGCGCGGTAAGTGGTATACCAACGTTCGGGTAAACATATATATTTATATATAGGTACACGCACACCGCGATATTTCCACGGAGGTTCGATCCGAGGAAAACTGCACCGGGGTAACAACGCGGACCGTAGGTGCCACTGTAGCGCTTGTGGTTATGATGGGGGTAAAACTTCGGGCCAAGTTTTTCACGTGGTATGTCTTACCGCTGGGGGTGTCGCTAAAATTTTGTTCGAAACGTTCCACCAGGATGTCACACTCATCCCGCGGCGAGTAACATGCACCGTTTACCTATATGTAGCAACGATTATTGGCTGTCACACTTGGTACACTCATAATATGGTAAGATCATAGTCAAAATTGTATGTAGTACATTTCGTGTAAACATTTCATTGAACTGCGTGATTTGAAAAAATTATAATTAGTAGCAATATTATATTTGGGTGCGAATCTATCTCACATGGGCCTTCGTCCCGTGTATTTACGCCCCTCTGCGGTGGTTAAAACAATATATTTGTATATTCTCCCTATATATTGTCAGTAGCCAATGGAAAAAAATAAAGAAAATAATGTATTAACTTCTGATCAGTGACTCGAGCCCGAAAACGCGTGACCGCGGTATACTATTGGTCGTCAGTCATTATTCGCGCGCTGTTTTTTTTTTCTCTATTTTTTTTTTCTTTATTTATTCCACGTAGGACGTTGAACCAGTAGCCATTAAATATATACACATTACTGCGCATATATATATTTACAAATTACAATCCTTCGTCGATTTCGCGAAGTGTTTAATTTTTTTCTTTTTCGGTGACTATTATATTATTACGTTTTCTTGTTAATATGTACGTGCGCTCTTTTTTTGTAAAAAATGTATACTCAACAGACGTTGACACGCTCTTGCTGAACCATATATCTACGTGCTGATATAATGGCGCCAACAAGAGTTCAAATCTTGGGGGTACTACAATTATGTAACGCTCTCTTAGCAGTGCTGCAGTGGGGTCCTCCAATGTTATAAACATTATCAATATTTAACTTAAGCTATTATAATATTCACAGTATGATGTTATTAAAAAAAAAATCACCGCTTAAGGTATTTTATTACAATTACAGTACGACATAACGTGTTTTATTGCAGATATTTTGATATGTATACGATTTGAATGATATTGTTAACGTTTTCTTTTTTGTTTTTTTACATACGATTATACGACCAAAACGAATACTTCACTTGAAAGTATTCCTTACATATTATACATATTATATTTGTAAATATTATGTATAAATATAAAATTATATAATGCAGAAAATAAACTGCAGGTTCCAGGACCGTGATGAGAGAACTGTAACTTTAAAGAGTCTGAGTGAAACGCAGTAGTCAGCTAGAGAACATTTAACTAAAGTACTCTGTGAGAGTTATAATACCATATTCAATCGTTTTAAATCTTTAAATTAAAATATAGAAGTAAAAAAAGATGCTCGAAACAAAGTGCTAAATATTATTAAAAAAATTATATCACTTAAAATTGCTTTGATGACAGTGTTATGTCTAAATACTGTCTAAACTTATAGATACCTAACATATTAAAGATTATTATGTATAAATGTATTTATATAATTAGAATATATAAATTAACTTGCGAATGTGTTTATCAACAATGTATATTGTACAATTTGTATATACTATTTATTATACTCGCATACATGCGATGTATATATTTTATTATTTAAAGTGTAATATATTTTAAATATGTATAAATGTATTATGTACCTACTACTATAAGTAATTAATAATTACTAATTATAGATGCATATATATAGCCTATAGTAATACTAAATTGATACTTAATTCTTAGTATTATTTAATGTTTTATATGTATATGGAATATATTAAGTATTATACATCTACCTATAAATCTTTTTGGTTAATCGAATAACTAAATGATTATTGTTTCAAAGATATACGAATCATCACCTATATATAGGCACCTATATACGGATATGTCAGAAAAATATAGGATAGGTATCATCAAAAATCGTTTATTACTACAGAAGTTGCGACTTGCCGGTAGTAACGAAAAGAATATAATAATACATATAACGATATAATAAAAAAAATACTCATATATTTTCCCAAACGCATACGTTTTCCATTATAGTATATATATATTATAACTTTGCGTTTCATTTTTTACGACTATATACACAATTGTTGGTGTGCGACTTGGCAAATTTTTATATTTTTTTATTGCCATTCAAATTTCACCCCGTACGAGCGAGCACCCGCATATCCAATAAAATAATATATTACGCAGCGAGTTTTCATCTCACGCTTTATATTTACAACTACTGCAGAATGTATAAATTATAACCTATTATATATATTGCGTAATATATAAATATTTAATAAATACCTATATTGTATACGTTTTGTATTTTCTTATGTAGAACTACTAAAAAGTATATATTATATATATATAGGTATTATACATAAAATATAAACATGTTCTATTTATAGGCAGAATTGTGATACTATATAGATATACGTATGTATATAGGTATACCCACGAAACCGAGTACCGGAATTCTGTTCATTCTGAGGCAGCTTCTCTTGTAAAATCAGACAGTTAAATGAATCTGGTTCTTTCGAAATTTTCCGCTTCTATATATGCTATTATAAACCGAATATTTATTACCGTGAATTTGTACCAGAGGTCCCCAATACATTATGACCCGGGTGGCGGGTGCCGTGAAATTCTTTCAATTGATATTATAAAACATTATCATATAGGTATTTTCACAATTAAAAAAAAAATGGATCGGCGTGTGTGTTTATAATCGTATAGTTTTATACATCTACTTACGTAAATGTCGTAACACTCATTGTATAAAAGCTATATTTTGATTTATGTAATCGTGGTCCTATCAAGGTCGTATTCCGGGGGTGGGATCCGGGTCAATCCTACCCCGTGGTATGCTGACCTTACTGAGCTGTAATTGAAGAATAAAGAAAGATAATTACAATAGATATAATTAAATATCTAAATTTACATTTTCCTAAAATCAAAAACTCCTCAAAAACTCAAAAACTAGGTCTTAGTTTGACTTGACTAAATTAATTCGCACTAAATATATCACTCTCCAAAATAACTGGTAATAGATGTCAATAACCTGCAAATGTCTACAATTACAAGATTTACCAATTTCAGAGAAATTACGTCATTTACCGGTAAATTACGTCATTCACCACGTTCACGTCTTTCACTGTAATATATATAGTGTATATACAGTCAAATTCGCTTATTACGATACCGTATATAACGATATTCCGGGTAAAATGATTCCAAGCAATGTATTTGGTTGGTTTTATATGTTATATGTAGTAGTTTTATTCGTATATAACGATATCTGTTATAACGATTATCCGGAAATAGCGATGTTATTTTGAAACAAAAATTGGTTTTTATAATCACCTAGAGCGATTAATAATACATGTACATATGTAGTAAATTTGATTTCATTCGAAGCGATAATTCTTCAGGAAAATTCTTCAGGAACAGGGAAAAGATATTATAATTTCAGTATTAGATGCAATTTTAATGATTTCTGATGCATGGAATGATGTTTCTACCACTACATTAAGAAACTGTTTCCACCACGCTTGATTTAAGGCTTCGGTAACCGACGAAACAGAAAAAGAAATAGTAATTGACAATAATTTAAGCAAAGAGTGCTTTTCTGAAGAAAACTTACAAAGTTTTTTGGAGGTCGACGATGCTCTTTTGACCAACGAGGAAGCCAATGAAGAAGAAATTGTCTAGTCTATTTTGAATACACATGAAGATGAAAGTGAACAAGCTGACGAAGAGAGCGAAGAAATCGTATTTAAAGTACCGTATATTTCGGAAATGTATTTTTATATTGATCAGGTGCGTACTTTTGTTTCGGTAAACAGTGATATAAATACGCCAGAAGTATCAATGGCATTAAACAATATTTCTAATATTTTTAACACATCTTATTCAAATTATAAACAAACCACTATCAAAGATTATCAAGCAAATTGTAAACTTATACTATACATAATATGTACTTTTATTAAAAATTTAAGTATGTACCTTGAATGTTAAAATATGTTATCTTAAAATAAATAACACAATAAAAATTTGTTTAATAAATCAATTTTTCAAAAAAATCATATATTTTTTAGAAATCCTCCGGATATATCGAAATTCGGTTATAACGATCGAATTCTCTAGGTCCCATCAAGGATTGTTATATTTGTTATAATTGTTATATTCCCAGATTTTTTTCCTGAAGTCGCCATTGACAAATAGATATAGGTTAGGTATTCTAGCACTAGTAGCTAATACTTGTAAAAGTTTCTATATATTGGGAAATAAAAGGGTGTTATAACTTATAATATTGTCAAGTCCTAAAATTGCTGTACCTATTCAGGCGTAACTCGCGATCTTCTTTTAGCGACTTAGTTTTCCATTTTGCAAATTGTGTTTTGAAAACATAAAAAGCCTCTGTCAAAAGCTGGGAATAAAATTTTACATAGTAATTTATTTTTTTATTGTTGGCATATAGTATATACATTTACATGGAATAATTTTTTGCAATATGAACTCATTAAAGATTTGCGTTTCTGAAATCTATCAGAAACCTGTGTTCTTATATAATCAAGAAATGGCAAAAACTAATAAATATTTAGTATATTATTCAGAGCTATTATAGCGGGCACATGATTACTACATGATACTACTATATATAGTATATACTAGGTATATGTTTTTTGTTTAATAGCAAAACGAGGCAAATCAATTTTTCTTTAGACGATATAAGTAAAAACGCACGTATCTATTATAAATTCGAACTTGAGGCTTAAAAATGTAAAGAAAAAGCTACATAAAGACTTTTATTTTTTCCATAATCCTAAGGAGTACAATTTCTGAATTTGAATAATAATACATGAAGTATAGGCAAATAGACAAAAAAACGTTCGATGAAATTTCAGGGGGGGGAGGGAGGATTGACCCGAATCCCACCCCTGAATAAGGCCATGATAGGACCATAGATTACATAAATCAAAATATAGGTTTTATACAATGTGTGTTATGAAATTTTAATAGATATATAAACTATACCAATACACGGCATAGGTATATAATACGGTCGGTAAAAATTGTCCGCGGAAAAATGAAAAATCTTAAGCAGACTCTTCAGTGGAACGTAAATATCTTAATTACTTTTTAACTTTCTAACGCTGTGTGTACTATACAATATACATTGAACTTTCGGATTTTGTATTCTCATTTAAAAAAGCTACTGGTCAGTATCAATATAGTCGTGTTTGTTTTATTACAATAATAATGTATACATTTATTATAAACAATGTCGTCGCTATACCTAAGATTAAGCGCAAGTATGTTATCAAATAGGCAAGTGTTTTATTATTTGATGCATTATGAACTATAGGAACCATTTTTAATCCGTCATTTACATTAAATAATTAATGACTTGGTAACAATGACTGTGACACAGTGATTTTTATTTCTAGTTGTGAGCTCAACATACTAAATTCTTCGTATAAACAGTTTAATTTTAAGACTTATTGAATCGGGAAAAAAACTGATGAGATAAAGGGATGGGCGAATGGTACTGCTCTATATTGCTGTACCTACTGGGGTCTTTTAAATTTAAAACCAATGTACCGTTGTCCATTGCTGTCGAAAAAACAATTATCATATACGATTATAAGCAGGGGCGTCATTTCATCATTTTAACTGGGGTGGCAAGACCTACCGAGTGGTAAGGAATACTCACTGGTAAAAGGGGGTCCGGGTGACCTCCCCGACCCATTTCCCGAATTTTTTTTCAAAAACTGGCTTTAAATTTATTAGTTTTTGAAACTCTCAGACTATTTCTACAAAAATTTAAGTGCTAATAATTGATCATAAAAAAAATAATTTATAATGATTTGAATTATTAACTAAACCACATATAAAATAATTATCATTCACACACAACTTAAAAGTGTGCTTAATTTTAATTTATGTATGCCTTGCCCATTTGTTTATAAAAAAATGATAAATAAAGTAAACATTATACATAAAAAAAATATTTTAATTTATACCATCATACATAAGTTATTTTCACACAAAATTAAGTCTTCTCTTCTGGCTTAAATTAAATTTGTACCAGTAACGAACTTTGATCTAATATAATATACTAATATAGTAAAAATAGCAGTTATACCATTCGAGGTAGAAACTAAAAATAACCGATATTTCTCAAGGAAACTAGTACCGACGTGTGGTATCGTTGTCGCGACGCTGATAATGATTATTATATTTGTATACATTTTGTATATACATTTATATGTTGTAGTAGATGAAATTATTCCAAAAATATGTTTCTATAGAATATTTTATTACTATTTTTATCATCGACAAGAATCTTACTATATTTCATATACAGAGTATTTTTCAATTAGGTATCTATTTGTCAATTATTGAGGCTTAAACTTCAAATTTCTGGGGTGGCAAAATACTTGGTTTGAGAATTCTGGGGTGGCAATTGCCACCCCTTGCCACCCCCAAATTACGCCTATGATTATAAGCACACACGCCGATCATTATTTTATATCATGTTCTATATCAACGAACTTCACGGCGACCGGGTCATAAATCTCGTACATAACGCGAACCTCTGGTACAAATTCACGGTAATAAATATTCGGTTTTCGGCGAGCCGAAGTAAACCCGCGGACTACGACGACGACGGTCATCGTGCTGCGGGTCTCGCTCCGCTCTGCTCGCCGCCGACTGCGGGCGTGCACGGGCGTGTACAAAATGGCATTCGGCGTCCGGGAGACCGGCCAATGGCGCGACGGCGTGGGACCGCCCACGTCGAGGGGGGCCGTCGTCGGCGGCGGCGGCGGACCCGGCACCGCGGCGCGAACCGCGGTCAGTGTCGATCGCACGCCGTCGTGACCGCCGCTGCGCCGTACCCGCGCGCGACTCCGTAACAATATTCTGTAACGCGGCTGGCACAACCCGTACCTAGGTACTGTTCGCGAATCCGCACCGGCTGCGCGACGTTCGTCACTCTGGCTGGCGGTTGTTCGGTGTTATTTCGCCGCAGCACAATAATTCCGCGTAACGTCATACTGTTGTGCGTACAAGTACACGAGGTGCGAAAAACGTCGAAAACCCGTCGTTCGTATACGTTTACACGATAACCGAATGGTACGTATAATAATACAATAGGTGTGATCTGTATACGCTCGTATAAATCGCGCCGGCGATATCGCACCGTATGTAGCGAAACGGCGAAAAGCGAACGCGGCAAAAGTATATAATATACGTATTAAAAACCGTGTATGATAAATAATATTACGCGTCTCGTGTGCGGCGGATTTTTTTTTTTTCACAACCGTTATAGCACGTCGATTATTGGTATACACCCTGGTGTGCATATACCGAGTATACCGATACCGTGGTCGCAGTGTACATAGGTTATACGTGTTAATGTCGTCGGTGGTGATGGTCGCGACAATCGCGGGTGCGGTGACTGCAACTGCAGCGACGTAGGCGCGACGACAATGGTCACGTGAGACGATGCCGCGGCCGTGCAGAGAGACGTACGGCGACCAAAAGCCGCCGTACAGTTACATATCGCTGACGGCCATGGCCATATGGAGCGCGCCCGAGAAAATGTTGCCGCTGTCCGACATTTACAAGTTCATCAGCGACCGGTTTCCGTATTACCGGAAGAACACCCAAAGGTCAGTGACACGCGCGTGATACGCTATATCCTAAGTACAACAGATACACTGCATACTTTTGCAGTACAGTGGTTCTCAAATTGCAGCGTTAGCGGAGCCCTACATATAGGGCTAATTACATACAAATTGTATATGTGTACATTAGGTTTAAACATAATATATTATTTGAACCTTGTACTGCGGTCTTAACTCAGAAAGTTTGATATAATGTACTGATAGCTCGTTAAAAAAAAACAAAATTGAACTCGAAGTCTATATATATTATGGTATTGATCATTTTAACGAGTCCTTACATAAATAATTATAAAGGAACAAATTAAAAAGCAGGAAATCATCGATACATTATTCTTTATGAGTTGTGGTATAAAATTGGTTTTTGGTGCTCCGTGGATTTTATTTGACATCTTGACGGCACCACGAACAAAAAAGTTTGAGAACCGCTACTCCGGTATACCTATTATGATTATTATTCCACTTTCCTTATATTTATAAAAGCTCTCAGTGGAGAATATATCTATATTCTATATATGTGCTACAGAATATATCGTCTCTCTACAGGAGGTTTCGTAATTCGTATTTTTGAGTTATATAAACTCGATTTTCGCGGTGTTTGTGGTGGGAAATGTATATTTAATTCTGAAAATCATTATTGCATTAATAATATACTACGGTATATTTTGGGGTGAAGAAGTGTTGAAGGCTTCACATTATACCCCTTTTTACCCTTGGTATGAGTTTCTTCCGTCCTTCCGCACACAATATTGATAGTTTATACTCATTTACTGTGATTTCCTGGAAAATATATATTCAATCGATGGAATCGCATTACGATGGCACTTGACAACACATTTTACCATAATACTTATACTTATTCATTTGCTTGTAAATTATCGTCAAATATAGATATCTAAAAACTAGAATGGTCTATTGGAATCATGTAGATTTATACCGGTGTTATGAGAAAACTGACTAGATATAACGGTCTTAACTATATTGCGCGCAATTATATATATAAGTATATTGATAAATGTGTATTATAGTATTGGTACGATCTTTTTTATTGTATATGCTTATATAAAGACAATACGTTTATAATATGCATCCATATATTATATTTATATATTCAATATCTATATAATAAATGCCGATCGGGTATACTCAATACGTCGACGTGCGCTCGTGTGGAACGAATTGACCACCGTGTCAACTGCTGCAGCAGCTATCTGCCTTACGCGTGCGAGTAGTTTCACCCGACATCCGAATACCCACGAAATTTTTTTTTAAATTTTAAAAAAATAATTTTTTTATACGAAATATATATAAATGTAGATAGATATATACGCGTTGTACACGAATACAATACCCATATATTGATATAAATAAATGTGCGTCTATATTATATATTTTATAAATTGCGTTGTAAATTAACTTTCAAACCAAATCATGTTCGCGCCTGGCGATATGCACGCATTATTATTTTTATACATAATACCTATAGTGCATACCTATGAAGTATATATTATTATGTAGGTACATACTCTCGACTCAATTGCATATCTATATACATATATTATAATATATTGTTGTGACATATAGACGATAATCCAGCCGTACACCGCACTCCAGTAAATTTGATTTCCATTTCGATTAGTTTTGAAATTATATTGGTTTGTATATTATATACATTGTTATAATATGTAATATATCACCATTTTATTAACTATAAATATGTGTTATTTATACATGTATATAGGTAATAGGTATGACGGAATTTTCTTGTATAGCCGTATAGTTATATTTATATATACCTACATCATATACTATTATAATACTATTAATACCACGTATAGATACTTGTACTACAGTAGCAACATAGATTATAATATATTTATATAGGTACCTATATAGTCAATATATGAAAACAATTTTAAAATTACTTACAAAATATTTAAAAAAATACCTAATCGTTAACGAGAAATATATACGAGTAATATAATAAAAATACAATAAATTATATGGTAGCCAGTATAGTCACTATATGTACATGGTATATTAGTATATTTACAATATATTACTAAGTTAATTGTTATAATCATTATTTTATATACTTATATATAGTCACTATTAGAAGTTGGAAGATAGAACTTTGCATCAGCCATCAGATAGTAGTACCTATTTCATTTTATTAAATGCTTTATACTCGTGGTTGATGATAATACTAATTTATAATACTAAATTTGTAACTTAATTTGTTGATAGAATATATATATATATATATGTAAATAAGAGAGTTAATAATTGCATTCTGACTAAATTGTTGTTAAGCGAAATACTAATAAATCAAATTTAAATTTGCATGCAGCAGCAGCAGTTAAATATACAGTTATAAACTTATAATAGTTAAAAATATATAAATAAATTGAATGCTACAGTTTTGTATTTAATTTTAATTTTTACTTGGAAATTATAATATAATTTAAAAATTAAAATATAAATTATTTGCTTTTATTATTACAAGACACAAAAAGTTCAAAAATGTTTAATGAAACAAATTACAATTTGAAATGTTTTTTTCAGTTGGAGTTTCTTCCATAAATAAAACCACAATAGTATATTTTATGAATATAAAATTAACGTGGTGATTCAGGTCAGAGATTACTATTTGCCATCCACGACGTGTGCTATAAACAGTTTTCGTATATAATGAAAATTTATTTGATCGCAAATGTCATATTCACTATACATCTATAATAAAGTATATTAAACTATTATGTTTTCATACACAAACAAGCTGCAGGTTCGATAATATTTAAAAAAACAGGTTTTTGAAGACACATATATAAAGGTATATTATATAGTATATATACCTATATATATATATATATATATATATATATATATATATATATATATATATATATATATATATATTCATTTTTCATTTTTAAATCCTAATTAAATTATACGATATCCTTCATTGATTTTAAATAAGTATTATGTAAATGCCGTAATGTATAGGTTATTAATAATATTTTATAGTTAATAAAAAATAGTTCTTTACTGTAATAATGTATATAGGAAAAATATACTTTGATCATAAGCAATTGCGGTATAGGTATAGTCCATTAGTTTTATGAATATTTTATCTATTTACCTATCTCCTTCTATAATATGTAGGTAATAGTATAGGTACATTGCACTATGTGTAAACCTAAATTAGTCGTATTTTCGATCTTATTAATTAATAACTTGTGCATAATATTGTTTTATCAGCCCGTAGAAAAATATAAAATAATGCTATTAAGCAAAAAAATAACTTCATGAGCTTGAACCGGGTTCTATGTAATTTGTGCTTTTTTATAGGCATATACTAAGAAAAAATTATAAGTTTTGAACGTATAATTACTGCGTGCTGCTATAGGTATACAATGGCACCAAGCACCAGCTATATATTAAAATGTTTTCAATGGTTTTAAAAATATAACATATAATATATCATTCCACACTGGATGTACAGTATAATTAAAAAAGATGAATTGAGTGTGCTGTGCGGTTTTCAGTTGTTGTTTCAAAACGGTAACAATTAATATTCTAAAAATTCTATACCAGCTATTGCAAAAAGTATTTCATCAAATTTCAAAATTAATTAAAATTAAATATTTATAAAAAAAGTGTAAAACCTAAAAAGTTTTTAACATTATATATTTTTATACTTTAATATTATTTTTAATTTTATATAATGTACAATAATGGATTTAAAAATGCTTTTTTATTAATTGGAAATTATCAATTTAAGTGAAAAATACTGTTTATAGTATTTATTTGAACATTATTAGTAGGTATTGACCGGCGTTGTTGAGCATAATATATATTCATGTACGTAAAATTAACTTGTACAAAATTTTAGATCTTAAAAGATGTAATTTTCAAAAATTGTACATTCAAGAATCTCTTTTTTTATTAATATTGAATAAGCACATTCATGACGATACAATATTGAATAAATTCAAAAATATTACGGTTATACGATTACGTTAACTGTATATTGAATTTAAACTATAAGTAGGTACAATGGTATAGATGCATTTCGTACTACATACAAATTACTAATTTATTTATAATTAAAAATATAAATATTTCATGGAGTGTATTTGATGATTTTAAAGGTTTTGAATTGTAGCTTGAGTAGTTGCAGTCGGCTCTACGTTTTTATATCACTTATACCGTATCATAGAGAATTGAGGAAAGAAATGTATTTTCGTTCTTTCTGACGGTTGAATCATTTGGTTAAGATGTGCGATTGACCCAGGTCGATCATACTCGTAGGTTAAATACGAGTATATAGGTGTACACGGCTCACCACAAATATTAAGTTCGGTAGGTTCTTCCTGGATATATGATGTTGGTGGATGAGTTATGGATGAACTTATGTGGCCATTCCGAATCGGTCAATTATGTTGTTTATTATACAAGTAGTCAGAGTTATATTTTTAACCTAGTTAAATTTGATTTTATACCCAGATATAATTCACACTACCACGTTTAAACACGATATATAAAATATTAAATAAATAATAATGCATTTGATCATTAAGTTTTGGAATACATCGTACAGTATCAAGCATTTATTTTGTCGAAATCGGGTGTATCCATCAAATGGAACCAATAAATTTTGTAAATCATCGTTCTTGCGATCTATAACCTTTTTTTAAAATAATAAAATACTTTATTTCATTATGTGTATACCACTATAATGTGCATTATAATTTTAAATATGAGCAATAAATATTTCGTTAGGTAATTTGTTGTTATTATTCGAATGAAATGTATAAATTACTTGAAAATGTGTATCTATAGTGTGATTTGAAATGTAATTTGTAAAAAGTATCAAATGTATACTTATAGACGAGATTTTCAAACAAATGATTTTAATAAAAGGAACCTAAATAATTTCTAGTTCAAATATTTTCAAATCAATTTTTTTAAGTTTCCAAATCTTAAAATGATTATAGTTATTATTTACCGACTGTGTGTGTATTATAATAATAACACCATTCGTCGATAGCAAGTATAACTACATTTTTAAAGTATAATAAATTATAATCGAATTATAAAGCACCTCATACCTATTCTCTAATATACCTAGGTCCTAGGCTATAATATAAAATATATATTATAGGCTATGAACTTATGATAATATATATATTATTTTGATATTAACCTGAAACTATATATTATTTATTTTAAATGAAGAGCATACACAATTTATTTTTTTATTTTTTTTATTTAAATTAATATCAAAAGATTAATGGGCCTCACTGAGGAAAACTCGTGTGGAGGCCCAAAGTACAATTATGTATAAGGTACAAAAAAACCTGACGATTTCCATTAAATAATTTGGTTTTTTTTATTGGATTGAGTTCGTTTCAACTAAAGTTTCTATCACATCGATCAAATAAATTATGGTCAGTTTGAATATCGGGAATAAAGTATAATAAGTATAATAAGGGTTATTGTTTTTGAAAAAAATTTAAATTATGATTATTAATAGCCACTAGGTAATCTAAGCTTAGGTATAATTTAGTTTTAATAATGTTTGACTTAATTGATTAATAAATTTATTTATATAATATAATACATTATTTGTTATGTATTAGAAAAATACCATTTGATATTTATTTATGTATTAATTAACACTCGTAAGATGTAATAAGGTACAGTACGGTTTACAATACTTAATATTTAATAATTTTATACGACAGATGGATATAAATGTGCAATAGGATAAAATTAACTAAATACATGCAATTTCAATTTAGTTACGGGATCAAAATTAAAGAAAAAAATTATTATTTCGTTACATGACTTAAGCTACGTTTACACGATGATAGTTGCTCTCACGATAGTCGCTATCGTGATAGTACTATCGCCGTGAGAACAGAGTGATAGTAACTATCGAACTATCGTGAAGCTACTATCACACTATCATGACTTTAGGGGTCTTCAGATGCTAATTCTCTTGTTAGCGTGCTTGATGCACCTAATGCATTTCGTCGTTGAATCCATGGTTTTATCCAAATGCGTTTTTGCTTTTTTTTCTTAGTTTGTCAAAGCTTAATAATCTCACTAATGACATTAATAATTGCATAAGTCACTTCAGTTGTCGACATATTTTAGACTTTGGAATCGCAAGTCGCAATCAGCAATATTTGCTAGTTCATACTGCTTATACTGTTCATATTGCTGTGATAGTGTGACAGTAGTAAAAACGTTCGATAGCGTGTAAACACTAAGTATCGTGGTGATCAAATATCGCATACTCTCGCGATAGCAACTATCGCGCTAAACTATCATCGTGTAAACGTAGCTTTAGGCAAGCGGCTGTGGCATATCAACAATTGTGGGGAACTTAAAAACTGTATGTATTTCTAGAATTAAAAACGGAGACTCTATAACATATTTTTGATAAAAATTCGAGACGGTATATCATATACTATGACAATACTTCAAATTATAATATATTTAATTCAAAAAAAGTTTGAAAACAATGTTATACTTAATTTATTCACACAATAATGTAAGTAATTGTAATCACATTTATAAGAAGTATATGTAATACATAATATATAATTTTTTTTTATTAAAGAGAAGAACCCTCGGCAACATGGGCCATTGGGTTTTAAATGATTAATTTAGGTATTGTGGACGTTTTAAATTTTGGTTTGAAGCTTGGCGGCTGTGGTGAATAATATAGTAATAAATACAAGATAAAATTAACATATTTTATTCTTTTTGTAAAGGAATTGCATTTCATTTCAACTTAAATAAAAAAACAATTACATTTGATGCATCTGCTGATAAAGTAACACATTTAATTGAACCATGATGCAGAAAACTTAAAGATAGAACTATAACGTTACGCCCATATTGATTTAGTTTAAGTACAATAGAATTCCCGGGAGAAAAATAATGATCGTAAAAAATGTTTTTCTAGGTATTTATAGATTTTTTTATCACAAATAGAAAAGGTTAAAAAGATTAAGATAATATCAATATTTGCCCTGTTATTTCATTCGCAATAACTATAATAATTAATGACTTTATTTCCCCTCTTATATGTAATCGCATTTAATCGCAATTTAAATAAATAAAACCATAATCCACATGGACTTGCATACAGCTTATTATATAAAATAGTATACTGCAGTGTAATGCATAACACTAAAAGGTTACGCCCATATTTATTTAGTTTCAATGTATTGCACGCGTAAGTGAAAAAACATAATGATTGTGAAAAATTGTTTTCTATGAATTTTAGATTTGTATAGAATGTTCATCATGAGAAAAAAAAGGTCAAAAAACATTAGCGCGTATCAATATTTGCCTTATTATATTTTTTTATTATATACCTTAGTTTTTAATATTAGATTTGCACGTGATTTCAAAAAAAAAAAAACAATTCTATAATAGAAAACAATCGATTTGACCTTTAAGTTAATAGATTGTACATCATAAGCCCCTTACGAATTTGCTGCAATTGTTTTCTTGTTTGCTATATTAGACAATTTTCCACTAGCTTACATGGATAATAAAACAATACCTTAATTTCTATAATATAAAAATATTTTTGATTTATTAAAATTTTTATGAACAAGTATTAGCTACGACTTATCTGTTTCTGTTAAGTATAAAAATAATAAAATATAGAGCATAGATAATAAAATAGATTTCTAAAAGGAAAGAGCAACGTATAAAAATGTACATTTTGGGAGGAATTTCATGTGAGTGGATATGAATATTTTCTTTTATTATTGAGATTATAACATTGAAGATAATGAGTGGAGTTTTTTTTATAAAGCGTTCCTTAGTACGGTAAGGGAGAAAAAAATGTAGTATAACAGATATAATATTGGTTGAAATCGATACAGGTGTATCACTGAATGATAATATCATTGTTTTCTAATATCAAATTTTCAAGAGATCTTGACAAATTTTTGCTAATTTTTTTATAAATATTTGAAATGTTCGTGTTTTCTTTTATAGTTATACTAATATAGATTAGTCGATTTAGTTATGTCGTAAAAAATGATATACATTATTATTTATTAGTATCTAAAAACAGAAGTGAATTTCTTATATGTAAGCGCGCAGCTTTAAAATCTACCCTAAGGATGAGCACAATTCCTATGAAAAAACGTATACCTCAAACAAACAAGATCTTTATTGATTAATAATGTGCTTTTTATAATATAAGCAAAATAAGATTATAATTTACAACCCTGCATTAAAGATAAATATAATTCATAACGTGTAAAACGATAAAATGGAACAAATGAAAAAAATACTATATTATTGTTTCTTTGTTTTTACTTTTTAAAGAGGTATAATATATTTATATGATAATTTAAAATTTTTACATATAAAAGTGTACCAGCAGTAAAATTAAATTTTTCATGAGTTGTACATAATCGTTTTTGTTTTAATATATTCTGGCAGTAGGTAGTCTTATTTTCTTTTAATTCTGATGCCCTCTTAAGCTATTACGTGTTGTCTAATACTCTAATAAATAATAATCAATTGTTTTTTGGTTGAATAACTGGAATAAAGATACTTAATACGAGTAGTAGCTAATTTATTTTAACCATCCGCAAATAATCAATTTTATACTTACAACGTCAAACAGAATAGTGCTACAAAGTCGATGATTCGATCGTCAAAATTATCAAAAAAGTAAGTCCTGTACCACTAGAGTCCATAAAAAATAATAGTAGGTAATGTTATACGCTTTAAAAAAGAAAGTTTGCTTCTGCTGAAGGTATACATTTGCACATGTACGTATAAATGTCGTAAAAAGGTAGCCGATTAAAAATAAAGAAACCAGCTGATAATATTGTCAAAATCCTATATTTTCATCTTTGTCCGTTATCATGTATATAGTTAGGAGTGGAATTTTAATCACATAAAATATCATAAAAAATTCAAATGAAATTATATAAAAATTACCTATAAGAATGAACTAAAAAATATCATAGTTTACAAATATACAAGAACCTTTTTTTTAACATTTCTATATTATATATTGTGAAAAGTTACAAAATTATTATAAAAACACTAAAAATACTTTAGAATTCTTTAGAGTGTAAAACTGTAAAATAATGCCCATGCAACTAAAACAATGACATAAAAACCAAATTATTAAAAAAACAATGGAAATAAAAACCGTATATTATATTTGAACTTGTTGATCGTATCATATTTTATGCTAGGAAACTATATCCCGTGAGTACTGAAAAAAAAGCAATATCCCATACTATCCTAGCCTGTATAATATAAAAGTTAATTACCTATAGTCTTGTTCCGCATATAATGCCTACTAGTACGTTATGTGAATTATGTGAATATTCAACAAGTATATTTATTATAAAAAAAAAAAACCATTTGTGTTGTTCGCAGGTGGCAAAACTCGTTGCGGCACAACTTGTCGTTCAACGACTGTTTCGTGAAAATCCCCCGGCGACCTGACCGCCCGGGCAAGGGGGCGTACTGGGCCCTGCACCCCGCCGCCCTGGACATGTTCGAGAACGGTTCGTTCCTGCGGCGCCGCAAACGGTTCAAACTGCCGGCCGCCGACCGGGCCCTGTTGGAGGCCACGTTCGGCCGGTCCTCGTCGTCCGCCTCGGCCGCTGACTCGCCTCCTCCGTCGCAGGGCCTGCTGCACATGCACACACCGCCGCGCGACACGATGATGGCGTCGCCGATAGCGGCCCGCGAACAGTCGCTATCGCCGCCGCCGCCGCCGACGACGTTGCCTCCGCAGACGCTGTCGCTTCTGCCCCTGCAGTCCGCGTCCACCGTCACCGCCGCGGCCGCCGCGTCCGTGGCCGCGGCGCCCAACCACCACCGGCACAAGCCGAAACCGTTCACCATCGAGAGCATCATCGCTCCGGGCGGCCGACGTCACTCGGACGACGTGTCGCGGCCGTCGCCGCCGCCCGCGGCCGAACGTCCGCATCGCCGATACCCGCCGCCCGTGTGTCTGCCGGCCCAGACGCAGCACAAGCGCGCGGCCGACCACGATGTGGACGGCGGCGGCAACAACGGATACGCCGCGCTGTATGCGGCCGCCCTGCAGAACCTGTTCCAACAACAGTCGTTCGCCGCGGCCGCCGCGGCCGCCGCAGCGGCCAACATATTCCCCGGGCCATCAGCTCCCCTGCCGCCTTTCCACTATATGCCGCACCATCACGCGCCAGCGTTGCCGCCGTTCCCGCAGCTGGTCAACTTCACGAACTTACACGACTGCGGTACGGCAAGTATCTACAGCTTTTGCGTTTTTTTTCTCTTTTCTTCTAGAGATAAACAAAAAAAAATATATAGTGCGCAACTTACGGTTATTATAATTATGTTGATTAATATTTTAATACTTTTTGTAGAAGTGACAAATTTTGATATTAATTTATTCAGTAATCTGTCTGTATAACATTGCTTTAGTGTGTTGAGAAATGAATAAACATTATAATTATTATTTTAAGTCATGTAATCCGATAACGTACATTGTACAAGTATGGCACGTACAATGGGTATAATAGGATGGATATAGTGATAAAAACTATATTAAATATTTAAATAAAAGTATTATTCATAATCAATATCGGTAAAATTAAAATTTATTATGAGTGTAAATTTTTGAAAAGGAAAAGCCGTTTGGTGACAAACAAACGTATATATAAATTATATCTTAATTGCACATCATTATTTTTTTCTATACGACATTTACTTAAACGGTTCAACCGTTAATTCAAACATAATCGACTAAATAGTATGACCCGACCTATCTGCGTTTGAGCCTTTTTCATGAGGGTCCCGGAAGGTAATTTGTGGATAGTTCTGGAATAAGAAAGTTTGAGTGGAGATGGAGGCGTTTATGACATTTTTTGTTGTGTTGTTTTGCAACTTCACCAACAAAAAGTACGCTTAGGTCAGTGGGTAATTGGTATTTTTGATTGAGCCACTGCAGGTGTATTTTTTGAATAATTGTCTTTTTTGTCAGCACCTCAGAGCTGATTTCATTCAGGTAATACCACTTCAATCGCTTTCAATAATTTGAGCGCGATGTATTCTTCAAAGCCTTTTCAAAGACTTCATCTATATACGTATATTATCATACTCATTTTTGTTGACAAGTCAAAACAAAAGCATCGTGATCGTATACTTTTTTATTAATGTTATATAAAACTAATTCGCGTGACATTATACGGAAAGTTGATGGCAAAATTTGTATGGAGCAAAAAAATCGATTTAAAAATTATATTTTCTACGAGCATAATTATGTTATATTATACAATATTTACCTTTCTAGTTGCTATTCAATATATGGAATGAAGTATTAATCATTTTGTGGGTTGTTATTAGTTTTAAAATATTTTATTGTGTTAATAAAACGCAAATGATATCTATGTAATATATAATATACATATATTATGTTACTTGCGTACACTATATATATACCTACGCATTATTTGGAAACCTCCACGCGAACGACATTCATAGTTTCCTGTTTTGATTTACATAGAAATTGAAAATATCAAAATTCATTCGGTTTATGTTTTGTTTTTAAAACATCTCTTTTATAATATTATACTGAACATTCTGCAAAAACCTTATTACAATATATCTTGGTGAAAACTATAATTAAAAAGTAGCTTACACAGGTAATAAATCAATGGAATTATGCCCGTATTTTAGGAATTTTTCAATGATTTTAGTTAAAGCGTGGAAGAAAAACAAATAATTTATGAGTTTTAATAATATGGCAGCAATGATAATACATATTTTTACTGTAACAATAAAACTGTAAACTTCAATAATAAGATCACGCCATCATACAGTAATTATTATTATTTCTCTTCGGTCTTGCATAATATTATTAATATTGAAAACCGTATCATTGAGTTTTTAAATCAGATAATAATATGTTTTAAATGTGCATACATGAATCTATATAATATATACATTCTATATTCTTATCTAATGTATTGTGTAAAACTGTAAAAACTTATATTTTAGAGTGGAAATGTTGCTGAAGCGATGTTACGTCACAGATAATATTCAGATGTTTCAATTTGATAATATACAGCCTATATAGGTCAATTAACTAAAACAGTGACCAAAGCCCGCACGTTGTTAGTCCAATATTATATGAAAATTATATTGAACATTACGTTACATATTAGTTTTGTTGATTTTTAGGTCGTATTTTTTTCAGCAAACTTGCGTTAGTCAGAATTAATATAATTTTTCTCTTTTTTTTCTATTGGTCTAATAGCTATGACAGATTTAAATTTGATTTATAAATTATAATACTTACAATAAAATAATCATTATTTCATCTTTCTTTTATTCTTTGAAGAAGCTTTTTGGGTATTTTTCACTTTTCAGTTAATTTTTTTTCTAACATTTTTATAAAATGGGTTCTATATATACGTGTTTCAATGTTTGAAAGGGTTGATGTTTATTTTTATAATGTGTCTTATGTTCATGGCTCTATCAGTTACTTATCTCGTAATATTTGAAAAAGTAAAAGTAAAAGTTTATAGAAGTATATAAAAGTTATAAGTTATACATAATTATTTAGTCTAATATAAACATCTACAAGCTGCTGACTGTCGACATTAAATTTCGAAATATTTTCACATTTATTTTTTGTACAGTTTTTAATTTTAAAATACGTTTAGCTTTGCTTGTTATTGTCATTATAATCGCTATGTATTTATTAAATAATGATATTAAGACAAAATAATCCGACTGCGTTAATTTTTTTTTTTTGAAGGGTCTTAAACAATAATTGAGGTGATTTTTTTTAGGATTTTTGGTACTTTGTTAGTATTTTAGTGTTTTTTTTTGCTTCAATTTGGGTGCTGTTTTTAGTGTTTCATAGACCTACAGAATCTTAACTCTAGTTATTTTATAAACGGTCTATGTTATGTACGAGTTTATATGCATTATGAGTCTCTCGACACTTTTAAGAAAAATTTGGATCCATTGTTCGCATTATAATCGTGAAATTAGTGTAGGTACTATATTAGGCATATGATTATTATACATATATTACATAAAACTGAAGTCAAGTCCACACAAATGTACGCATATAATACTATCATAATATCGTGTTGTATACAGTTTCTGTTGTTGTTGTTGCACGCGTTAGTCGTCGTGTGTATATAGGTACGTATACATGTATAATATAATGCTTCATAAGGCATTAAGCATTGTTTGGAAAGCTTATAATATATCAATATAGTGTGTTTAAATCATCATTATACTTATTGTACGCATACGTCACGCGTGTACGTAATGCGTACATATATATCTGTGTGACAAAAACTTAAGACGTATATATATATTCTTTTTTCCATATCGTTGGGTGTAAAACACGACCGTTGAATGAAACACTGACAATCGTTTTCATACAGGTACTTACTCGTAGGTAGGTGTCGTACACACTAAATGTCGTCTGCCATATTCAGGTACCTCGTTTACGTTAAATTTACTATATATACCACTACAAATATTATGTTATGCATAATATGCGACATGTATATGAAAAGTTATAAGATTACAATTTATATTTATAAAATAGCTTAAAAAAGTGTAATTATGCCGTGTAAATTAAATTTTTTTATTATTATTTATGTTTAAAACGTAGAATATTTGCAATATGTAATTTGTTTACACAATAACATTATTACGGAACGAACGTAGAAGTGCATGAGGATCTAAAGAGGCCCACCAGTATGGGAACCCTCTGTTGTATATTTAAAAATAAATCGATAAGTTGATAGAAACTGTTTATTTTTTTCCTTGGTAGTTATAATAATAGTTGAACTTAAAACACGGGGAGATATTTATTTATACCATAGAAATTTCACCCTGAAAATCCATTAAATATAGTGCTTATACTTAATAAGGTTAGGTACTATATTTTACTTTTGTGGATCACTCAACAATGTCTCTTCTGCGCTTTATTTTCTTATTGATTTTCTCGAGTTACCTTTGGTTTTGTCTTCATATACGAGGAGTCGAGAAACGATTTCTGACTCTGGATTTCGAAATATTATATTTAATGATATTCAAATGAAAGTATTAAACTATACAATATAATATTACTATTAAATCGTGATCCAGTTCAGCAATTACATTTCTTTAATTGTGTTTGTTTTAAACATGATTTTATACGTAAATTTACGTGAAAGGGTTCCGGAAACCGATCGATGAATGTTGATCGCTTACACCGTGTAACTGGGTTTCTCATATTGTGGACGGTGGTATGTACAGTAGCGCTATGAGGATATTAACGGCACCTATTAAATTAGTTTTATAGTATACTGCATAGGTCATAATATAGTTTATAAATTATTTCTAGAGACAATGTGTACTTCATTTAAGTTTAATATTTCAGCGATTTAAAGTAAACAATAAGGAAATCATCAAATTTTAAGCTTTAAGCCCTAGCAGTGCCTTTCACGATTTTATATTAAATCGAGAGGGCCAGATAACAAACAAGTCTGAAAGCAAATAGGCATTAATCAATATGTACAGGTAAACGCGTATCGTTATATACATAATATATATGTGTTTGCCAGCTGAACTTTATACCGAATTGAACGCGAAAAAATTAATTTTTTGAATTCGTCTCTCGGGTATTGACTGTACTTGACGTATACATAATTCTTCTTCAATAATACTGACTATATACATATACCTCCTATCTATACAAAATACAACCATGTTCCACGCAACGGTGGTTAACTGTTTATATTAGACATTCGCGGTAGGTAGGTAGGTATATAGTACTACTACGGGCGTAATGTAATAAGTGCAGAGTACATTATAGTTCTCGAGGGGGCTTGAGCAACTTATTTTCGAGAGCACTTTTTGAGTATACGAGTAATTAGATACGAAATAAAAAGTAAACGACAAGCAAAGTATTACATGTTTATATAACATGTAGTGTGTATAAAAAAAAATAATCCCTCGTGAATCGCGTGACTGCAAACTTGATAAAATATAAGCGTTTGGATTACTTTCCGTTTTTATCCTTATCGTATACATTATAAATTATAATATTATAGCTCGTGCCAAGATGTTCTCGTATAAATATAATAACATCAATACGGTCGACTTTTTTTGTTTCGTGGAAACAAATTTCCTCTCCATATAACTGCTCGCGCGCTTATATTATAATCATATTATGTTAACATAACTTCGGGTTCAATCGATAAAATATTGTCTGCAGGGTCAAACGGGGAAAAAAACGTATTAGTATATCGCTCATTTATTTAATTGACCATACGATTTTGCAACCGCATATCATCAGGTACTCTGGTTGAGTGACTTTCCGCATCAATCTAACCATTATATTAATTATTATATACTATATATCCTCGTGATTATTTTTGTATTTAATATAAAGTAGTAGGATTATTAATATAACTATCCACAGTTTTTCGTCCTGTAGTGTCAATATTATTCTTTGAACTTTAAACTTTTAACCCAAATTCAACAAATATCAATTACGTGGTCAAATACTATAATTATTATAACATTATGCCGTGTTAAGGAAAACAATTATTTTCGAAATCGAAGTGTTCATTTGTTAATACATTAAAATATTTATAGATATATATACGATGTGTATCGCGGTGCATCAACGTATCTATTTTTGTAGAAACATTGTGTGGTATTTTTATGACGAATTTTTTATGTGAACTGCATTTGTTTGGATGTAAACGTCAACCACAAAATGATTGATCATTTAGCTATTTTTGTATTAAGATAACAGTTCTAAATCATACAGCACTGTAATTATTTATCTACTCCCGCGCCTATGAAGTACGGCTACAATGTACTATTCATGTGTCAAAAACTGTTTTTTTTTTTTTGGAATCTTGTGCAGTGAATATAACCATTATCATATCATATGTTAACGCAAGGTCAGCTGAAGGATTTGTCCGCTGAAATTTAATTATTTTCCATGCACGTGCATTTTTACTGCATTCTTAGAACAATATATATTTTTATTTCATTTTTTCACTTCATAGTATAATCCGCCACCCGTTACGAATCAGAAAAATGAGTGAACGTGATGCAGAGGAGTATATACCTATGTAATATACATGCTTCACTGTCGAAACTTTTAGACAGTAATTTATTTAGATTTCCAACACTTATTTAATGCATTTATAGTTGTTTTTATTTATTCACAGCAGCGATAATTCAATACCTATTAAATACACATCTCCAGAGTTTTCGATCTGAATGTGTTATTTTAATCGATCCATGTATTCAATTATAGCTGATTGATATTAATCTCTACAACATTATATGATTGTGATGCCTGCTTGCGAGAACCTTATAATTTTTTTATTTTTTTTTTATCATTATTCAACTAAACGCGCACATTAACACTGCAGTGTACGTGTGTGCAGGGGTCGAAACCAATAATAATAACAATATAATACAATATATAATCGAAAGGTTAAAAATGCGGTGTAGGTACGCATCTATCCACTAAAGTGTTTTCGAGATTATGATCAAATCTAACGTGAGTTCTGTGGTGTAAAGAAAAGCAGATGTTTTATTTAATAAAGGTGTTGGACACATTACACCAAGTGACTGCACATCATATGTACTAGACATATATATATAGAGGTGTACGCACCTGCAGCCCGGTGTTGATTTTCTTCTATTACAATTTACAAAACCGACTTGGCTTCCGGAGGGGGTAACAGAGTATAATTTAAAATCTTGGTGCTGAAGGCTTTATATAAACGTGTAATTAATTGATAATCATCTTTTGGGTTTTACACATTTTTTGTGTTTTTATTACATACAATACATACGCATATATAGGTATAATATAATACTATTATATTATATTATAGTTGATATTATATTTCCATACCATTGGTGCACGTAAAAAACATAAGGAGATATACACGCATTCAAGGTTGTGTTTATTGTTAAGTTATAAATACAGGTCTATGCGTATACATAATAGACAATAGTCTAAAAGAACCACAAATTTGTCTGACCACTACCCTCCCCTTTCCACCCCTCCACGGTGGGTTTTGAAATAAAATACAATTTTTACGTACATAGCCATACATAGCCGTATAGGCACACCTGCCGCCTGCAGTGAACTAAACAAAAGTATACTGCAGTATATCCAGGGAGTTGATTAATTAGTTCGATGCATATATTATTCACACCTATTACATTAACATTTGAAAGAATTTTTCCATTTCAATAATTTAACAACGTGCTAACAAAACGGTCAAAGAATATATAGGTTGAAATAATTTGTTGACTTTTAAATCAAATAAGAAAAGCTTCCTGGCTAAGTACAATAGAGTCAAAGTTTAAAATACCAAGTTTTTATTAATTGCTTGTCAGTACTCAGTGGTATAATTTATTTAAATTTTAATATGAAAATTACAAATCATCGCACTCGAAAAATAGTTTTAAATCAATGGTTTGTGTAGTAATATATATATATATATTACTACGTATACACTATACATATATTATTCTATATGAATAATTATGTCTTATCTAATGAAATGTAACTTAAATTTATCACATAAACACGTGATAAAAGAATTAGAGTCCAAAATTTGGTAGGTACTACTATTTTATCTGCAATACAAGGTTTGAAATATCTAAAAATCTACACATACTCGTAAAAATAAAAAAAAATTAAAAAAAGGGAAAAATATTTAACTACATAGACAGGCTATGCCGTGTATCAAACTTTAAATTGTTAAAAAAATGTTTACTATAAGAAATCTTTTTAATTACTAACTTTTGGTAAATGGCTCATGGTTAACATTGAATTAAATTTCAAGTAATAAAATACAAAGTTATTAATTTTGTTGGGATAACTGATTGCTAGATGAAATTTAACGTTACAATTTTTAGTTTTTCCTGTTTGCATTCTCGTTGTATTTATAATTGTAATTTGTATCCATTTATATCCAATTTACTATAGAATATATTGTATTAACAGAAAAAAAAAACATTATAAAATAAACTAAGCTATCACGTTGTTTAGAACTTAGAAGTCGAAGTCGTAAGGTACTGAAATCAAAGTTTGCCATTCCTATTATGATCATATATGATCATTCGTCTTTATATTATTTACTAAAGAAAAAAAATGTACAATAACTCACTAAGAAATTATACATTACTACCAAAAACAATAATATATGGTATTGAAATCATGAAAAAAAAAATTAGATAAAAATATTAATGATAAAAACAAAATATTAAATATTAAAACGCATAATTAATCAATATATATTAAAAAAGGATTATTTAACCGGAAATTTTTTTTAAAACTGTTCAACTTAAAAATAAATACATACAATGTCTAATCATGAATAAGTATCTATAATATATTATTATGTTCGTTGAAAAATTGATGCCTCAACATTTATAACCAGTTCCAGTTCATAATTCCAGTAAAATAATAGCCATCAACATAGATCAAAACTGTCCTGTAAACATTTTTTTCTAGAAGTACATTATAGGTGGATTTGAAATGTTTGATTGAATCAGAAAACGACCTTTGTAAGGTTAAACTATTTATCATTATCTACCATAGCATATGAAATTTACGGAGCAGTTCTGCCGAAAAAAAAATGTGTAGTGCCTCAATAAAACAACATTAAACCTTATTAATTAACAACATTATACTCAAATTCCATGTTCAATATATACATGTTGTACTGATAAAATGTTTAAACTAAAATAACAATTTCCAATACCTAGAATCGTTTTATCTAGATTTGGTGTAAATAATATGAACTTGGATGCTTTATATTCTAATCTTAGGCCAATTAACAAAATTTGTTACGCATAATAATCCAAATAAAATAATAATCTAAATTTGTTCCTTATGTTTTTTTTTTATACCTGCGTATACTAACACTTTGATAAACGTTCAGTTTTGAATAGGAAATAAAATAACTATACTATATTTCTATAAAATAATATTATACACAAATATTTTGATAATAAATATTTTTTTATCACACGTCTTATCTCTTCTGTATGTGCTAGTACAGTGGAACGCACTTAAAAATACATTGAGGCGCGTCTGTAATTCATGCATTAGCTTACCCATGCGTAAGGCGAATAGTAAATTAATAATTATAATCTATATATTTCTTTGTACTACAAAGTGTCAAGGTACTATAAAAGATTTCTCAAGACAGAAGTCGAAAGTAAAACTTAAAATGTATATATGTAGTAATTTTCCTTTGAAGAAATATAATATTATTCTTTAAAAGTCTTGAGCACGAATTTAGATACACTGGTCACTGGATACCCAATGACCTATGATATGAGGCGCTTGAACTGAATCTTCGAATGCAAAAATGTATTGCAGTGCTTCTAGCGGATACAATGAACACTTAGTGATAATAAAATAATTAGCAATCGTGTTAAATAAAATATAATATAAACTTAAAATCGAATGCGAGTTTTTTTTTATTGAATATTTTAAAATAAAACATTTATTAATTAACCCCGATAGGTGTAATTGAACAGCTGTTATTTGGAGAGTCGCTTAGGGTTCCAAAAAAATAATTGTTTGTATGGGGTCTTTGGGTATCCAGTGTATAAGAATCATGATCTTGAGTAAAGCATAGGTGTAATCATGGTCTTACATTTTAATAACAATAATAGAAAATATTATTTTATGTTATTAAATGGTAAAATATTCATAAAGTTTTTTTTTTAATTTTTTTTATAGTATTGTGAATAGGATCTAATGTTTTGATTGTAGCAGAAGATGCACCTGCATATAGTATAGAGCCATATTCTAGTGCTGAGAGGATTATTGAGTTGTGTATTCTCTGTAATGTTTTGCTTTCAGCTCCCCATTCGAGGTTACTTAGAGTTTTTATTATATTGAGTTTAGTTGTAGCTTCATTTTTTATTTTGGTTAATTCATAAAGTTTATTTCGTATATTGTCGAATATATTCTAGGAAATTCGAATAATTGTATGAGATAATGTATTTAATTTATATGAAGAAAAAAAAATGTTTTTTTTATTAATCAGTGAAAACAATATTCCTTCTTATACTCCATTGAAAATCATAACGAATGCATTAAGACAGGCATACTTCGTAGTGATAAACGATTATAATTATTAAAACTCATTTAAAATTAAATGTATCTATAATTAAGGGCGAAATATTTTTATGTAAACGTCATCGTCAGTTGTATAATATTTTATTGTAGGTAAAAAAAAATTGAGAAGAAAAGGAATAGAGCTAATTAAAAAAAATATGAATATTCATTTTAATTATTATTTTTTAAAATATTGAATATACCCAGCGTTAGTACAACGTTAACCACTAATTTGTTGAGGTACCATTATTTCGTTTGCAAAAATAATCTTATCTATGATTGATAAAATGTATACGTGATGAACGGCATTAAAAAAAACCTTGATACAAATGCCTTTACATAGTTTTATTGACTTAGGTCAATACCCGCAACTTATTTACCGAAATTGATTATAATCCAAACGTAATTTTAGTTCGTAAAGTAATAATCAGAAGGCTTAATTAAAACGGCCTTTGTGATGAAAATATACGCAACAATTTTTATATTCATCATCGATATGATATTTTATTATTTTAAAATATAAATATAATAATACCAAAGAGTTGTACCTATCGTTTGTTTGATATTAATTTTGTTTTAAATTCTGAAAAATGATTATAATTCAAAATAAAAGTATACCTAACACTATATAATATAGCGGGTGATCCGTACTATTATTATTTAGGTTTAGGTGTTTTTATATGTATTTATTATATTTTTGGATAAGTAAGGTTTTTACGCCTTTTGGACTCAATGACCTTACAAGTCAATTTTTTTTTTGACTTAGTTTGAATTATTAACTCGTCGAGAAATTCAATATGAATACAAAACATAATAAAATAATTGTTAAGAAAATACATATATATATATATATATATATATACATAACCATTATAATATATGTTACTATATAATTATACATATTTTAATACATTATAATCGTTCTCTAAATTCCTTGACATAGTATATTATATTTATAAAAACACGTTCAATGGATCCAATACTAATATTTTTGTGTATACGAATTGCCGAAATTATAAAATCAATAGTTGGTGTTTCTACCGTAAACATTTTTTTCTTTGACTGAAGAATGTGTCTTATAAATCATTTATTCAAATCTTAGTTGGCGATCAAAGTTAATACTGTCAATGAAATAATTTATTAAATTAATTCCTATTTTTATGTTTATCGCTTCATGCACTTATTTCATAATAATTCGTTTAAATTTTTGAAGGTTGCGCTCATTATAATTATTTTAGGGCATTAGGCTACTCGATAATTATAATTATGTAGTAATATATCATATCAAACGTCATATGAATAATTACAACGATTTATTAGGCACTTCAAAATGTTTGATTAAATAATTATTCGGTAAATATTTTTTTAATATTAGCATTATAGCATTGATAACCATCATGTATTAATAATTATTAATCATTGTAACTATATGTGTATAAATTAAATTATTTACAGCTTAAATTAAAATATGTTCAAATTTTTATTTTTTCCCATAATCTAGGTAGGTGACATCAACATGATAGGCAGCACGTAGGTACATAATATTATAAGAGATTATAAATTTTTTAGTTTTTATAAATTGAGTTTGATATTTATCAAAATATTATGAATGAGAGTCTTCGAGAGGAACTTGCGTGAAAGCCCAGGGTTATCTAGGTTTACTAAATATGTATTTTTTATTGCATACATTTAACATTTTAAACACACAAATTAACGAAGGCCAACGAAACTTCTCAAAAATAGTTTCTACTCAGGTTAAATTAGATATTTTATATAATAATTCTATATAGTCGCATCGTGTTCATAATATTGATCCCAGAGGGAAATGTATTTTTTAACTATTTTTTAACATATGGCGCATACATTAGCCACATCACTGTGTGGCATTAAGTTGTAAATCCCGAGTCCCCGAGAAATCGAAAACATGATATCGGCAGAAGTTACATATTATCACACTCGGATACTCCCGTAACTTATTGCTCGTTCAATAATATATTTTTTTTTTTACATAGACTAAGACGCTTAGTCTTAATACCTATTATTACTTCAATACTCTTTTTTCTCAGATATAATTGTAGAAAGACCATCAACAACATAAATGTGTCACCCATTATTAGTACTAAAATAGTACTGTAGGTAATTAATAGATTAATTCACTATCGCATGCGCGTTATATCACGATAATCAACGGAACGAAATCGAAAAAATGAAACATAATTAAAAAAAACTATTTCAGCGTGCTGCACAGCTTTGATGGAAAACGCATATTACAATAATATTATTCCGCTTGTGCCTATTTATATATATAAAATTGCACACGCCATTTCGGTTGCCTACGCCCGACGGCGTATTATAGCATGTTTACGAATCGATCGAAACGTTGCGTTGTACGGACTGCAATCGTCTTAAAACGCCTAATGTTATGATACAATTTGTAATTATGTAAACGCTGGTTGCTACTGATTTGAGATTACCCAAATTTTACACTTTTCATACGCAATTTTCAATTTCAATAATTCCGAAAGTATCGGTCTGAATTTCGACCACGTTACATCGAAAATTCCAGTAAAATAACTAAACAATATTTTGCGTAAAATCTTTCAAGTTTCCATTTGACAAAAAAATTCGAAGAAATTGGTCGATACCCTTGAATTGGCAAGAAAAAAAAGGTTATAAAAAACATAGGTCTTATTATGATTACATGAACATTAAAAAAAATCAAAATTTAAGCAGGTGTTTATGGCTGAAAAGGGGGGGGGGGTTGAAAATGGTTAAAAAGTCACCCTGTATAAGTATAATTATACTTACGCTTTTCGAGTATAAGTGTGTACACTAGTATACCTGCATATTGTGATTATTATTTTTGACACGGAAAATCAGGCGCGCGTTGGACGAAAGGTAAAATAATATCGTAGTTTTTCGCATTCCTCCGTCGGCATAGTAAATAATAGTAATAATAATAATAAACCGTCGTACTCATTATATTATTATAACTTTGCCGCCTCGTGCAGCGCAAGGTCTGGGCCCATAAAAAATAAACAAGTCTGAAAAGTAAATTTTTTTTTTTTTTTGCGGTTTATTTGTGCTACACACTATCTACCTAATGCATACACATACATACATATATATTGTATACATGTGTATAATATGTACATAGTATATGTTCACGCAGACACACACTTGTAGATGTACAATAATAATAACTCGTGTGTAGGAAAAATAATAAGAAAAAACCTTTTATTCTCGTAACCGCAAAAAAAAAAAAAACCGTTCACCCGACACCTGGGCCGCCGTAGCTATAATATAGTGTGTGGCTGCAACGAGTAGACGAAAATTATACGACCTGACCGCTGCCCGCCTGTGTGTGTGTTGAACATAATACGCTATTGTATCGGGTCGGTATACGTACACACGCACACACGCGCGCTCGCGTTTATCTTTTTAAATTCCAATTACCCGCCCTACAGGCGCGCGCGCACGCACAGTGACGTTACGCGTACGTACGTGTGTACACCGGTAGACGTGTATGCAGTGTTGAATCCAGGTATACATCAGGGAGGGCAACTGCCCCCCCCCCTGAAGTTTTGTTTGCTCCCCCCCGTTAAATGACAGTAAATAAATGATTTATTTATTAATGAAAAAATTTGAATGGTCTAGGTGCATATTACACGGCCCGTGATTATAAGATTATAAGTCTTTTATGTTTGTTGCTTCACAGAAAGTTAAAACAAACGGATATCCAATAACTAACCTTCTTGAAGCAAATATTGGTTATGAACATCTGAAAAAATGATCAGAATCCATTTTATGCATTCCAATAGGAACGCCTACTGTAGAAAGATCATTCAGTGCGATGAATAGAATTATGACAAACCTTCGCAACCGAATGGGACAAGATACTCTTCAATACTGTATGAAAATAAGTATAGAAGGTGATGAAGATCCGTCAATTGAATATTTCGAAGAGGTGATAGATTTATATGGAGCAAAAAAAACTAGACGCATACGCTTTAAATGATAATAACTATACATTTTTTAAATATTAAATAATTTCAATTGTTTTTATAAGCTTAAGTTCAATTATATCAATTAGGTAAATAAAGTAAAATTTGTTAATTTGTATTATATTAATTCCACATCTCATAGTGCCCCCCCTGGAAAAAATGTCTGAATTCAACACTGCGTGTATGCATAGGTGTACCCCGGTACCGTAGCATCTACTCAACACAGTGACGTACGCAGAAAAAAGTTTCGGGGGGAGTTTTTGAAAATCAGTTGCTGAAAAGTAGAACTTTTTTTTAATAAACATACGAAATTTTTTTAAGAAAATTATCTTTACTTAGTACTTACAATACTTTTTTTTAATATAAATAAAAATGTACAATACTAAATCTAATTTTTGTGAAGTTTTAGCCATTATGTTAAGAATATCTTCACAATTAATGTCTCTATGTACATTTAACAATGTTAAACATTCAATTTCTATTTCTGCTGGTGCCTAAATAGCGCAACAATCAACATTAGAAAACAAGTTAAAATATTAATAAACAAAAAAATAAAAACTAATACGCACCTCATTATTCTCAGTTCGAGATTTTTTATTTGTTGAGAAATAAGAAAGTAGAGTGTTTCTTTTTTTTACGATTCCATACTTTATATTAGTATAATATTATACACCAACTTGAGAGTTAACGAATAAAACAGTATAATATTGTCACTTTTCGTGCCTCGTTTCAGATACAAAACAAAAACATGAACGATAATGTCGATAACAAAATATAACAGAAACGACATTATTCATTAATTTTAACACTCCAATTCGCAGTGATTGTCCCGTCTGTATAGCTTAGGGCTTAGGTATTTCCCATGTCCCGTGTAGATTTTAGAATTCATTTATACCCACGTCAATACACAGTAGGTATCATTTTATTTTATTTATAAATTTGTTAGTATGTATTATATTATATTTTGCTTTAGTCGGTTTTTCACAAACACAACGTAATATTATATCTGTCTATTAAAGTATAATATAAAAATTAATATTAAAATTGAATAAATAAATAACCATACAAAAATCCAAATATTTCGGGGGGTGTTTGAACACCCAAAACACCCCCCTGTGTACGTCCCTGAGTCACAACACATCGTAGGGTAATATAATATTATACATAACACGCGCGTACCCGTACACGCATTTCCCGCTGTTCGCGCAGCGAGTGGGCTACAGTGTGCAATATACCCGTGTCGGCCGTTTTTCCCGCTGCGGCCCGACCGCAAGACACTTCTGTTGCCCACTCGCGTCGAATACGGCCGGGTTCTGCTAACACACACGCCACATACGCCACACACTGGCGCGCGCACGCTGGAAACGCTAATAACAACGTTTTACACGTATCATCACGAACGCGTACCGATATTGTTTTTTTTTTTTTTTTTTTCGTTTTTCTTTCCACAGTCAAACTCGTGGCGGCCGCGCGCGACCTCTAACGCATCATCACACGAGCCGTCTCGGACTATCTACGTAGATCTATGCATATGGATCCGAGGTGTCGGACGGTAGCTGCAGCAGTTTTATTATGAGCGTAGAGGTAAAATCGTTGGGCACAGAGATTTAGGGTTTTCAAGGGCAACGAGTACAAAAGCACAATATAACGACGGAACGTTTTGATCATACTATTCCATTACCCGTAGGCTATATTGATGATTGGGATCTTTTGCTCAGACGAAAACACTACTGATTTTTAAACGTACGTACCTATAACATAAATATACATTGTCTTACGATTTCAAAGGGTGAAGGGCGGTGTAACCACTAATACCTACCCTTGTACACGCGCCTAACAGAGTGCAGTCAGCATAGAGGTGTCGAATAGGCAGTAAACACATATATATACGAGTACACATAAGTGTATCGTCGCTTGCACGGAAATTCGACAAATAATATTTTATAAACGACGTAATTTGTATAATAACATAGCTTTCGTCAATGTACCTATATAACCCGCACTATTCATATTAAATCACTATTATAGTTTAGGCAAGACTATGCACTGTATTGTATGATATAGACATTACACATTATGTTTCAATTAATACCTCGCCGGACCACGACTTTATTATGTATATATATATGTGTAATACGGTTGAGACCACGAGTACACCAGTACAGCGCTGTTATCAGAAATTAATTAATTGCCGTTAGTTTATACCCATAGATTACGTTCTATTCGTTTTTGGCTGCGCTTGAATTCCCGAACAAATATTTTTGTTTTTAATTATTTTATCAATTATTTTATTTTAATAATTCTTTATACATTTGTACGTAAACGATTCATCGTTCTGCGATAGGAAAAACAGTTAAGACATAATAATACAGTTCCGCTTGGGTATAACTCTTCGGTAATACTTTAATAATTATTGTGTGTACATACTATGTTATCATGTCCATTCATTTGTTTTCGTTATTTTAACATAATTTCGAGGAGTCTTTGAACTTTTATTGCAGCGTCTACGCAAGATTTCGTACTCCTTTACGCTGGCTTTTAACGTGAAATATTACGTACGCATAATGCCTATACTATATTCAGAGCCGTGCCGTGGGAGGGGGGCCTGGGGGGCATATGCCCCGGGCGCATGGCTTAAAGGGGCGCCAAAATTTTTTTTTATAATATTTTAAACTTTACATAAATAAAATATATGAGAAAGATTATTGTTTTACAATTATTTTGGGCCATTACAAATTTTTTCTAAACAAATTTCTGACTATGTTCGAGTAATAACAATAAGTCAACCGTAACGTTTTAGTTTTATTCTTGTATTACCGATTTGGCTTTATAATAAATTATCGTATTCTTTATGTCAAAATCGACTGCACGTTAAATACAACAAAGATATTGACCAGGAAATAATTAGCGAAATCGATTTTTTTAAATATCAAGTAAAAGCAATTTTACCAGACTTAAACGCAACTGCTTTAAATATTTTAAACGCAATTAAAAAATATGAACTTGATTCAACTTGTCCAAACTTAATGACTGCATATAGATTGTTTCTTACCATGCCTGTTACCGTCGCTTCCGGGGAACGCTCTTTTAGTAAACTGAAATTAACTAAGACGTATTTACGGTCAACTATGTCGCAAGACAGATTAACCAATTCAGCAATATTATCAATTGAGCATGAAATAACGAAAAACATTGATTTTGAAGACGTCATTGAAGATTTTGCTTCAATAAAAACCAGGAAAATTAAGTTTTAAACTTGTAAATATAATATGTATAATATAATTTGAGATATGTATCATTTTTAATTAATTATTACGGTATAAATTAATAAATTATACCTAACTATTTTGTTTAATAATTACTATTACAATTAGCTTTAGTTTTTTGTCAAATCAATGTTCAAAATACGTTGTAAAAAAAAAAATTTAATTTAATAAGAATGAAATGCAATATGATTAATGATAAATAAAATAGGGGGCGAATATTTTTAATTTTGCCCTGGGCGCCAAATCTTAACGGCACGGCTCTGACTATATTCACCTACGAACGAAAAGTGCGGGTGTATACAGTGAACTCTCGAAACCACCCCTACGTTCGTGCCTGGTATATATTTCTATATTAATTGATTTATTTATTTACGAGCCGGAGCCCAATGTGATTCACATCTAATTTCTACTTTTAATATTGATAATCATTTTTATGCGCAACTTTTACAATTAGTGTTTATATTATGATTATACAACGATAATAAAAATAGTATGATATAAGAAGTACGACATAAATTATAAAGGCTAATTACAATATTTAAATTCAGGATAAGTGCGGGTACAGATCACTGTCACGAGACATCATCCTATCAATAGGTTGGTTCAGCCGTGATTTGTGCCATGAGCGGATATTATGGTCAAATAGGAGCAGACGACCGAATGATACGGAAGGGAACTTTAAAATGTTGTCATCAGTTATGCAGAAAAAACAAGTTAGCTTAAACTCTTATGCATCTACTGAAGTGATGATACCGAACTTGTGCATAAGTGGCTAGTAGTCGTGTGGAGACGAACAATACGTTTTCAGTACAAACAACGCAGAGCTTAAAGATCGCCAAAAAGACACGTTCTATGTGTGAACAATCCGCACTGCTGTGTAGGGGTCTCAGAGTAACTACTGAAGCATAGTATGTTCTAAAAGAGATCTGGCAAAGGGAACAGTAAGATTAGCCTTGAGCGATTTGAAAAACTTGTACGTTATTATAAAATACATTCATGATATATACATTTAAAAATTCTCTAAACTTCAATGCGTTTTGTTCGAGACGTTAACGAGTCGTTTATTTAGCACGTATGGTGATAGAGAAAAAAACCAACAATAATGATGTTCGAAACTGAAACCTATGCATTTATATCTAGTAGCTATTTATTGCCTTTTTTGCGGTGTTCATTCGATTCTGCGCGCGTAATACAATGCGTACACACATACGAGTAGTCTCGTGCGCGTACATCGTAGTAACAATATAATAACAATATCGCATTATAGAAAACGATGATGGCCGCATTTGAACGGGGAAAAAAAATACATATTTTATACGCGTGGACGATACCCTAAATAGTACGGGCATTTAAATTATTGCTATTATTATTATTGTAAGAACGAATGAAAAAACGACAAAACGCGCTACTATTTATGTATAAGAATATGAATATCATTATTTTTTATGTAAAAGCATAGGACCGTGACAGACCCGGCGCTAAATATTTGCCGCAGTCGAAATAATAGTTTTAGGAAGACGTTTTAATTGGAAACAATAATTAAAATTATATAGTTTATACACATATATATATATATATATTTTTTTTTACCAAACAACTTTATACAAGTTATAATATATTTTTCATCGGTATGTAGCCACAGCACTCAAGCAGTATAATATTATTTTATTATTATATGAGTATTACGACGGTCGGAATAATATAAATGTAATTTTTCTAATACAAAATTTATCGCGCGATATGAGAACAGTCATAATTTACGACGTCACGCTTGACGCTCATTATTGGTACATAATTTTACTTACGAAGATTTATTTATCAGGAGATTCTGAAAAATGCATTAATTCGTGGGCCAATAGAATTAGCCCGTCGGGTTATCGACCCCTTTTCTAAACGCAGATTTTTTCCGTGGTTTGCAAAATAGATGTTCGGTAAAGGCGTAGATGTTCTACTGTAATTATTATTCTAGTTCCCTTTCATCGCTATTTCATGCCGTATTTTTAAAAATGTTTTTTTTTTATTTCTTTTATGGAACCGTACAGTCTTTGTATATATTTTTACAGTAACAGCGCGAGTGATGGTTTGAAGCAATATGAAATAAATATGGTTGAATTAAACAAAATAAATAAATTAAGTATTTAATATTAAGGCTGCAGTCATGCGTGGGTGGTCCATCGATGGGTCACCATGAGATAGTGCATAGAGGAAGATCCATTCAGAGATCAGGAGATTGCGATGGATGTGCATGTTGGAATTTAGTAAACTATTTTGGTAAAGTTTTGGACTGTTGGGAAGGAGTTATAGGACTATGAGAGAGTTTGATGTGATAATATTATACATTTTTTTTATTTTAATGAGAGGTTGGTGCAATGGTTAGGATAGAAATGAGTGAGGTTATGATGGATTTGAATTCATCGAGAAATGTTGGAGTGAAGTTTCATTGTCGTTAATAGAAGTTTAGGATAAGGTGCCAGCGGTGACTTTAAATTACATTTACATACAGACGTGCAGGGTTTGGTCACTTTTCATTGGCAGCAGGTTGTTAATGATGGTGCTAAGGATTAGATTTCTAGCACGGTGGCGGTAGTTTTTTTGGCTTGAGATGTTGTATTTGCTCATGCTATATTTGACTGTATGAAAATGCATACCGAAAACTGTATTTTATTTTGTTGGTATTTTTCCGAAAGTTTTTTTCCCCGATACATCTTACGGTTTGGAAACCGATACAAAGTAATAGTTGTGCGAATTCAATGCGTTTCCCCTCGTAAAAGAACAATATAATATTGTTCCCTGCTCCCAAAGAAGATTAAACCGACGTGGAACCGCGGTTATACGCGCTGCGGCATGATTATTGTTTTTCGAGTTCCTACATTATATTATGTTCTTATTAGAATAAATTATTATAACCGTGCAGTGTGCCGATGCCGACCGTTATCGTGTCGTGACGATTCAGTGGAATCGAAGTGTAGGAAACAACCGCAACAACCGTGCAAATAATATACGGAAACGGGTACACGCGTGTATAATATTATTTTACTGACGCGGGCCTAGTAAATATAGTACAAAATATGTATTTGGTATAATGAGTTCTAAACTTGATATAATTTTATTGTCTTTCGAGTTTTCATACATATCAAAAAGTTTTTCTTTTTTTTCTTGAAGTTTTCCGGCTTCAACGGCTGAGGTCATTATAGCCAACGTTGTTTTAGACATTTACAATATATTTACAACATTAGAGATAATTGAGAGATTTCAGGTGCTTGAGATAAAACCAATGACTTTTATGGTTCGGTCTTCTGGCTGTACACGAATTGCGTCCAAAAATATCCTTTTTCCGCACGGATCACGCCCCGACGATGTTGAATTCAATAATCATCACTACACGGATTTGTGTCCCAACAAAATTTCCTTTCTGATTTTTCTTCCAATAAAACACTATGCAAATCGGATAAATTTACTGACAGCGTTTGAAGTGTAGATGACCAGCTAGCGCGATCAACGTCATTACACGGATTACTGTAGTTAAATCATAAGTTGTTAACAGTCGGCATAATGATATTGACTGTTATGGATAAACCAACACAAACAGCCTAAATTCATTCATATGCGATCACACATTTGATAACAATTTACGACGACTCTAGACCGTTACAGGCTACTTGTTCTCGTCGATCAGCTAAAAAGCTTTAAGCTATACGTGTTATATACATTTCATCTGGTAATACGGACGCAACTCGTGTAGCCGTTTAGAAAACTCGGTCCGGAATTCGTGTGCAGCGGTGATGAGGCAGGATGAGGGTTTTGCGTGCTAGAACGTATTTTGGCCACCCCTCGATGATACTTATTAATTATTATATGTTTTATTGCGATTCGTATTTTGACGTGCTATGCATATACAGTGAAACCTCCACTAACGGACACCTCCCAATAACGGACACCTCTCAATAGCGGACGTTTTTTTGGAAACTGGGACATTTTCACTACTTTTCAATGGGACAACCTCCGAATAGCGGACATTATTTTTATCTTTATTTGAAAATAATACGTATTCACATTCGTATGTACTCTCGTAATAATGTAATTACGATAACAAACTCGTTATGTGATGATAAGATTACGACAAATTCGGTTATCGGTGAAACGGTTATGACTTTATGAGTTTTATGACAAAAGTATGTCGGTTAGTGACGGTTTTCGACGCGATGACTACGTTAAAACGAAAGCGGTTGTCGCTTCGCGAAAAAGTTGACATTTTAGATTACCGTAAAAACAACGGAAACGTAGGAATTCGTGCACTCGCAGAAAAATTTCAAGTTGGAAAAACACAGATTGCAGATATTGTGTCTAACTCAGTAGAAATTTATAAAGTGTGGGTTCAAAAAATTGTATCCCCTCTGAATAACGGACACCTCCGAATAACGGACAAAATATTGGTGACCGAGAGTGTCCGCTATTCAGAGGTTTCACTGTATATAGGTACTGGTGAAGGGTTGAAGATCTTTTTCAAATGTTTCTATCATAAAGTCGGTGAGATGTTATATATATATACGACCGTGTAAAACGCGACACCGAGCAGCTGCACTATATCTGTGTGAATGAAATAAAACCAAAAAAAGAAAACGGTTTTTTACGCATAACCCGAGAACTAATATATCCCCCCAACGTAACTTAGCTGCTGTAGGTATTTCGAAACGATGAGAAATCGATTAATGTTTAATAGCGGTGGTTTTCCTAAAAAACTACCCAGCGAGACATAATAAGAAATCAATCACCCTCATCGAGATTCTGTACGAATTCCTGTTTACAAATGTCCATAGACCCTTCCCCCTTCGGTTAAAGGTGCGCAGCCACGGCTGGTGCGTTTTAGGGGACGAATTATGAGCTTTTTAAAAGTGTCATATTCTGCACGATCATAATTCGCTTGAAAAATGAACATTCTCTGAAAATTTGACCGTTGTATTACTCACCTAAGCGTTTATCAAAACGCCCGACGTTGCTATGATATACTTACAGTGCGTAGCTCACGACAATACGAACGTGTTATAGTACATGTGTCTGTAACGAGCGGCGGCGGCGGCGGCGGTGGAGACGACGATTATAATATGTTTATGTGCGCAACTATGGGAACCACTTGGTATATTATATACCTACGTAATACGTGTACACGTACACACGTCGTGTACATATTGTGTACATGTGTGTGTGTGTATACGTGACCGTATATACCGCCGCCGCGGCACCCGGGCAACCCTATAATTACGGACGACACTCGAAGCCGTCAGTGTTTTCTCTTTTGTCGGCTCTCGGAGCGCACGTTGCGTGGGCGTGGCCAAACACTCCCGCGAGCCTTCTATCGTACACACACGCACGCACGCGCGAGTCCATACTCACACGCACGCACGCGCACGAGCACACACACACACAGAGAACTTGGACATTCCACAGGCACGACGACCGTGATGTATAAAATATTTATATATAATATAAAAATAATAAAAATGGAAATAAATATCCCGATACACCCGTAAGCTTCAAATTGTATTATATATTTATACACCCGACCGCGTACAACCGCGGAATGCTACCAGATAGTGCAATGTAATATTGTTATGACTAGGGCTCGGATTTTCAAGATACAAATGTGTTACGAGTACATCACACTGATCTAATAATGTTTCGGTGATTCTTTTGCATTTTTCAACGTTTTCGGCGTTTAAGAGCATTTTTAAACGTTTTTTCAGGTCATTTTTATAGTACATACTCGTATTTGTGGTAATATTTAGCAAAATATGAAAATTTTAATCATAAACACACATTTTGTAGGTACTACTCGTATAACAACATTATGTGATCTGGTTTTATAAAAAAACTATTCATAAATTCACCAGAAACATTTTTATTATAATTGTAATATTATGTATAGTAAGAGCTATTGTTTCGTATATTTTCGGAGTTTTTTTGTCATCCATTCATTTTTTGAAAGGGCATTTTTCGATATTTTTAAGGTATTTTTTTAGAGTTTTTAAGTCATACGTGTACATGCATTTTTTGGAAAGGCTTTTAAATCCGAGCCGTAGTTGTAAAGTATAAAAAAAAGTATACATATGATTATTGAACGGACGCATTAGCTGCATGCCCAAGTATACCCCCATACATGAACAAACACATTGCGCGCACCCCACCGTTGCTGCAGTTGCAGCTAAATATGCAGCAGTGCTTTTATATGTGCGATACATAATTGCAACGTGCAGTGGAAAATCGAATCGTTGTCGCGTCCTACGCCCTGGTCCTTAGGCTACGTGCGGGGGCAGCCGCCGATAAATACGATATTCACGTGTGCGAGCGTATTTATAACATATATTATAATAATTACATATTGTACGCGTTATTATAATATATAATATCATAATAGTCCATAGTATACTGCATACTGCGAATTGCATAGGTATTAATTGGATTCTTTGTTTTCGTAAAATTTCGTTACGCGTTATTGTAATCTGCACATTAGTAGGAATGACCACCGCGAACCTTTTTGTATCTGCATAAAGAAAAAGAAAAAAGGCGATAGACTCCTAGGTCGGGTGGGACTCTACGGTAGGGTGAGTTACAGAAATGGGTAAGCTATACTGCTGTATAATTGCTCTTTTAAATTTAAAACTAGTGAACCATTGCTTTCGAAAACACGATTCTGAGCAAAAGTGTTCGGGAGGATCGGTCTGTAATGTTTATATTTAGAAAAAAGCAAGAAGATCACTTATCATAACTATATACGCACGTTTAGGCAAGCACCGATACTACATCGCAGGGGTGGCCAAAATTTTTCAACTATAAATTTACCTATAAAACATTTTTCTTATGATTATGGTCGACTTAAGCGGAGAACGTCGACCAGAGTTTCAATGATGGTAAACAATTGTTAGTCAGTCCTGGAAATATTTGGTGATATATTTGGTATAAAAATACAAACACTTAAAAATGCCAAAGATCGACTTTCAAGCGGTCAAAATATTGGCTACTTTTGCTATATTGTGTATATATAATGTTCTAAAACGTATTATTATTCGTTTGCATGTACGAAAACGGTATAGGTACTTGTATAAGCCTTATATAGCAGCGGCTTCAAAACTATTTTGGTTCACGCACCACTAAAAATAAAAAAAAAACAAATTAATCGCGCCTCCCATGAATAAATAAAACAATAATTTATGTTATTTAAATATAAACATGACAATTTTATTTTATCACAAAAAAAAACAATGGCAAATAATTATAATTTCATTTCATTGTTTTAAAATAATAAATCTTAATACGAACATATTGCGCTTGTATTGCGTGTACCATTAATGCCTAATCAATATTCGGAACCTAACCTATCCGTTGTAATTGCTACAGACATTTGTTTTTCAACATTGAGTTTGAATCGCGGTATTTGGATTTTAATATATGTACGGCAACCATGGAAAATGCTGATTCACACGAATACGATACGTCGAAAATGGTATCATATTAATGTACACTATATAACTTCAGGATATTCATCTATTATAATATGTTATTCCAAAATTCTAAAAGTGCGACAACGAGGGAAATTAATTATTCATTTGTAGTTCGAGGAATCAGATGAAATGTCCACCAATAATTGTTATTACTCCTCTGTAGATGTGAAATGTCATAAATCATAATGGTTTTTTAGTAAACTGGTCTTTAATCCAATAACTGTGTATCGCATTATTATATTTTTTGGAAAATGTTTTTCAAAACGAATTTTAAAAATCATCAAGTGATCAGAAATTGTTGTCGTTAAACTGCGTTATCGCAGGTAATGCAAGATCATATTATCTTCAAAACAATTTTTTAAAAGTGGAAAACCATAAGGGGTCTTTCGGTTTTCGGGGGGGGGGGGGGGTAGGCGCGCCTCACAGTTTGAAAATCTCTGCCTTATCGTGGAGATACAGACTAAGCGGGTCTCCTCTATGCAGATCGATGTGCACCGCATGCACCGCGGTAACAACCGTTAGAATATTCTGTAACACAATACGCATAATATAGTGTGTCCGACAGATATTCGCATCAATCGCGACGCTGACCTACAGCCAGCCTTTACACCCGCACAAACCTTCCGTCAGCATCTGTGATTTCGGGTACCGAATCGATATTATGTTTGATATATTATTTTATAGTATTTTCATCATCTGCAAACCCGCACTCGAACGACCTACTGATGTAGAAACATTCGGTTTTATATACATACGTTATATAAACGTGAAATGGTATTTAAGTATTTTTTTGGTCACGGGTAATCTCAGAAACTACTCATCCAATCGGAATACGTTTTTTTTTTTTTTTAATACAGCATAATAATACGGCGGAGAAGGTTTTATGCCTACTTTCAATTCTCCAAGTTAATCGAGTAATTATTTATAACACGTTTAATTTTACGTCACATGTTCTCAAGCTGGCTAGGAAAATAATTTATATATTTATGCACGCCTAATCGAAAAGCGAACAAGAATACAGCATACCAAGAAGTATTACAATAATTCATAATACTACCATCCTCAGCACCGGTGTTGAATGTTTTTTCTATAGCTGCAGTGAAAAGTGAAAATGAAATAATGGTGTGCTATTAATTTATGTATAAACAAAAAATTGGGACCAGCACAACGTGAGTCTTATAATCAAAGAAACTTTAAAGTGAGGAAGAAAACAAAAATATTATTTAAAATTAATTATTGATTTTGTCTTGGTATTTTAATTTTAAAAATTTTACCGGTTTTAGATATAACTTATTACTTTATTAGTTATCAAACAATTAGTTATTTCCGTATGTTTTTATGACTTGTGATAATTTTGCTTTTTCATGTATTTGGATACGTCTGGTCCATTCTGGGTGATTTTGAATCTTATAACCGTTATATCCGTGAGTGAGTGAGTCTTATAAGCAACGTTCATCACTGCATAATGCATGTTATACATACATATACTAATATCATAATTAGATAATTATAACAATCGTTCGTATTTTCGTAAATAATAATATGAAAAAATTATATAATATAGATTATAGGTACTTATAGCTATGAACTAACAAGTATGAAATTTCAAATTTCATTACATTTTAAATGAGTCGAAGTTTGGTCTAACAAAGACCTGGTGTTACAAGTAGGAGTGGGGTAGGAGAAACTACTTAAGAACTCAGGACACTCAATTTTTCCTGTAACATATACATTGTGTACGTTCAGGACAGGCTCATGATATTTTGGAATTCCAGGCAATTTTTTAAAAGGCACCCTTAAAATATTCTCTATAATATACTAAATACTTTCATACTCACATAAGTTTCATATTTTGTTTTCAATTCTAATAGGTAATGAGTAATGACTAATGAGTATATGTGGGAAAAGTATAGGTACTTTACAACTTACATATACGTTTTGACTGCAGACTGATGCAGCTTACAACTGTCAAGTGCTCAACTTCTCTGGTGACAAAAAAATGTTAAATTATTATTTTGTGAACGTCCGCCTCGAGTGTGTATTTTATACATTACACATAACGAAATAAACGTTAACAGTAAAAGTCGATGTATTGTACGGTTCAAATAGATATGTTAATGACCATAACGATGACCAACACACGAATAGATAGGAAGATCTTTACATTATCATTCTGTACGCTTAAATTTATAAAGTATTCGTATGTCAAACGCACCCCTACAAAATTAGCGCCCCCCTCACCCAAGCGACCGCCCGGTTCGTCCGTACATACGTTTATAGTATAAATATATTATATAAGTTCCATGTAATAATATTATGTATTTTCTCCACCTTTTCGCGGGTCGATTCGTTCGCGGCGCCGTTGTTTTTTTTTTTTTTTACTCGTTTATCGTATAATATACCGTTCAATTTAACGTAAGTGATTCAATTCGCACCGAAGCCAAACACTAGCTTTATCGACGCGAACGCGTGCTAACGGTATACAGGTACACAATATATGGTTTGTTTAATCGATATAATATAATGCTATGCACACGCACTTCACTTAAACGGTTATTATAACAACACGTGCACCTGTATATACACGCAACGTATGTATTTGGATTATGTATACATTATAATATGTTCACCGAACGCAATATTCTTTTAACGGAGATAATCGTATGCGCACAGTCCAACTGATCGTCTTGTGCGGACGAAAAAAAAAAAACCCACGCGAAACGTACGGCTAATAATAACACGCGAACACTTAAAATATTAATAAATAAAACAAAACCGCTTTTTACGTGATAACTCAGGCTATAAACGTTGAAAATATCGATTCGCTTAATCGTACATATTTATAGTCGTGATTTTAATTTTGTTGTATTATTCTTTATTATGCATACGTATATATGCGTGTGCGTAAGTATAATTTGTAATGCCTCGGCCGAAACCATATTATATTATACACGACGAGGACGACGACGACGACGACACGTTGCTGCGGACGTCTTTGAAACTCGCAACGGTACCTATATACACTCGTGTACGTATATACGTATGTATCCAAGTCCGAAATAGATTAAAGAGAAAATCGGTGATTTTTTATTATTATTATTATTATTATTCTTTTTTTTTTTCCTCATTCTCCTCGTAAATTATTACCATAGCACGTATACTTTTTTAATACCAAGTCCGTTCCACACGTTATATGCATACGCGTATACGCACGTGTGTGTGTGTGTGCGCGTACTAACTGCGACGGCGGCGTCCTTTGCTTCACACCAAATTTGCCGGGCACACAAACAAAACGCGCTCGCGGATAGGTCCCGTATATAGAACCGGTTGATTTATATATATTATTATTATTACTATTATTATGTACAGGAAAATACGTATGCGCGTGTGTGTGTGTGTGTGTGTGTGTGTGAAACCGGTCGTGGCCCACAGGCGCAACACCTACCTACCGTATTCCCACATACGCACACATCGTATGATACGCGCATGTAGGACAAATACACGTGTGCACGGGGTTAAGGGAGACTGGCCGCCGCCGTTCGCCTTTATTGCTATTACGATATTATTATTAACATTTTAATGGTTATTAACGTGATACCGCGGCGACCGTACAGTGAAATGCGGTCTCGAAAATAAAATTGTTATAACCACACTCCGTGTGCTTAGATTAGGTATACATGTATGTTATGTAAACCGAAGGGGATAAAAAACGAAGTAAAATAAATATCGGTCGACGCGCGATGTGTGTATTATAATAATAACACGGTGACGGCCTCGATGTGTTATTATTATTATTACTAGAGTGTAGGTAAACCGTATTTTATAATATGTATACACCGTATTGTATTATAGCATGGACGGGATTTACGACTTTTATGTCGGATAGTGTTAGCCAGTGCGGTGTGGTTTTAATAATATCACATTTTTTTCGATTTTGTATTATATCATTGTGTTTCTGACGATAAACAAACACATCCGTTTTGCGGTTTCGACCACTACCGCATTTCCGTGTAATATATACACATGTTTCGGTAAACACTATATAAACGCATAAGTAATCAGCGCACGTACCCCGATTGCAGGTACATAATATTATACACATCGTCGCGAAGTAGACGGTTTTGCCATTTCGATACAGGTTAGGTATACATTATAATACATTTCCGTATTTCAACTCGTATATTTTGGGCAGACAGACAATAGGATTCAAACGTGCGCAGTGTTTTTATACGTAGGTGCCTGGTTATTATTGTACGTTTTCGTTTTAACTACTATTATGATTGTTGTCATTTTAGTTATTATTATCACTCAACTTGTAAATTGATCTACATAGCAAATAATATCAACCGGGCAAAATGTTATAGAAGAACCGAAATGCACTAGCACCAAGTTAGACGACTATATCGAGTCAGAATAAAAGTACGTTTTCATGAACCATGTCATCCCGTGTATGCTGCGCCCCGCACCACCGTATTCGATAATAATTAAGCAATTTATAAGAGTGTTCGCGGTCGTTTTCAGTAGAATACAATATAATACCTAGAGAAAACGATTTTCACGTAGACGAAAACAGTATAGCGACATAGAATTATATGTACGCGTTGTATTCGTTCTGTACGGTATATTATGATGCGGTTTCGTCATGCTTCCGAATTAATGACGATGTTCATTACACATGGTTAGTGACATTAATCTGTTATAATTTGCCTACGTAAAATGGATAGAATAATAGGTTCACGCGAGAACGACTGAACAATACATTTTCAAAGCCTGAGACGTATTAAGATACGTTTTTTGGAGTGTGTGTGTATAGGGGGGGGAGGGATGGGTTAAGCACTGACTAATAGAATTGTTAAGTTACTCTTTCATATTTTGATCGAGGACTAAACCTCGTGAAATAAGTTAAGACTTACCCAATTCTGATGGACACGAGCTTATATGCGTGTGTACCGGGTACCGTAAACCGTAAGTTATTATATAGTTATTATTTATTTCTAGGGCAGTGAATTTACTGCACTAAAACCCTAAAAAAATCCTTAAGATGATGTATAAAATGCACTTAAAAACTTAAAAACGTTAAAAAATGCAAAAAACAAGTTATAGAATTGAATTTGTGGTTACTCGACTCAAATTTAGGGTCAAGATAGCTACGTTTTATTACGAGCTACAAAAATGCAATTTGTTACGAATTCACAGCGATAAAACTATAACTTTTTACTTTTTACATTGTTTAGATGTATACGCATCCATGTCGTCATGGCATGTATGCATTTAACCAATTGAACGAATATAGTAGTAACGTCACAGGTATTTGGTAATGTGAAAAACTTGAAGACTATTAAACTTCTACAATATTGGCATCAGCCCGGAGGCCAAAGACATAATTATTAAAATTGATTTTTTGACATTCGGGGTGGGGGGGGGGGGCTGAATAAATACGCCCATAGACCATGGTTGAGACGAGGGAATCGCCGGTTTTCGAATAAATATTCCAAATACTATCGCTGCGACGTTTATACGATACACATGTGCGCATTATTCGTTGTATATAAAAGGGTCTGCAGGCTCGTATAGGACAACGATGGGGTGATGATACACGAATATTTTGGGTGGCCGCGACGTGTGTAAACATACGGCCGAGTTAGTTCCCGCAGCGCGTTATAAACTACAACACACATGCACACATATTATGTAATAATACACATATTATTATAATATATAGTGATCGGAGGGGCCGTCGAGTCTGACCGCATCGATAACGTTGTGTGTAATGAATAGCTCGTAAACACTCTGGGGTGCCGTCGATTTGCGTGATGCGTGCACGGTTTACGACTTGTAACATAAAATTTCTTCGACAAACGAGTAATAATAATAATTGTTCGAAAGAAAAAAAAAAAAAAGAAGAAAAAAAAGCGTATATTATTATTACTGTATTAATTGTTGCACGTTATCATAATAAAATTCGGGGTAGATGTTTTTCTTTTTCTTTTTTTCGTCATAACATTAATCGCCGAGATGGGTTTTATTTATGGGTTTACGGTTTAGGTACGATAATATAAAAAAATATAATATCAATCGTACGTGGCGCGCGCAGCGTTATTTACACAGGTCGTACAGAGGCCGCCGCGGTAGACTGGTAACGTTATTTATACAACCTCGGTATATTATATTAATATATAATATTCTTCCGCGCACACGAGGAACATATAATTTTTATGCCTTACGAACACGCGGCCGCACAGCTATGCACACTTCGTGGTTAATTACAATACACTTATGTGTGTACAATGTGATTTTGTGTACGTGTACGTGCGTAGTGTGTGTGTGTGTGTGTGTGTGTGTGTGTAATTCGCGGGTGTTTTACGACCTGAAAACTACAAGACCAACGGATAAGCACATGGGTTATAATGGGCTTTATTCGCTCTTTCGGAACAAACAACAATTATTATTATTTTTAACTGTACACAAGTTAATTGATTTTCTCGCGCGTATCGAAAGTTCTCGGCGAAACCGCTGCTTGTTTGTGGTGCCGCGGACGCGGCGGGCCACTCGGACGAGAGAAAAAGTATTGTTGAAAACAATTGATGGTACCGGAATGAAATATTATTGTGAGCATAACGGGTTGATCATCGAACGACCTAAGCAGGTACACAATATATATACGTTTTATAATATTATATTAGATATTATGATGATGATGATGATGATGATGGTGGTGGTGGAGACGCGGTCTATATTTAATCCCGAGTTACTCGTCGCGGGACAAGTTATAATGACGCCTCGGGGCGTATACAGTTTTTATTATTATTATTATTATTTTTATTTATTTATTATTTTACAACCGTGCACGCACGCGCACACGCACACGCGCGTAAACGTGTAGGCGATTAAAACGCGAGAACGCCTGTTTTACGATATTTATTTATTTTTTAATTTTATTTTTTCTTCCCGTCCGTTTCATTCTAAACAAGTTATAATCAACGCGGCGGCGCGCGGTGCGTTACAAAAAGAAAACCAAACAACAGTAATTTAAATAGTTACGCTGCTGCCGCCGGGGTTTGCGCGCGCGTCCCGGTGCCGATGATGTTTTATAATGCACACGAATGTAATATGGTAAAGGTATACAGCTCGTGTATTATTATACGCGGATGAGAATCGTCGACCGTATACCGCGTATAATATTCTAATACCGTATAACCGGAGTTCGGGCGTGCAAGTAAAAACCTATACACAGCCGCGATGTACGACCGCAAACACTTTACGATGTTACCGGGCCTATAGCCTTTCAGACCGTCCATCAATCTATGTACTTCCCCTTTCCAACGCTCCTCTCTGGTGAAATCTACTCTCCTTAACTTCAAAACGCCCCTAGTCGCCTACCCGTTCGGTATATCCATATCTTCTTCTTCTTTGCGCTTAGGTCAAAAAACAAATATTTCTTCTTCTCGTACTGATAATCTATCGAAAATGCTACAGTACGTAAACAGATATTTTCTCGCATGAACCTAACAAATAGTCAGATAATAGATCGCGATTAAGTGATGAACGATGCTGAATCATCTGAACTCTATTTTAAGAATTGGTACGACGAATATCGAACCATATACGGTCTTTGCAACACTCATCAATAAAATGCGATTGCGAATTTATCATTCAATTGTACATCGTTGGTTTGTTCCATAATTTTTTTAATCATCAAATTGTTTTGAGAATCTACATAAATAAATGAAAAAACTAGATTTTCGGAAATAATTGAACTTTTTTTCAACACAAAAACAGGCCGCGGTATATCAACGGTCGGTAAGTGGCGGACCGCAGTCCAAATCCGGACCACGGAAGGCAGTCAAATGGACCATCAACATAATATCTGCCAATCTAACTGGATCTTAAATTTTTTAAATAATTTTTGTGATGATAAAAAATAAGAATATATTCCAATTGATCAATCAGAACCAGATTACGGTTGTCTCTTATAAAATATATAACTAATATCGTATAGTTTTTTTTTTTAAAACGTTTTAGTAATGATCATATATGTATGTAGCAAATAGTAATAGAACACACTTTTTTTTTTCTCCGCGCCTCACCGTTTGTTTATTATTTTACTCAACCGGACTCGAATGGAAATCGTACATTATTTACTCGCCGACCACTGAATCCTGTGTCATCTCGCGGCGGACAAAAATGTTTTTTTGAACGGCATGTACCTATAGACCAGCGTCGGCAACTGGCGGAAGGTAAAATTTTGGACCCGGTCAACAGGCATTGTACTTGATTATGTTATACGATGTTTTGGTTCGACATACATTTGTGAGACATCATTTTCAAAAATAATTTTTTTGAAAAACGAGTTTCGGACAAAATGAACAGACTCTCACCTGTATATGAATAAGCTGTTCCTTCTCGAGTTCCCAATTTCAGAATAACTGGCTAAGGAAATTGTTCGCATTAAATTACTTGGTTATTACTACTCGATACAATTATTATTTACTTAACATTGTAATTTTTTAATATAAATTAATTATTATGACCAGATAGATATTTTTTCTTCAAATACTGCCATTTTAAAAGTATAAAGATTTGACAGAGATTTTCTTCACCGGACCTCATTCATTAATTATTTTAATCTTTAGCGCTCCAATAGAGATCACTTGCCGACCCCGGCTACAGACGATATTGTGCAGCGCGTGCAAATACACGCTACCGCGGACCCGGCCACCACGTGTGTGCATGTGCGTACGAACACCTGGTTACCGATTATCGTTGTACGTACGTGCGAGTGTGAGTTATGACGACGGGTCGGCGCGGGAGACGGGTGCGAGGGAAACCCGTCACCTCGTCGTCCTCGGATGCGGCGAAGGAGCTTCGGACGTGGAGAAGAGGAGCGCGGTCGTGGAAACAACGAAACGGGCTGCTCGCATCACGTCCGACGCCGCCGCCGCCGCGTCGGCTCGCGCACCCTAATTACTGGGCACCGACTAATTGCCCCACACCTGGGACCGGGCGTACACAACTACTCGCCTCTCTCTCTCTCACTCCCCGTCTACATCACCTCATCTCTTCTCTCGGCCGCCTGCGCACACATGATCCTATTTATAATATATACCTACACACACGTATGTATATATACTTATATTTGTCTGTGTGTGTGTGTTACCAGGTCTACCGTAGTGTTTGTTGATCGCTAATGGTTCGCCGACGCGCTCTGGAAAAAGAAAAAAAAAATAATAATAAAACAAAACGTGTTGTTAGTACATAATACTACGTGTGCGTGTGTAATATGTACATTGCGATAGGTATACCGCGTGAGCGATACTAAAGTTGTATACAACATTACGCCCCTACACCGTACCTACGGGGTGATTTTTTAACTATCCTCACCACGTATTTGCTTAAATTATACGCATTCGTTCGAATCTATGGATTATGTATACGCTTGTACAGAATAGGCTATATTTAAAGACAATAATTACTTGGGAACATTCTGTTCTTCTCTTTAAAACCAAACAAATCACGTGTCACAATAATAGTTCGGTTAAGGAAACATCGTTTTTTTTTTTTTTTTTATATATTTCAGATAATAAAGATGTACAGTAAAACCTCGCTTAACGGACGCCTCCAAATAGTGGACGTTTTTATGGGAACGGGGACATTTTCACCATTTTTATATAGGAAAACCTATAAATGCCGGACACTCTAAATAAAAGTAAATATTATATTATACATATTACATATATAAATGTTGTACATAGTTATTAATTTCTCCAAGTTATTAGAATTTTTTCCCCCTCTAAATAACGGACAAAATTAAGGCGACCGAGAGTGTCCGGTATTTAGAGGTTTCACTGTATTTAATTTAAGATATCCTGAAATTTCGGAAGGGGCCCCTGGACACGCCGCTGGTAATAATAACATTTTGTAATCGCACAATAGTACAATAGCACCGAGGCCGACTCGCTGCGACCACCACGCGCGGCACTCGATATAATTCAATCTCTCCGCGCCTTATTATTATTATATTACATTTTTACTACATTATATATTATACCGTTTTATATATACATTAGACCGTGAAAATCTAATTCGGCTTACCCGCGTTTACACTAACTACACGTGTACCGCGGTGCGCACCGATATTGTCGGCTGGCCCGGTGTTGGTTTTCTAATGCCGCATTGTTTTTTTTTTTTTTTTCTAACCACATCGTGTCCGAACAGTCGCGTAATAGCCGAATAATTGTAATTCGTCGCGCGATGATGTATACATATAAATGGGTTTCAGAAGATTTTTACAAGCGCATAGTTTATGTATACATATTATATGATAGATTTCCGCGACATTGTGGAATTGCGTTTTTTAAAATCGTGCAGCGGCCAAGTATCGAACCCGGACGTTCACCCGTCGTCGGCGTGAATCCGCGGTTGTAAAACTGACGAAAAATACACGCGCGGCTACGTACTCGTGTTTTAACGAGCGGGTCAATAGTGTACGATAAGACAGCTGACCTACATAAACATTATTACGGTATGAGTCGCGGCGGTTTCGTGAACGTCATAAATATGCACTTGCAAAAAGTTTCTAAGAGTGTGTTTTCAGACAATCACTATTGTACAAGGGTTCTCGCGCGCGTAGACAATAATGTATTTATGTATTATATACTAACGCGATAGTGTATTTCTCTGACGCATGCAGTGTTTTGTTTACAGAAATAACTTAACTGCAGTCACCTGCACTTATACTCGTATATAGTCACGTTATAAACACATTTTACGTAATTTCGTGTCAACTGTTCTGGTACGGGAACTAATTTAATTTATACAATATGCATATATTTGTCACTGGAAACCATGACGTTTTAGTAAATGATGACGATTCCTTATTCTTCTTCTTGGGTTCTACCGGCCACTGGGACCATGCCGTCGTACAACTAGTCCACATATTATCCCCGTCAACTGCTCCATTTAGAGATACTACGTCTTTCCATCTCAAACGGGGTCGTCCGAGGGGTTTTTTCCCTTCTGGATTCTCTGTCATTACTATATGTGCTACAGTGGATGCTAACTACGTGACCAGCCCCCTGTAATTTCTCATACCTTAGATTGTACGTAATATGTTTGGTTTCTGAAAGATTTCCTCGAATTCTTTGGTTTTTCTTATTCTCCATAATATTTGGCAGTTTCCTCATATTTTAAGGGACCAATAAGTTTTATCTTAGGATTTTTCTGTTCAAAACAATCGGTTTTTTTCCTTCGTTTTTCTTAATGTTCATGTTTTTGCTCCGTGTATATATAATTATAAAGGTATAATATATTATTTTATCTTTATTTCTCTCGACAGAGACCGTGACCTCAGTGGTGCCTTTGTAGTTTGTGAGTCCGTAGAGATATTTGTTCCGCAACAGGATTCTCGTTGCTACTTCCTTTCAAATTCCTAATAGGACTAGAAAATGTTATCAAGTTGTCATATTGCTTATAATAAGTATAGATGTTTTAATTTCCCAACGATAGCATACAATGATACACATGACACAGTAAAATTACATACTTAGACAAAGCAGTTAAATTATTTAATTATTATATCCATAAAAAAACACATTATATTCAACTTTTTTTTTCAAATATTTTAATTTGATTTGTGCGTATTAATTAAACACATAACACGAGCACACGAATAACACAATATATTATACTGCACCATTCAACGTGTGCACCTCATTGAGTAATCGACTGACCGTTTAAAATCGAATTATTTAAACAAACAGTACGTATATACGCGTCAGCTGTCATGCTGCACGTTCTTCATTTGGCACCACTATGTGTACGTTTGTTTGGACGAATTAGTCATATGACAACGTAATCGTGTTGGAGGCACCATGTTTGGTTTAGGTACTGTACAGCACTTGTGTGCCTACACGCCGTGTGTAGTTAAGTATTTGATTAATGTTCTTGTGTACATTGAGGAGAACATTATTCCGTGTACCTACAGCCGCAGACGTACGCCACACCGAACTAATTTGTTTATGAATAACGTTTACACAACAATACAAACGCGTGTACAACGACTCGTGCATGGTCGTAGGTCTTCAAAATCAACACGTAGTCCTCACACACGTACATATGTATTATAATATTACCGTAGTTCTTACACATCCATCGACGGATCGAAATATTACGAGTACTGTGATCGTATACGATTAATATCGGTCGATAAATGTTTACACGCTCAACTTGTGTTTTATCAATGTCCATAATTCGAAACTTTAAACTATCAGCATATGCGTATACCCTGCGGGATGTTTGTAATAATAATAATGAATACTATACATCGCGGTTGACGTGTATACATAGGTTATACATTATTTTGCTCACTCGACGGTGGCAACATGGAAATGAAAAAATACCCTTTAACAGTTTTCTTTATTGATATAAAGTGTACAAATTCGTATAAAATACACGGGACATAAACGCACGCAGATGTTAAAACACTATTGACGGCCCCATTGCCGTACACACATTTCCGATGTATATATTAAGGACGCATTTTTTAGTCGCATGTTTATCACGGTTATCATCACTTATCGATTAATAAACAAGATTACACGGTTGTACGACAGGTATAATAACCCGTCGAGGTGCCTTTGCTTATCCTTGTCGGTAAAATATTGTATTCACAACGTACAAATTTGTTAACTTTAAATTTGTTAAACTGTTTACAAACAATCATGGAAATACTTCAGTTCATTTTGACAATAATTATAACTTTCGTCGTTTTGGAAGCAAATAAAAGTTCGGGTGGTATAGTTTGGCGGTGTGTGCGCGAGAAACAAAAAAAACAGTATCAACCGACAGCCGAAAAAACGGTTTTAGCTCGCGTTAATTTTATATATTAACGATCACATCGTGTTGATGAGCCACATCGATGAGCAAAAAAAAAATAAAAATACTGCAATAAATCTGCGTGGTATCGCTGCACTATTTTTGTTGGAATCAAGCTCTGCAGTTTTTTTTATAAATATGTGTGTGCGGTCTTGGGTTATGCATTATTTGTGCGATGATGCAAATCGTCGAGCACAATCATACAATAGTAATAACAATACATTTATGCTGAGCGGTAAAACCTAATAATTTTCGTTTGTATAAATAAATTACGCTTCGAGTCACAAAGCTGCGAGTGCATATGATTAGTGTTTTAATTATAAGTCTTGCATTCAACTCGTTCCACATATTAAACTATTATATACATCGTCGCTATGACATCGCACTTATCTGCGGACTGCGGTACAAGCACATACCGGCCTGATGTTAGATTACCGAAAACGCTTTTTATTATTTTATAGTACACAAGAATATCGTTCACTCTCTTACGATTTTTACGCACAAACTATACGCGATGGGTCACCCCGCCATTTGCAGTCTTCTCGAAACTAGTTTGCCCGTTTCAAATCGAGTTGCCTCCCAGGTATTATTTCGGAGGAAATTCGTGTTGTGCGTTTTACTGCTTTGGGACGCGCGCGTTTACGTTTCGAATAAAAAGTGGTTTCCAAAACGCGTAATATTATATTCATTATTACGTTGAAAAACTATGATGTATGTAACGTATGTGAGACGGATTGCATAAAGTGCTGCAGTGTTGATTGTACATTTCATTGCGTAAAAACGTGGAAAATGTTAACGCACGTATCGATTAGTGTAGGTATCACATTGGTGAACATGGCTGTTCAAGTTGGACATAAACTTGAAACGGTTTCAAATCGACAAATTTTTCGGCGGACAAATGCACAGGTATATAATATGCGTTTTGTTCCCGGGAACAAGGTGGAGTACTCGGTGCTGCGAGGCTTGTGCTAACCCGTGGTGTCCAGACGATGTACGATTTCCGTGATCGCGTTCGGTGAAATGTTTCCGTGTATAAATTCGTTTATAATGTACTCAAAAACTATAAAAATGTCGGTGGGTATGGATAAGGTATATGTATGCGCATATTACACAATACGTACGCATTATGGATCTCTGTATGTAACGCGGGCTCGCACAATATAATACGAAGTTATCAATAGTTATAAATGTATAACTTTCGTACGAGGGTAGTGAA